>VXBA01001125.1:57537-100065 GCA_013399895.1 Serilophus lunatus
CTACAGCCCAGAGCCCAGAGCCCAGAGCTACAGCCCAGAGCCAGAGCCCAGAGCCCAGAGCCCAGAGCCCAGAGCCCAGAGCCCAGAGCCACAATAAAAGTGTGGCCGTGCCAGGGGCCAGCCCCGGGGCCGGGCACGGAGCCTCGGCCAGGGCAGGAGGGTGGTTTGGTTCGGCCCGGCCCCGCTGGCAGGCCAAGACAGCCCGGGACAGCCCGAGACAGGCCAAGACAGCCCGGGACAGCCCGGGACAGGCCAAGACAGGCCAGGACAGCCCGGGACAGGCCGGGACAGCCCGNGACAGCCCGGGACAGCCCGAGACAGGCCGGGACAGCCCGGGACATGCCAAGACAGGCCAGGACAGCCCGGGCCAGGCTGGCACAGCCCGGAGCACCAGCGCCATGCAGGATGGGCAGCTCAAACAGTGCAGCAGCAGAAGCACGCACGGTGTCCTCCCTCGCGCTGCTTTCACCCAGGTGACAATGCACATTAATGACCTGTCGTGCAATGGGGACCAGCTCTCCCCAACGTCCTCCCAGCAGCTCAGGGCTCCCCCAGCGCCGTCTGAAACCAGTGTGAGGCTGGGGCAGTGCAGGAGAACCGTGCACACACTGTTGTCCCCAAACCCACCTGGGCCGGTGGCTCTGCTCCCCCTCAAGAGAGAAAGCGACTGCCCCCAGCACAGCAGCACAGCCCCCTGCTGCCCTCGGTGCCACCTGCGACCTGCCTCACTCACCCTCCCATAGACCTCAGGCCTGGAAACGCAACTTTGCTGCCAGGGAGCATCATCCCATCAGTAAATTGTCCACAACTTGCACAATATAAATGCCCAGCCATTCGACATTCTGCCACGCAGTTTTTTAACCTAGAGAGACTCTGAAGGCAACTTGTGTTTCACAGCCCCCTGTAAGAGCAGCAGCTCACACACTCTTCACACGTGTTTTTTCAGATTAATTCATATTCCCACCCAGGACTGAGTGACAAGTGTCTCCTTGCTGACTCCACCTGATCGTGTCAACCAAATCCCCAGCCAGCAGCAAAGTCACAAATTAGGTCATTTAGGATTCCTAACCAACACTGTTAGCTAAACCCTTAACACCGTTAATTATGCTTCCTATCACCAATTTACAAAGCAACTCTATTGATCTTGCCCCTACTCTGCAAATTACAAAGAAATTACAAGAATTAAAACCCCGACATCCAAGTGGGAGCTCCCTCCCAGCAGAGAGGAGGGTTGGCTGGGTCCCTGTGCACAGAGAACCAGAGGATCCATCTGCAGGCATCAGCTACTGGAGAGGCTGAGCCACAATAGGGGGACAAGGAGGAGGCCAGGAAACCCAGTTGGGGCCAGCTGAGGAAATAACTTCAAATAAAAAGATCATCTAGGGAAAACAGTGAATCCATCCCCTCCATCAAGGCACCAGCCACATTCCCTCGGCCATGCCACAGGTCTGACTCACCTCAACACTGCACTCCCCTGACTAAAGTCACCCTGGAAGAAGGCCTGCACGTTGCCATTTTTTATTTGGACAACAAAGCAGAGGTCTAAGGAGCAATATATTTTTTAGCTGTGCTTATAGCCTGGAATGAATGATGTTCCTACAAGCATGAAGCTAACCTGAGGTAGCAGCAGCATTTTCCATTATCTCATTGAGAAAAATACCACAGAAAACATGGCTTCAAGTACATGATGCAGGCAAGTAGCCTGAGAATACCAGGGAAATTATAGTTAGTTGTTCAGAAAAGCGTGAAAGTTTTATTTGAAACTGGGAAGTTTCCACATTCCTCAACTGGGCAAAACCCCACTGCAATCCCCCCCCCCCCCCCCCATGACCCTGGGGACGTGGCAGCACCCCTGGGGCAGACAATGGGCCACAGGGCTGAGGTCACTCCACACCACACCAGCCGTGGCTCCAGGTGGCACCAGGGCTGCAGACCTGGCTCTCACCTGTGCTTCCAGGAACTGAGGTCAGTCCTAAAGCCTGATGCTCATTTTCAGCAGGAAGAGGCATTCCTTGTGATGAACTCCATCAAAGCTTTGTGCGTGTCCACCTTGTTGCAGCCAGAAAGCTCAATTAGACCTTCAACAACAAGGGGAAGTGAATAGTGATTCTGTCCACCAGCAGACCACAAATCCTCTTGTTCTGAGGATACAGTTCATATTACACCCGAGCAAGAAATCTATCAAGTCCTTTTCATCAATTCCCCTCCTCTAAAACACTTGAGTGCAGACTGGAGAGAAAGTGCTGGGTGCTCACATGCCAGGACAGAGCACATCACCCTGAAGAACACCTTTGGAGGATCCCTTTTACCTGACTGCACAGAAATTAGACTTCGCTATTTCCACCTTTTTTTTTTTAATTATTTCCAGATCTCTTTACAGCTGCAAGTCACCAAACCTGCAAACCTCCAGAGGCTGCTCACCCAGCTTGGGGAAGATGAACCCAACCAGAACAGGGGCAAGGCAACCAGGACTGACAAAGAGCTGCAGAGCCAACCCCATGAGAGATGCTAGTATTGCCCAGGCTCAGAAATAAGTATGTTTGGATGCTTCACTGACAGTACAGAGATAGAAAACCATTGGGAAAGAGAAGCCTTATGGAGACTGAGGGGATGGGAAGGTGTCATGGGAACACAGAGGGAGGAGCAGGCCAGGAATAAACCCAAGCTAGAGATCAGCAGGAAGCTTCTAGCAACTGAAACAAGAATGTTCCAGACAGAATATAATTTTTGTCCCTTCTTTCCACAGCCTGGAAGCAGAATCCTCCCCCTTCATTAGCACATCTGTCTCATGGACATCCACTGAACGCTGCTCTAAGCAGACAGACAGGGCAGCAGAAACACCCGTGATTCCACCAAGGAAAATGTATGCAGTGAATCTGTCTGTCTGGACATACAGACTGTGTTCAGCACCATAATATCCAAACAAATTCCCAAAGGTCTCAAAATAACATTGACTAATCCCAAAAGGCTGACAGACACTGCACAAGAGGGAGCCTGAGAGATGTTGGACCAGATTTTAGAAACAAAACTTCCTTAAATACTACGAAACATTAAAAAATCCTCAGAGCTGCTAAGGTGTTTGCAAAACAAGAGATGACAGCAGCTGCTGCCTTGCTGCCCCACACACACAGCCCGTTGGGTTTTCCTTGCAAATGCACTCGACATCTCATTACTGTCCATCACAGGGGCTCCAGCACTTGGACCAGATTCACCTCAGCAGTGCAAGCCTTGCACCACACTTCCTAATGTGCCTGGATTAATGGGAAGACAGGGAACATCCTCACCAACCAAAGGAAAACAGTAACATCCTCTGACAGTTCTTAGGCAGCAAAGCACAGATCCCCAAAGGGAGAGAAGTGCAAAGAATCTCAAGACCTGACGGGGCAGGGACCTTGTGAAAGGCTGTTCATGACATGACTTCCTCTGCAAAGAGCTCTCACAGCTTGAGCTGTGAGAACAGGAGCTACATTTCCACTTGGAGACATGATTCCACATGAAAACAAGATAGTACAATGTCAAACTCCCAGTACTGCAGAGCGAGAACAAAAGTAAGAGAGAAAAAATACTAGTTTAAAATACAAATACAAGAACTCAGTTACAGGATGCTAGAAAGTTTTAAGAAAATAAACCAATATTAGCCGAAAAACAAATATTCGAAATACAGATAAAAGGGACAACCTGCTGTCATTATGTTACTGTTGTGTTACCTTTATGTTATACTTTCTCAGAGCCATGAAAAGGACTTGGAGGGCTCAAGTCAGCTGTGTTATGCAAAGGAATCTCTTTTTTAAAGTTACTGTCCTGCTTCACTAGGCACCTTCTCATAAAACACAAAAAGAAATAATTAGCTGCTAAAGCACGAGGTTTAAAGCCAGAACTTCCAGCTCCCAGTTGGCTGCAAAGATTCTCAGTAAATGTTTTACATTTTGATGGCCACTGATGACAAGGTACATTACACTTGCTCCTCACTGCTTCTTCAGTGGCAAGAACAGGGGAGTAAAGGGGAACAAGATTTGCTCCCCTGCTCTTTGCCTCTCCCATGACATTTGCAGGACAGTCTGGCTGAGAGAAGACACCCGTGTCCCACTCTGGGAAACACCCAGCACTGATCCCCCCCGTTCCTGAAGGCACTGTGCAGCTCAGAGACAGTCCAGCTCTCCATACCTGCGTTGGAAAGCAGCAGTGCTGTGCACAGAGCAGCCAAGAGCCACCACAGCCACTCCTGAGCCGTGTCCTTAGATCCAGGTGCAGCCTTGCCCATATGCCTCCCAGATTCTCCTCTGCACCTTTTGGTCCTTCTTATCACCCTGATCCACCAGGTCTGTCTTGCAGGATGTAAGCCAGACCTCCTTCAGATTCCCATCCCAGGGAAGGCATGACCCTGCCAGAGGGATGCAAAGCAGACCAGGCAGCCACACACAGTGGAAGTGTTTCGAGGCTGCTCCCAGGGTGGCAGCTCTGAAGGTGCATTTCCATGGCTCTCATTTCCATAGTGACACACTGGCAAAGAAAGGAGAGCGCTGGGGAAAGACTGGCTTGGAGAGTTTGAGAAGAAGGCTCTTCTCCACCAGCCTTTGGATACAGAGGTCGAGGGCTTGCAAGGGTCAGCAACCCCTCTTAATATTCACCAAAGCAGCAACAACAAAGGCAAGCTGGGGAAAGGGAAGCGTTCCTGTGGAGTCCCATCTTCACTCTGGATACCACTCCACAATGAAGTTATTTCAAACCGCCCATAGGTTAAGCTCCAGCTTTCATCCCAATAGCACAGATCCTGCTGAGCTCTGCCTGCAAAGGCACATCAAGCAGAGACACTCAGATGACATCTAACCTCACCCAGCTCACTGCAGCAGCACCTTTCTCAGCCAGGCTGGAGATTCAGATAACAGAAGAGAGTGTGTCAAATGCCTGACATTTAATGAGACCAGAAGGAGGGCATAGTTCTGTCTGACCAGCACTGTAAAAGCTCTCATTTGATACAAATGCTATCTTGGACATAGGCAGTGCTTAGTAAATAAAGAGACAAATGCCACATTCCAAAGCAAATTACATGAATGATACTTGGCTTTCACAAGGCAACTCTCTCAAATTTCCCCTTTGTATACCTGGGCATTAAACCAGGTCAAGGACTCTTATGCTCTCTCATTCAAACAGCCTGGATCATGTCTCCTTGAAATCATCACCACGCTGTGACAGCAGCAGGGAAGGCTGCTGCCATCCCCCTGCGTGGAGCAGGCCTGAGTGCTCCTGTGAGCCAGGAACAGCGAGGAGCAGTGGCAAACAGCACCTGACCAGCTCAGCAAAATGACTGAATTCTCTCTTTCAAGTTTGTTGCTCTCATGATGTCCGAAGCTCTTTCAGGTTTTGGCATCACGCAACTCCTGCACATCAAACCCTGAGTGCCAACAAGTCTATAAAGGACTGGCAGCAGCAGTATTCCCTTCCCAGTCTGTGTTTCTCTAGAACCAAAGGTGTGGTTGCCACTACAACAGGTCACCTGCCAGTTTCCTTCCCTTCAGTTCCCATCACACTGAGCACTGGAGGGAGGAATGTGGCCAGCCCTTCACAGCCCCAGCCCATGGCAACCCAACAGAGAGCAAGAGTGGGGCAGCACTCCTCTGCCCACACCCCGTGCCCACCATGCCTCACATCACCCACCTGCTGCCCACTGTGTCAGCAGCTAAGGCTGGGCAGCAGAAAGTGCTTCACATCCCGCTCGTGCCTGGCTGCACAGGCAGAGCAGGGACAGCACATGAGGAGTTAAGCTTTTCTTCCACAGTGTGTAAAGATGTCGTCTGCACACTTGGTGATCTACAGCGGTTGTGGGCCAAAACATTTTGCTGCATATTTCTGAAATTATTTGTCAGAAGAGAACGTCAATGACATAGAAAATGAGTTGCAGATGTAACCTTTTCAAGCATCAATAATAACTTAAGACATTTGAAACTAGATCTTAACTCACGAGTGACTTCATCGCATGGGGCAGTTTCAGAGGCAAGGGCTCACAGAGCAGAGGCAGAACTGTGACACATCCCAGCAATGGCGCCCCTCCAGCTCTCCCACTTAGCAAAAAATTCAATTCTTGCCTTTGCCAAAGCTGCTTCCCTTTCTGGGACCTTGTTTCCCGATTCCCAGGCTGCTCCTGAATAGAAAAGGAGGTTTCCAGATCAGGTCCAATAGCCAAGTCCCACAGTGAGGTGACATTAGGATGACCAGAGTCATTTCTCCGAGGTCCAGCACAAGGGCAATGGTACTACACAAGAAAGATTCGTGTTTCAACACTTCCTCATTCCCACACACACACGTACACGTGCCCTGCTCCCACGGACAGTGCAGAGCCCAGACTCCTCAGGCCACGCCAGTGTGGCTCCTGTGGCACAGGGGGGATGAGGCCCCCGGGGGAGCTCAGGGATGTCCCCCTGCAGCAGCACTGCAGACAGCACAGATGTTGGGGGGTGCTGCACATCCACTGCCTCGGGCTCCAGTGGAGCCACGACTGCTCCGGGTCTCTGGGCATGGCCAGAGGCAGCACTGCCACTCCCCGGGTACTTCTGTAATGAATCTCACTGTTGTTGGCTCAGACACATGCTTGAGGAATTTAACTACTTTAATACAATGAGCTCAAATTGCCAAAGAATGTTTGTGCATCAGTGTGAAATCAGAAATTTGGGGAGGGGGTGCTTTATCTGCCAAAGGCCAACCTCAGGGGGCTGCCAGAGCAGACAGTGGGAAGCTGGATTGCATTTGACACGCATCAGCCTATCAAACACAAACAGCCTTCAAAGTGCTGGGAGGCTGAGCCAGCCTCACCACTGGCCATACTGGCCCTGCCAGGCTCCAATCCAGGTCATGCCCTGGAGGGTCTGCAGGACCCACCTGGGCCTCACAGCCTGATCTTGCTCCATAAATCAAAAGAAAGGGGATACTTCTTAACAGCTCGAATTAAGATAAAATGCCTTCAATGTCAGGCTAGCAGCTACCTGGGCCATCCCTTGGCCATGTGTTCCTACTGAGCAGCCTCAGGATGTGCTGGCCACACCAACGACAGGTCTGCTGTAGACACAGAGAATGAGCCATCAAGCCAGGGAGCAGCATCTTGGCCACCCTCCCACCCAGCCAGGCCAGCAACTGGCCAGTTACCATCAGCTAATGACTGTCCAGCAACAGCCTGCTCAGGAGAGAGAGCAACAATATCCCAGCCCACCCCATGGGCTGCTGACACCAGCCCATGCTGCCAGTCCTGGAGGGAGACCAGCCAGAAACAGAAATTCTGCTGAGATGGGCAGACCTCAGCTGAGCATGGCCACCACTCCTGTGACCCCACTCCTGCAGCTCAGCAGGGCTGGGGGTCCTGGGCTGAGGCATGGTGGGTGTGTTCCCCCTGACCCACAGCCCTCCTTCAGAGGCTGGCTGGAGGAACTGGAGTTTCCAGTATCTGGAAAGAGCTGAACCTAAATTATTCCAGGGGAAAGGAAACATGAAACCTTGTCTTGACATTAATCCCCAGACCTCCACCTCAAACAGACCTTTCCTGTAGCCCCCTACTGCTAAGCCCAGCCCCAGCCCCAGGGCCCTGGCTCTCCAGCACAAGCTGCCTGCAGGGCTCTTCCAAGGGGCTCCACAGACCTTCTGCAAGCAGGAGCATGGCCAGGGGAATAAATAACAGCCCAAAGTAAAAACCAGGCTTTTCTTACAAAGCAAAGTCTCAAAATACTAAATGAAGGGAAAGGAAGGGGAAGAACATGCCTGAGCAGCCCCTCCTTACCACCTCCAGCACTCAGAGTGTCACTCAGCCACGCAGGGTGCCCAGCAAATCCTGCCCACTCTGCTGTCCCCCCTGCCCCGGCACCGAGACCCCACACACCAGGGAATGCAGGGGAACAGATGGATTTTCCATGGGAAGGAGCTGCGACTGCTCCTTCCAGTCAGATATGTCAGCCCAGCAGAGCCATGTGTTCAAACCATTAAACTGCTGCCTTTGCTCAGCCAGCAGTGCTGGGAGAGGGCTCTGGGGAGGGACATTCAGAGGGAAATGCCCTCGGCCTGGCACAAGGCAGACAGGCCACAGGGATCCACAGCTGCAGCCTGAGCCCATCATTTCTATGCACCCAAACAACCACGATTTTCCTCTTCCAGGTGCTGCTTCTCAGTGAGATGGAGCAATGGTAAAACGTGAAATTCCACCGACACAGCAGTAATGTCACACCAGAGGCTGCCTTCACCTGGCCTCCTAAGCAAGAGCCTTGATAAGGAGTATCAGGCTTACAAGGCAAACACGTTTTGGAGGTTGTTTGAACGTGGCACAAGCCACTGGGGTTATTCCAGGCCAAAACCGTGAGCAGCATCATGCCAGACACAGGGAGCTCTCAGAGCTGAGGGTGTGAGTGGTTAATTAGGGAAACTAACAATGCCTAATGTCACTGCATTAAGAATAAAGAACCTGGAGCGTCCACGAATTGAGATCATTTGATTTTAATACAAATACAGCATTTCTGTATATTTATTAACCTTGGAAATGTAAATCGTTTAAAATAGACTGCAAAGCAGCCTCTGCCACATGTGCTCACTGTGCTGCTGGGAGAGAAGGCCACAGTGGACACAGGGATTGCAGGAGAAGGAACAACGCTGATGGGGCCAGGAGCACAGTCAGGGCTGCAACACTTCGATTCCCCTAAAAGAAAGGAACTATTTTCCATGGAAATTAACAAAAAGCTCCTCTTAGCAACAACGGGAAATAATTTAAAATTGTATCTCGCAGGTAAATGGAACTGCACACCAAAAATGCAGCAGTGGAAGAAGGCTGGGCCAGCAGAGTCTCACATGGGAGTTGGCAGGGCTGACACTGCCCACAGCTCCCAGCCCCAGCAATGCAATGTCCAGAGGAGAGGTGTGCCACAGCACTCCCAGTTCTGGGTGCAAGTGCAGGGCCCTGTGCAGAGTACTGGGGTTTTTTCCCAAAGGACAAGATTCACTTGACCTGGGCGTGAGCTGCTATGCAACAGGCTTGGAGTCCACCAGCAGCTGGTACCTCCTGGGCAGGTGGGCAGCATGGGAAAGGCACCACATCATCGCTGGCAAGCAGCAGGAACCTGACACAAACTCATGGGTTTTCTAGGTTTTATCCCAAAACACATTTCTTTCATCTGAGTGACTATCCTGAATTGTTTGGCTGACCAAGACATGGGAGCACAAGCCACAGAATTCAGATAATTAAAAAATGTAGGTATTCTAATGAACAACCCAGGAGCCCTCCCTAGTATGGGAGGAAAGCGTTTTGGGGATAGGTTTCTCCAGAAGCAAAATATTTCCCTGGTAGGCTTTCCACTAGAGGAACACATAAAGTTTCAAAGCCTGAAAGGTTGGACAGGGTGCTCCTTGCCCTGGGGACACGGGGCAGGTGTCCAGCCCAGTGCTGCAGTGCACAGTGCCAGGCAGCCCTGGGCAGCAGTGCTGGGCACAGGTTGTTGCAGGGGTCCCACACACCTTCATGCCTCTGAGCATTCCCACAGGCCGCAGAAGCAGCACCCGGAGCAAGTCCAGCTCTGTTGGTTCAGCCACACTGTTAAGACGCCTGTTTACTTGGGAATCGTATGTTTTCTGCCCTGGTCCTCACTGTATTCAGAACAGTTACTTAGCTTCAATAAGCCCCTTGTTCAAGCCTTTCCCCTTCTGTAATCTCATCAAACTAACCAAAAGGAGTTTGTTCTGAAATAGAGTCCCATTTTGTAACCTGGCTTCCTGGAGGAGCGCTCCCCATGCGCGCCCGGCCCCTCCGCCACAAAAGGGCTCTGCTTGTCCTGGCGCTGACAAAACACTCCGTCTGTTTGGGTTAGTCAGCAGGGGGTTAATGAAAAGCCCGGCCCTGGGGACTCCCACCTTATCTGCAATCATGAATTTATTGAAGAATGTGTTAATGTGCTGGATTTTATTCATCAGGGGTCAGGGCTTTTCAAATTCTTCCTCCCAGCTCCCCCTCTTTCCATCCCTCCCCAGCAAGCTCACAATGCTGTTTAAACAAAGGACTCCCAACACAAAGAGCAAATTTACACAGTAAAGTTTTCTTGCAAGCCCAGAGTAGAGTCTGGAAGAATTCCAGCTTTATAAAGAGCAAAGGGGGTGGGGGGAAGAAAGGGGGAAGGGAAAGAGGGGCATTTTGCAGAGAATAAAAGGAAATTGAGAAAAGTTCCCACCTCCTGAAGCTCAGGCTGAATATTCTCTGTCAGTTAACCCCGAAGCAGGAGGATGTTTCAGCAGGACATAAGCCCTCACAGCACCAAACTTCTCAGCCTCCTTCGAGATTGGGACTGAAACCAATGTCTCAACATCATATTTACGGTGACACTTCCACAGCTCCTTTGTCTGTGGGCTGCTCACAGGAGCCCCTGAGAGGACACAGCAACCACTCACCAGGGCTCCTCATCCGGTCCTTGCCTTACAGGTGTGACCCAAGCAAGACCTAAAAGGAAATAAGGAGATTCAGAGAGGGTGGAAGGCAGAGGAGCCCCATCCCGCCCGTGGGCCGGGAGCAGGGGCTGCCAGGGGGGCCCTGGCACCAGCTGGCCAGGACTGGCAGGGGCACAAACCCACTGCTGCCTGCCACTGCTGGAGACACACAGCCTGGGCCCCCTGCCATCCCCTCCAACATCACCCTCACCCCGCAGCTGGGATAAAGAGGTGTTTGGTTGGTTGGTTTTATCCTCTTTCACTGGAAGGTTTAGGTCCCTCCCAACTCTGCCCATTTTGACTGTGTTTGTCAAAACTGGGTGCCAGAGAACAGGGGACAATCCTGCCAAAATGATTTTCTTCAGGTCTCGTCACCTCCACTTCCTGCACTGCCACTAATAAACTAATAAACAAGATCTTGGGAAGGAGAGCTCAGAACAGACATCACCTCCATCTGTACCTCTGTCCTGTCAGCACAGCCCTAAGGAGCTCACCTGAGCAAAGAGTTTTCAGATACTTTACCAGCAAAATATATGTAATATTATTGGCCAACATGCTAAAACTGCTGGGGAGGCTATAAACTGGTGCCAAAGCAGGACAGTAGCCACTTCAGGCGTGTGGCCTAGATACTTTTGGAAGTAATGAATATTAAACCCCATTGTAATTCCAGCTTCTAACAACATCCTCAGCCAAAAGGATGTCGTTGACCTAAACTTTCATTCTTGTGTTTATTTACCTTGGTTTTTAGGGAAAGAGATGCCTTCTGCCATACTCTCACAGCATCAGCAGTGGTCTGCAAGCAGCTCAGCCAGGCAGCCTGGGAAAAGGGGGTTTAGACAACTCTGGAGTCACACACAGGAGCCCACAAGGAGTCCAGCACGCAGTTGTGGCAGGAATGTTGGTTAGCACTGGCCAAGCAGAGCTGCCTGAGCACCACAGGGCTTCACAGATCTGGGCCCACGGGATCCAGCTGCACAGCCAAGGGATCCCTGGCTGCTACACACGCAGTACATATTTACAGCATCTCCTCCGTGCCGGGAGTGCCAGAGCCTGGTGCAGAAATAACTCCAAGGATGTGATTAAATCAGTTAAATGGCCTGGGGAAAGAGACACGGCTACAGCCAGATTGCAGCTCTTGGCACAGTCACAGGGCACAAAAATCAGAAGAGCAAGAACTGTAAAAGCTCCATGACCAACCACTTGCTTTTCTTTAGTTAATAAACTAGAAGCCATGCTTAGCACTGACACAGACAAGGTGAGCTGCTGAGCAGAGCCCCAGCACGAAGCCAAGTGCTCAGGATAGGCAGTTACCATGCCAGCATCACCAGAGGCAACAACATCACCAGGCAACAAGTAAAGCCAGTGCCAAGAGCAGAAATCAAAGGCCAGTCAGTTGATTTTCGTCTGTTAGCATAATGTGCACAAACAGCGAGCTCCTGCTGCCTTTTTGGAAGCAGAGGCTTGGGGCAGAGCACTGCTGGAGCAGGAGGAGCAGCTCCAGCTGCTGGCAGGAGCCTTTCCAGAGCGGGAGACCTGGGTGCTGAGAAATGGGCTCGTGCACCGAAGGAGCTGCAGGAATCCAATAATTCGCAAAGTTTGTGGCCAGCTTTACTTGACAACTAAGGTAAAGCAGGAGCAGTGTGGCAGGGACAGCAGCAGGCCCAGAGGCTCAGGGAGCTGCCCCAGGGGCTGCTCCCACTATCCAGCAGCTCCAGGCGTGGTCCAGCCCCTCTGGACAAGCTCCAGAGGTGACAAGAGAAGAAAGAGAGAAGCTGCCACAGAGAGAAGGCACACAGAGCAGAGCAGGATGGCCCCAAGAATGCCAGGGCAGCACCTGAGCAGAGCTGCACAGACATCTGAAACCCTCAGGGGCCAGGAGGGTCCCAATGACCTCAGTGCACAGATGGGGCCACCACCTCCCAGTGCCTCTGGGGACAGGCTGGGGACGGGTCAGTGGGAATGAGGAACACCACCAGTTCCTGCTGCCCAAAAGGTCCCCAGTCCTACAGGGCACTGCCTGGGCAGAGGGGAAGGTCTCATCTTCCCTGGGCCTCCCTGCAGAGCAGGGGCTGCACAGCTGCCAAAACACTGCATCCCTTCCTCTCTCAGGACCAAAAAGAAGTCCAAATCAAAACCCACCGATCCTGCAGGGGCAGAGGGTTGCTGGTGCTGGCAGGGAGGAACTGGCAAAAGCCCTGGAGTGCCTGGAGCAAAGGGCACCCCAGAGCTGCCAGGAGCCCCAGGGGAAGCGAGGGTTTCCACAGGTCATCAGCAATCCCCACCATCAGGAGGCCCAAGGCTTACCTGAATGTGAACAGCACTGACTCCCTTCTTCACATCCCAGGGGAAAAAAGGACTTACTACAAAAATCAACAAAGCTGGTATGAAATGTACAGTAGCCACCATTAACATCATATTTATTGTTATTTAGTTGCTCAGTAAAACATATACAGATATGTACAATATGCAGGAATACAGAAGACTGCACTTTACATATTTAAAAAAAAGAAAGAAAAATAACACTCAGTTTCATGAGCTATTGTCACAGTCTTCCAACCAAGCATTTAGGAAATGAATTTAACAAGAATCAAAAAAAAAAAAAAGAAAAAAAAAAGATTACAGGATTGCCTAACATACAGCAGAGTCAAGTTTTCATATTTTACATGTGCAATAACACTTTTCAGAAGAGTTTGCTATGCAGTACGGATTACCAGTGTTTTGAGGTTTTTGTGTGTTTTTTTTTCTCTTTTTCATGAACCAAATTTAGTACAAAGAAATAACATCCTTTTGCTTAAGGCTGTTTTAAAGCTGTAATATTCTTGGGTAGTGAGTAGTGATAAAGTTATAACTGCTGGAAATCAGAGCCTGCAGTTTAATCAGTCAGAACCTATGAGAGAATGGACTCAAACCAACAATTTTAATAGAGAATTTCTAAGACAAAATTAGACTATTTCCTCCATTAGCCTTAAGCCATAAAGGAGAAACAATTCTATAAAAATGGGTTATGCTCTTACACACCATCCCTTGAACAGCTGTGAATCCAGCAGCTAAGAAAACCTTACACTGCAGCTCAACAAAAATAAGCCAAATGTGCCAGTTTGGTTTCCACTGCCCCCATCCTGCTGCCCTGCACTCACCTGCCCCCTTCTGAAACTGGAACCTTTTGCCTCATTGATGGTGCCTGAAGTCCAACCTCGACTCCAGGTTGCACAGGGCCAGCCAGCCCCAGAGTGACCGCGGAGGCCACAGGGGCTGCACAGGCCCCCATGTGACCCAGGTGACAGAACTCTGGTGCTCCTCCCCTCCACACACAGCGAGAACCTTAACGAGCCTCAACCCCCTCAGTGATGCTCCAGCAGCAGCGAGTGGGTAACCCCAGGAGAAAGTGATCTGGAGAAAACTCATCAGAGTATTTAATAAATGAGACCTATTCTGTCTTTTTTTTGGCAAAGAGGTATTTTATCAATCCTCCCTATTGAAATGCAAGACAATTTTGCTCGGTCTGCTGTGGCTTTGGAACTTGCAGACTGAGCACAGGGCTTCTCTTCACAAACGTGGAGAGAGGCAGGGCCAGGAGCTGGGGGAGCCTCTAGTGCCAGGCTGGCCAGGGAGGATCCCCACCACAAAGGAAAAGCCACGTTGTAGCTGCTGGTCATAATCCAAAGTAGATTGTAGGGTCCTGTACCACCAGCCTTTGGCTCCTTGCAGTGTCCCCTACTTGGAGCTGCACAGGGCACACGGGCGCGGGGTTTGCCATCCTGGCGTGCCCTGGTGTTGGGGGAACACGTAGCTCAGAAAATCCTCCCCATTGCCCTCGCTCAGCCCCCGAAGGAAGGGAGCCTTGGGATGGGGCTCTGCAGAGAGCAGAGCCTGCTGCAGCCCAGCCCTGCCACCAATGTGCCTGGCCCACTCAGGTCGATGCTGTCTGTGCCTCAGTTTCCCTCTCCACAAGAGTGCAACTTACCTCTTCCACAACTGGCTTTTACCTACAGCTCTCAAACACGCTTCAGTTGGAGTATTATTATTCAGAAAATGCCATTATTTCCATTCTTACCATGTCAGGCCATGCTGACACTTCATGTGTGTGAACAAAACCAATCAGTGCATTCAGTGTAAAATTAATGGGTACAGTGAAATTACTGAAGGTACCACCAGCTCTGTGATAAAGCTCAAGCCCTTGCACATTCTGTCAGTACCACATCCCCAGGTGATGAGCAGGACATGATGCCTGCCCTGGTCAGGATGTACCGTTTCTGTTCTGATCTTTGGCAAAAAGCAACAAAACCCTAAAAGCACAAGTTTGGTTGGTCCTGGTGTCACCTATGGCTGCCCCAAGCACAGCTTGTTCAGTCAAATCAAAGGGACAGGAGGTTAGCAAGAGCATTCTGTCTGACTCCCAGCACACAGCCAGCCACTGGTTTAACTCCTCACTCTCTGACTGTCCCACCCCACTCTGCACCCACCACCCAGAGCAGAGCCAGCAGCAGCCAAGTGCCACAGCTCTGACTCAGCACCACGAGACACAGCCCCTGGCCTCGACAGCCCAGCCTCATTTCACAGAACTCCACTCAATTTGAGGGAATTGCTTGCACTCTGCATTCCCATGAGCAAGGGAGAAAGCAAGTTCCAAGAGGATGAGAACAACTTCAGAAGAGAAGCACAAGCTGCTGAGAATGAATCAGCAAAACTGTTGGTGAGACCAAGGCATCGCAGTTCCACTGAAAGGAGGATTTCTCTTTAAAAGCTTGAACTTGGCCTTCCCTGATGGGTTCCTTCCCATGGCACAGGGTGTGCATCCCTGACCTCAGGAAGCCTGAAAAACCTGTTCTCTTCAGTGCAGCAGGAAAAACTCAAAACAAGTCAGCAAGGCGAGGGACTGCACTCTGTGCAGGCATGCCACCAGCCCATGAACTTGGCTTCAGTTCTGAGAAATTTCCAGCTGAGAAATCACCCCAGCACCCCCTGCTGCAGACCAAGCTCTCCTCAGTAGACAAGTGCCCTGGCAGGCACAGACTCCCAGCTCAGCATCCCCCATGCTCTGCTGACAGGATGTGAAATCACATACTTGGGTGAGGCAGGACTTGAGGAATCACAGGCAAAGAGGCACCTTGCAGATGGAGGCTGACAGTGATTACTCTACCAGGAGATACTTTCTGGGGATGGTGATATTTTATTGCAGGTGCAGGAGGAGCTCTGTGCTCCCAGTTGCACACCCCAGCAGAGGTACAAACCATCCTAGCTTTTTGTTCCAAACCAAGCAGGTGTGAGGCAGCTCCACAGCCAGTTGCTTCGGGATGGGCAAAAATCCTCATCCTCGTGGCAGCTCCAGCTTCAATAAAAAGTAAAATAATATTGAAAATCAAGATTCAAAACTATCCAAATTTATCCAAAGTCAATTCACTGACCAGACCCATAAATCAATCCATGCATGGTTAATAAGAGCACATTCAAACCACATTTCCAAACACTGCGAGTCTCTCTGAAGCCACATATGACCGAGAGTGAGGATTCCAGACCACCCTTGGCTTTTTAGGCAGAATTTCCTCTCCATTGATGTCTACTGAGAATATTATGTCAAAATAATTAAAGACCCAGCACAATTATCAAAGATAAAATACAAAGCAGTCTTCAACTCCATCCCTTCAGCAGGGACACATCTGTGAAATTATTAATCAATAACCCTAGAGAGGCTGACCTTTATTTCACAGCCCAAACTTAACCCTGCAGTGCTGCTCCTGAGCTCCAGGGTGTGCAGGAGGTGAGCTGCCAGCACGGGGAGGGACACACAGACCATGGGCAGGGTGATGTCCAGCTGCTGGACACTCAGACCGTCGTGGCACCCGGGGCTTTAGCTGGGCTGCTTCCAGCTTTGGTCTTGAATGAGCACGATCTGGCCCAGGCAGGAAAGCATGCCTTTCCTCTCACTGTGTGCATCCAGCAATGCTGCTCTTCAGTGTGTGTGGCACAAACCAGGCCTTGGATGTGTTTTGGGGGGTCTAACAGGGATCGCCCTGCCCTGGCAGACTAGGAAACACTGCCCCTGCTCAGACAGGGACACTGGTGGTCTCCAAGCACTGCCACTGCCCCAGGACCTGGGGAGGCAGGGGCTGGGGCACTCCCACACAGGCACAGGGGACACTGGACCAGCTACCAATCAACAGCATCTTTCTGCAGCTAAAAACGGGGGGAAAATGGCAGGGATCAGGAGATCTTCCTTTTCAGCATCAATAAATTGGGAACTTTATAAAGTGCTCCTCAGGAGCACCATGAGGTCCAGGCAAGGAAGAGGGAGCCTGGGCCTCCAGAGAAGCAGATAATGACTCTTGACCATTAGGCAAACTTCCTGTTAAACTTACTCAGAAAAACTTCTTGGTGGGTTCCCCACTGTGCCTGAATCAGCCCCTTCATGACAGAGCTGCACCATGGGGCTGCATCCAGGGACACACAAGGAGGGGGGTCCTGGCCTCACTGGGAGGCACAGAACAAAATGAGGCCGAACTTCATCAAGAGGAGAACCTTGTTCTCTCAGGAAAGGGCAGGTCCGTGCCTGAACATTCGACAGAGCATCAACTACTTGGTTTGTATGTGACTGGCAAAGGCTGGGTGTCACGAGAACATATCATTTAATGCTGACCATTTCACTTTCACTGGTGTTTATTCCTGAACTGCTGCTCCTCAGGATCACCATCAGAATAAGCACTAAACAAAGCAAAACAAAACAAAACAAAAAAAGGCAAATGAGGAAGAAAAGGAGGAGGAAGAGGAGAATCTTTGTCTTATTATGACATACGTGACTTGGACATACGATGAGATGAAAAAGGAAAAGGCCTCATCTATAAATGTATGCCAAGGTTACAGAATAATGGGGAAAAGTGGTCTAGCAGGAAATCTTAAGCAAAAATGTGCTAACTGCAAAAGGGTTAACACTGGTAACATACTGTGGCAGAAGATTAAAAAAAACTTGAGGTTTACTTTAAATTAACCCTTTCCAGTCCATACGCCACTAAGCAGGTACCAACCTAGAAAAATAGTCCAGCTAGCTGCAGCGGCCCTTTGAAACTAAAAAAAAAAAGAAACAAAAAATAATTTCTTTTGTTTCAAGTCAGGGCAGCCACAAAAGTCCCGAATCTGTTGGAGATGTCCGAGTGCAGGGACCTCCACGTGGGCACCGCAGTCCGGCCCTTCGCCTCGCCCACGTCGTCCGTGCAGTGGACGGAGAGGCACTGCAGGTGGGTGCCCGTCTGCGCCGCCGCCGCTGAGGTCTTGCTCGGGGGAAGGTCGTGGGCTGGAAAGGGTTCACAGAGACACGTTAGGAGAGGCTCGGCAGCGGCACACGCGTTCGTCCTGCGGGGTTCGGCTCCCACCACCAGCCCTCCCCACCCCGCGGGGAGCTGAAGGAACTGGGGCACCCCGGAACACGTCGGGGTGCTGGGGGGGATCCAGGACAGGAGAGCGTGTCCTGCACTGCAGCAGAGCCCCGAGCTGCCCCTCCCTGGGCACCCTCTGCTGCTGGAAGGATGCAGAGGCCCCCACGTCACACCCCAGTGCTGCCTTCCAGCAGGACAGAGAAGGGTTGGCACACCCGCCTTCCCCCCAGCTGGAGCTTCTACTCTCCTTCCCTGTCACCCCGAGCCCCACCACTTTGGGGGAAACTGCAGGACAAAAATCCAGACTCCTTAAATAACTTCTATCTGATCAAGTGTTCAATTTAACTTACTGTCCTGAATGCAAATATACCTGAAAAACTTTTCGTTTATAAAATGTTCAAAGATCAGATGGGACTGTGAAAGAGAAGTGCCTTTCTTGTGTTTGTTTAGCAGGCACTCAGTAACCCGTGTTTTTATTCTCAGGACAGGAAGAGCCTTGGGACAGCAGCTCTCTTCCTCTGCTGCAGAGAAAGAGGAAACAGCCCCACAACTGCCCTGCAGCCACGATGGCCCCGGGGATCCCACCGGGAATTCTACAAGGGCTGCAGGACACCCCCAGAGCCCAGAGCTCCTCCAGCCAAGGCAGAGGTGGCACCTTCCCAGAGCTCCCCTGCAGCAGCTACACGGGCACCTCAACACCCCGAACTGAGCCAGTCCTCAGCAGCAGCCACATGAAGAATTTCACGTGCCACGAGCAATTAAAGAATAAAAAATTAGTCTTACGTGCTTGTAAATCAGCAAATTATTCCTAAGCCGTTTGCTGTGGGTAAAATTCCTAAGCAAACTACTGATAAGGGAATCAAAGCAAAATCTATCCCACAGGGATGAACAGGATTTGTTGGCCTGAGAGGAAAACCCAGGCAAAAGAGGTGAGCAGGAACTGAGCCTCAGTTCAAAGTCAATACTGACTGCCACTGTCTACATGAGCTTCACTCACCATGGGAAACCACTGTGGGAGCTCCAGCTCTCCTGTCTGTCATTAAAGAGCACAGAAAATGACCCATTCAAATCCAAAACAAAGCAGACAAGAGCTCACAGCAAGGCTTGCACTGGCACAAGAATTCTTAAAGCCAATCTGGAGAGAAATCTTCAGTTCAATTTACTTTTTTTCCCAGTATTTCTGTCTTGAGAAAAGCATGATGCTTTCCAGGAAAAAAAATCTTTGTAGCAAAAACTTAAAAATTGTGCTGATGCACCTGATGAGAATGATGTTCACAAGCACAAGATGCTGCCTGATGCTTGTCCAGAACAGGAACAGTGTCCCTCCCAGCAGAGCTGTTGCCCCAGCCATTCTCTCTGCCTCCCCAGAGCCCCACCACGGTCTGGAGGGCTGATCTTGGAGGAAGTGGACAGGTTAAAATTAGCCAGGTAACCCAAGCTGGTGTCACCACATTATTGCCTCTCAGCTGCCACATTCCAGCCAAATCACTGTCAGTCATGAAGTATCTCATCGAAAGCAAGGAATTTTCAAACCAATTATCTTTAAACTGCACAACTGCCTCTATCAGCAACTGCTGCAAGAAATTTTGTGTTATTAACACAAGCCCTAAAAAGGGCCATCCTCCACACCCACGATCTTGAGTTGGTCTGGGTGGAGACTTCCTCTCCAAACCAAAGGACATGACACAACATTAGCCAGGACAGACACAACTAGTGGCTCACAGGACAGCACGTGCCCCTTGGAAACAGCAAACGCTGAAGCAGAGGTAAGAGATAAAGCACCACGTGTAAGCTCACACCACGTTCGTGTGGAAGGCATGAAACTCAAAGCAGTGAAGTGACCAAAGACCGGAATGAGTCCGGAAAAGGCTCAGCCAGGACAGTGTCCTACCCCAGTGCTGTTGGTGCCAGTTTGCTTTAGGGCAGAGCTCCTGACCCAACGTTACCCAACACGTCAGAGCCCAGCCCAGCCTCACACCCTGCCCTGACCCTGCACCTTCAGGAAGCTGCTCTTTCCTTCTGCCCTACTTTGCAAAGGCCAGAATGCCTCTGAAAAGAAAAGGCTGCTGTTTGTTTGTTGACAGAGCATTGATGACAGCGTGGGGGCTGAGCCACCAGCCTGGCCAGCAGGTCGGAGCCTGCAGCTGGGACACAGGAACAGGACCAGCAGTTGTGCTCCACCAAGACATTCACTACACACACTGCAGACTGCTTGTCTACATCAGCTCGGCAAAACACACATTTCTCCAGTGAGGTTAGACCCCGCCACTCTGCTCACCCTGCAGACACCGTGTACACACCTTCTGTCCCTCCAGCTTCCTTCTCACTCCTGCCTTCTCCCGAGCCCCTGAGCAGTTAAGCTGCTCCATAAGGCCTTTTTCCTCATGTAGCATCTTCTTGTGCATTATTAAAAAATAAATGTGTTCTCCTAACTGTGACAGCCCCACCAAGCACTGTGCAAACCCAGAGCCGCACCAATTTCTAGGTGAACGACCCCATTAAAAAGGAGTTCGCCTGTAAGGCTATCGCACATTTTCTCATCAGAGAGGAGGTTAATTGAGGGAGGAGTGGTGTAGCCAAGGCAACGGGGGATGCTCTAAGGACTGGGAGCTGATGCTGCTCTTCAGGTGCAGCTCATGCTGTCCCTCTCATTTTTGCCCAAATCGTCACCAACAGAAGAGACAGGAGGTGGTGACACGCAGGAGCAGGAGCACAGCCACGGTCTGGTAGGGGTCTGGTTGGGAGTGGGCTCCACTCCACGTCTCGGCATTCCTGCGACATTGAAGTGACAAAGGGGAGGTGGAGATCCCTGGCACAGCTCCCTGCCCCAGGGCTCGTCCCTTCCACTCCCTGCCTGCTGTGACACAGCCCGAGCTGCCCAGGGTCCGGCCCGATGCCCAGCCGAGCGTGAAGGCCCCCACTGCCACTCGTCTTGTGGGGGCTGAATCCCAGCATTTGGCCACAAAAGCTGTATTCCCTGATCAGAGATCTATTTCCCCTTTACTATCTGATACCCTCTCTTAAAGGACGTGTTAATGGGCTCCTGCTCACTCCGTGCCCGTTAAGCAGAGGCCGAGCCACCATAAGAGGGAATAGATTTGAGTAATGATCCCTTATGAGGCAGCAAACCTACATATAGTGTTTAAAATTATTCCCTTAGGACAAGATGTTTTTCACCAAATCTCCCACATGACAGTTTGACATATTGGTTCAGGCACATAGCTCTGCATTTGTACACAGCACAGAACCATCTTTTTCAGTTTTCAAGAAAAATAAGGGCTGCAAACATTTCATGTTTCCCTGCACACTGGACCGCTGGACCTAGATTAATTTACTCTTAAAATCGTATTTTTAAACACTCCTAAAATTGTATTTCTAAATATAACTAGTTCATTTGTGTTGATGCACAAAAAGCACCTCCCTCCCCACCGCTGCAGCTCTGACAAATCCCGGACAAAGGCATTTCCTCCACCCTGGAGTACAAGGAGGTGATGTTTTGCATTCGTTCATAGACACAAACATGGCACGTGCCTCCTGCTTATGCCACAAGTTTGCACCACGTTCAGGTGTCCTCCCCCCTGACCACCCAGCTTTGGGCTGGATCTGTCCCTGCTGGCACAGGCTGCCCCTGGCCCCAGACTGGCAGGACCCAGCTCTGCTGGTGCCCGAGGAAAAGCCCCAACTGCCCACTACCAGAACCTTCCTCTAACTTTGATTTTACTCCTTCATTTATTCTGTGTAACCTCTGCCATTTCTGAAGCCCGTAAGACACTGAAAGGCACTGCCCTCCCCAGTAAGAATGGGTTCCAGTGTTGGTGGTTAAGGTGAGCAGCCAGTGCCAAGGACTGGTCATGAGGAGCTCAGCAGAAACGGGGCCAGGTGACTCCTCCCACGACTGAGCAGGAGCACCCTGCACAGACACCCCAGTCCAGGGATCAGCCACATCTCATCTGCTGACATTTCAAGAAGCCATTTGCCTCGCTCAGCCCTCGATTTATTGGCAAGGCCCCTCGGCTGAGCTGCTCTCAGAGCCTTTCTCACAAAGGAGGGAAGGTGCTCCATCAAAGCTGCGTGCACAGCACTGAGCACTGTCCCACAGCACCCATACATCCCACACACCCAGATTCAACCTTGGACTTTGCACTGCCCCAAGGCATGGCACAGCCATTCCTGCTGCCCCAGGCTGGCACACAGCCCACTCACCCTCAGTGCTGCCTGCTGCCCACCCCTCATCAGCCCATCAGCTCTGGCAGCATCCTCTGGTCCTCACAGCCCCTTCCTCCACAGACAGCATGATTAATTGGAGGTGCCTGGGGCTCTGAAGGGAGACTGTATCAGCCCATGCTGCAGAGATGTTTATTTTGCTTTCAGTGCTCTCTGGGCTGGCGTGGGGCTCCATGGCAGCTCACAGCTTGCACAGCCTTCAGATAACAGGAGACACAAAGTGCTTGCTGCCAATACAGATTTTTCTTTTTTCTTCCTTGACCTCTTTTCCTGCTCCTGTTTCTATCAGAAGCCATGGAAGGATGTGCATGCCACAACAGGGAGGCTGCCCAAACCCAGGGCAGCACTGAGGGTTTGCTGTCAGGCTGTAGGGCTACAGTCAGCCCACAGTGTCCTACCCCACAGCTCCAGCCACAAGCCAGGCAGACATCACTCGAGGACACGTTCAGATGTGAACCACATGCCACTGTCTGAAGAGACTGCTGAAAAAAAACGTGAAGCAGGAAAAATGCTGGCCCTATCAGTGGAAAAGGCAGCAATTACCCTACACATAGCTTGACCTTGAAGACACAGAACAAACAATGTGTGGATGAGGAGAATGACACTGCTGCCCCAAAAAACGTGTTCCCTCCGCTGTGCTGGGAGGAGACACGACACTGCTCACCACCTTGCTGCCACTGCCCAGCAGCAGAGCAACACACCTCCATGGCTTCACAGCCAAGCATGGAACTGCCTACACCTATTTATTTCTCTGATGCTACTGTTAAATCCCTGCTTTGCAGCTCTGTGACTCTCTGAGAGGAAAGGCAAGCCCTGTACCCCAGGAGAAGCCAGAAGCTCTGTGCCTTGGGACAGCACCAGCTCCTGTGCCTTGCTAGATGGCCACAGGAACAACAGACTGTTTCTAACTCATATCCTTCCTCTCTTTTGGCTGCCTTCAGTTCCTCTTTTTGGTTTAACACCCTGACTCTCAGGCTGGCTTCCCTGCAAAACATGCAAACCACAGAAGGGGGTTCTGCCTGTCCCTCCAGGAAGCAGCTGATGTTGGGGTCTGGCTCTTACAGAACAGAAAACCACCCTGGCAAACCCCCTCCCATGCCAGCTGCAGGGCTGCTGTCTGATGCCTGGCCCTGCCCTCCCCACACAGGCAAACCACAGCTCATCTGTGACAGCTACTGATGGCCAAACCTCCCAGCAGGGTCTGGCCCAATCCCACAGCTGCAAACAGCTGGCTGTGCTCTCGGTGCCATCACCAACACTGTGCTCTCCTCAGTCTGCACAGTATGAGAACTGTGACCCTGCCAAGGCAAGGAAAACTGGCGTGAAAAGTCAAACCAAATCAACTGCCACCAACAGTCAAACAACGTCTGGACACTTCTAAAAGCAGATAAATAGGAGTCCAGCAAGTGCAGCTCATCCCAGCACAGCTGGCTCAACACTCACAGCACCCAAACTCTGCCATCCAACACCAGTGCACCCTCTGAGTTATTTTCTGGGGCCTGTCCTTCTGCTCCCACAAACCCCTGAGCGCTCCTGCTCATCTCAGAGAGGAATGAACTGCCTGAGCCCCATCCACTGGCTCCATCACAGACACTCAGACCCAGCACTGCCAAGAGGCTACAAACCCACTGCTCCCACCCACCCCTCCCTCCTGAAGTGCTCTGGCCGCCTCAGACGTGTCCCTGCCCCTGAGTGCCCTGGATCCAGCCCCCAGGGTGGGCAGGAGCCCTCCCCTGTGTCCAGTGGGGAACACAGGCCAACTGTCCCCGTGTGTCCTGCACTAACCACTCTGAGCCTGTTCTCACCAAGGGTAACAACCCGCACACCCGTGATGAGTAAGGAAAAGCTGACTTTTGCATTCAATACTTTCAAATTTATTTTGTATAGATGCAAACTATCCCATGGCTGCTTTCTGTGCAGATCCAGCCCATGCAAACCCATCTCTCAAAAGCCAGAACATGTGAGCACGCAAAAGGTTCTCCATAAAATCCAAAGTGCAATTTTCTGATTGCACAGAAGTCATGTGAAGTTGTTCTGTATGCCCCTACTTAACTCAAACCAGCTCTGGACACCATCTAGTATTATTTCAGGACAGGCCAAAATTGAAAAAAGATGCCATTTAAATGTTCTGCATTAAACAGACACCTGGAGGTCTTACATGGAGCCACAGCAATGAGAGGTGACAATGCCTCCACCTCCCTGGGCAGCACCAACCCCAGAGCTGGGCCACTACCAGCCCTCCCTGCTGAGGGCTCTCTGTCCTCCCAGCAGTGCCCAGCCTCCTGCAGTGCTGCCCTGGGCTACTGGGAGTTACCCCCTGCTTCCCCTCATGAAGGAACTTCTGTGGCGTGTTCAATATAGAAAAATGGCTCGAGCAGGCCTGAGCTCCACCCTGCTGCTGCCCCACCAGCACCAGCTGGGCTCAGCCAGGGCAGGAGGCCCCAAGCCCAGTGTAAACCTGAGCCCTGGCTTTGCTCTATAACCTCTCAGATCATTTTAGCAAGTTCTGGTGCTGTTCATTTCTGCTTGAGGACGTGTGGCTCAAGAGTACCAGCATCATCTTCAGCTCCCACGTAAAGGAGGAAAAGGCCCAGTCCCACTGGCAAGAGGAGGGGTGTGTCAGGGAGCCAGGAAAGGCAGGGAATACTTGGTGATTACGCACAGAATGAACAGAGGAGGAAACACATCAATTCCAATGCTCTCATCAGATTCATGCAAGAGCTTCAACATAATTGTGGGGGAAAAAATAGAAATTACAGTAATAAGTAGAATATTTAAGCTGTGCAGATTCTACATGAAAAACTCCATTTTCCTTAAATTAAGTGCAAATAGAACAAAAAATGAAGATTCATTTGTGGTCACTTAGTTTCAGGCTGCAAATTAAATGACTACTTGTTAGCCAAGCAAATAAAGGAAATTGGCTTTGAAATATTATCAGTCTCCTGTAAGGCAAAGGCTTGGAGACAGCTGGCCAAAGGCTTTTGGGTGTTTGGTTGCCTTGTTCCCCAAGAGCTCAATAGGACCTGTGTTCTCACATCCCAAAGCCAGGTCTGCATCCAGCCTGGCTGCCAGGGCCAGGACAGTGGGGCTGCCAGCTGCCCTGCCCTCCATGCCCTCCCTGGCTCTGCCCACAGCTCCCAGAGCTGCCTCTGCCCCATCCATAACCTGCAATTCCGAGAGACTGGAACACAAAACTGCCACAGGCAAAGTCAATCTCTCCCAGGGGCCCCACACATCTGAGGCTCTTGCAGACCAAGAAACAGTGATCATGTGCAGTAATACTCAGGGTTAAACCACACGAGTTCAAGGATATTCCTGAAAAGACAGCAGGAGTTCACACAGGCTAGCAGGAGGTGAGAAGAACCAGCCCCAAGGATCATCAGCTCTTTGATGCCATTTATTTATAGCACTGCCTTGAAACACATCCCATTCCTCCTTAGGACACCTCCAGCTGAAGTTTGGTGCCTCATGAGGGGACCTTGGGCAACAGGCTTCATGGAAACCAAGGGAGCTCTCCCGGGATCACCACTCACACACCAACAGAAAAGTGGGAGTGGAGAGTCCAGGCCAAAGCTGAGGCTCCCAAGGCACCTGCAGAGCCACAGCTCGGGGAGGGACAGGCCAGGCTGGCTGGGGCTCTCAGCTCCTCAAGGCAGGCAGGGGGAACAAAAGGAGCTTCAAGGTCTCTGCCAGCCCAAACCACCCTGTGGTGCTGTGGGTGCTCCTGACCTGCTCTGTGCCCTGCAGCACCGACAGCAGAGGTGTGGCACTCCAGAAACTGGGGGCTCCAGGTCACTCTCTGCAACTCCCTTGCAAGTCATTCACAGGCAAATTCTAAAGAGTCTGCAAGAAGTAACTAAAAAAGCAGGAAATCTGAGCTTGTAAAAGAAGGGTCAAAATCTCTGCTGGAAAACATTTAAGTGTTGGCAAATCAGACTGAGAGCTGATGCTCCCAACCCAGCACTTCTGAGCAAATTGTTGCTAGGTCTCTTCTGCTGTAGAAAATCCCCAAATTCTGGTATGTCTCAAATTTTGACTACAGAAAGGGATGGCAATGTCATTGCCATATAATGGATTTGGCACGTTCAGAAACATCCCCTAAAGGAGTAGAAACGTGGGGATTGAGCTTGGGTCCAGAAATCTGATGGAAAACCAGTGTTTGATTGAACAGCATGTTCAAAAATTAAATCTATGTGAAAGAGAAGCCAAAAAATCATCAGATAGAAGAAGCTCACGACCATGGCAGGACGAATGGCAGCGAGGGGAATTCAGCTTAAAAAAGCCAGACAAAGAAGCCTGGCATTCTTAGGTGTGGCTGTGCCACTAGTACAATAAGAAAAATATCAGCTCATTTTTTTCTTCCAATTGTCACACCACTGTGGAGAGTCTTCACAAAATTCTCAGAATAGCAACGAATCAGGAGCCAACAGCTGCTCAAGCAGGAAAGTCATGAGTAGACAGACTTTCCCCACTGTAACGAAAAATTAACTCTAAAGTTTCCCAGGCCAGTAAATCAACAAAATGGGCCTGTACAACACAGGACAGAGAGTCTCATCTTCCAGCCCAAAGCTGAAATATGGGCCCATGCTCTCCTTCCAGCCATATGCTCCCATGATTTATGACCCACAACAATTTCACTATCCCTGGAAAAGGAAGGGCCAGCAGCCAGTTAGGTCACTCCACTATGCTGGGGGTTCTGTGGGCTCTGCCCTGTGGCACCTCCCAAGGGAGGGGGCACAGACTGGCCCAGGAGAAGTGAAACAGGACCTTGGAATCTCTCCCTGCAATTGTCCCAAGCAGGGCACTGCCTGCAATACCAGCACTGCCAAGCCAGGCAGGACTGGGCTCTTCAGCACTGCCACAAAAGTAATGCAAAGGTGGCACCAAACAAACAAAATCCTCCACCCCACCTTGAATTAGACCTTTCCCTCACACAGGTTGGGCAACCTGCAGCTACAACAGCGTGAGTCAGACAACCAAGCCTTCAGCCAAGCCTTCAGCCAGCCCCAGCCATCCAGCAGCACCAGCTGGGAGCCTGGGAGCCACACAGAGCTGGAGCCTGAGACACCGAGGCAACTGGCCCAGCACAAACACTGCTCCTTCCAAAGGCCAGGGCAGCAGAGGGGGCTGTGGGTGCCCTCTGAGTGACAAAGCCCAAGTGCCATTTCCAGACACAGGCACATCTCTGAGCAGCAGTGCTCCAGGGATGCTTCATCCGCCGGGAAACGAGTCATTCAGGTACCCCGAGAGCCCTGCAATGAATTCTGCTGCACCCCATCCTCCTGAGGGCTGAGCCACAGCGGCACAGCTGCCAAGGCAGAGGGAAAGGGCAGCAAGAGCACCAGGGCTGGGTGGATCAGCCCTTCCCTCCCATGCTCCAGGCCTTCTCGGGCAGCAGGCAGCTGTGCTGAAGGAGTTAAACCTTCCTGGAACAACCCATCTCCGGTTTCTCAGAAACTGCAGGGCTGGAGAGCTGGGCTGCCTGCTCCTGCCTGCTCCTGCCTGCAGCCTGACCCCTGACATTTCCACTCTGCTTCTCCTGCCGTGGAAAACTTCACTGTACACAAACAAACAGGTTGGGAGGGCAGATAACTGGAGCAGAGGAGGAGAAAGGGAGGGTTGCTCAGATCCCTATTTGTGGCCCTGGTTAAATAACAGCAGCACCACTGCTGGTGTTTATGAGCAGAGCCTGAAGTCTCCAGCAAGACATCTCTGTTTAATTAATCCTGAAAGGGTCCCTTCCCCCTCCTATTTCCCAAGGAGCTTCTGAGGAGCTACCAAGTTTAAAGACACAGTGAGTCCCTTTTAGCTCTTTCCCTACAAAACACAAGGGCCAACCCACAGCCGGGATTCACAAACCCCACAGAGCAAGGGGCCCATCCAGGCAACTCCTACGGAGGGGGATCTTGGGGCCCTGAACCCTCTGAAGCAACACATCCACTGCAACAGCCTCACAATGGCCTGCACACATGTGATCACAACCAGATCCAGGCCTGCAGATCTCACCAGCCAGTTTCCCCATGGTGGCATTACCTCGAGGGCATCAACATCAACCCACAGCTGAAGGGATTGCACAAGCCCAGTGCAAACACTCCTGCCTCTGGGCTTTCACTTAGCTCGAGGACCTTCCAGGGCACCTTCTGTCTCAGGAGGCCCCCGCCCTCCCATTCAGGCGCAGACTGAACGGAGCAGCACGATTCCAGCCACCAGCAATGAGCAGCCACCAAGCTGGGACGTCCCTCCACGCCTCAGAGCAGTGGGAGCTCAGCTCAGGGAGCTGCCAGTGCAGCCAGCACCCACCACCACAGCAGCAGAACTCTGGTCCCCGGGCAGTGAGAACACCAGCCCAAACCCAGCCTTGGCCAGGCAGCCCTGGCAGGGAGCAGGGTGCTCAGCCCTCCGGGCACACAGGCACCCCAGCCACACCCCAAGCAACCGGAACGGCAGAATTAGAGAGACGGATCTTTTTGTGTAGTGGAAGTTGCAAAAAAGAGCAAATGAAAAAGTAGAAGAAAATTACCAAAATAATGATTTCTGGTCCAATAAAAAGCAAAAGAAGAGGAGGGGGAAAAGGGAAATTTTGAAAGTCTAAGTTCAGATTGTAAAATAAAGCTCTGTTTCACACCAGCTTTATAAAATTCCCAGGGAAATAAAAAGTCAAAACCAGTTATTTTCTTGATGATCTATATTCTTAAATACCTGGTTTCAACATAATGTCTTTTTTAAAGAAGTACTGGGATGGAGGATGAACTGTGATGAACTGAAAAATGTCTCTGCCTACCCAAAAAAAAAATCATTATGCAATGACAAGAGACAATCCAGTCTACAATCAAAGACAGAATCCTGACATGTTCAAAGAGGAAATTATTGTAACAGCAGTGACTTTGAAGATCAGATGGGGGTTTTGGATGGAGACAATGGCCATCAAGATTTTTACTGCAGCAGCCAAAGGTTAAATGCACAGCTTGGCATCCAGCGTGGCTGCAGGCACACTGAGCACCCACAGCACAAACACATCAAAACAGAAACCCGGGACACCTCAGGAATTCACACCTCCAGTGGAAGCAGCAGCACTCCCTGAGTGGTGTCCCACTCACCCCTTCACCCACCCACGGGCACAGCTGTCCCAGGGACAGCACCTGGACATGACACTCGAGAGCCAGCGTCCCACTAACACCAAACTTGCAAGTCACTAGAAACTGCACTGAAATACTTAAATTTTCAACATCTACTGCCAGAGAATTGTGTATTTGGCTGTAAAAGTCGTGATCTGCACTCCTGTGATTCACAGAAAATGAATCACAGAAGGGAAGTCTGTGACTCAATAAATAGCTGTTCTGTAGCCCACCTGAGCAGCAGTGTAGTATTTGCTGCTCTTTGATTGGGAGACTGTTGGAATATGGCTGTAGCTACTCAGAGCATCACTGCTGATAAACATGCCTTTCAAAAACAGACTTTGGATTGAGCTCAGTGTTAGTTCAGAGTCAGAGTACCTCACACCTCTCCTGTACTTCACCTCCTGGGGGACAGTCCAAGCACAGAGTCCTCCTGAAATTTGTCACCAGCACGATGCAAACCCTGCCAGGCATCACTGGCAAAGGAATTTGTGTTTGTAACATGGAGGCTTTGAGTCTCATCAACCCTGTCTGTGTCTCCACTGCTATGAGCATTACTTATATGTGGGAACCATTTCACTAATATTATGAAAAACCAGTTCATTTAGTCAAAGCATTTTCTCCACTGCAACTCAATAATGAAGAGCTGTTCAAAGGAGAGTCTCTCTGTTAGCCCTACTCCTTCTGCACACTTCTCTTCCACCATCATACTAAAACTCTTTCATTAAAAATGAAACTGTTAAAAAGCACGAATATGTTTTGGTTTTCTGTAAGCTGGGACTGGTAAATCTTCCTAGGGGCACATCCACTTCAGCTTCAGTGCCACTGCAGAGGATTCCTCTTTCTTTCTTTCTTTCTTTCTTTCCCAGTTTTTTTACCTTCTACAGAAGAGAGATGTCTGAGAACTGATGGCTGTGGTTCTGCTGGTGCTGGTACAGGCCACACCCTTGGCCCAGGTGTGCAACAACAAACCTGCACTGGCCAAGACGGGCAGGAGTGCCACTGGGCTTGGCCCTTCTCCCTTTTGGGGCATTTCTGCTGAGTGCCACGTTTGTGTCCCCACTGCAGGGTGGCACTGGCCAAGCAGTGCAGCTGTGAGAGCACAGCTGGCAGGCTGTGACACCCCCCCCCCAGTGACAGCCCAAATCCAGCTGTGCCAACAGGGCAAGGAGTGCCCTGTGAGACACATCCTGTGCCAGGACAGAGTCACACTGGGACACCCACCTCAGAACTGAGCACCTGTTTTCCACAGTGTGCCCAGACAGCCAGAGTCACTCCTGTGAGATTTCAAACGGGGGAGCACTGCAGATAAAAACTGATCAATTTTGCTCAAAAATCTTAAATGAAACTCTCCTGTTTTGGAAAAGATTTCATTAAGGTGAAAATATAATATAGAAGTACCCATTTAGGAAGAATGTGCTATTAATTCTTAGCAGTGTGTGTGGAAGAGAAAATTGCATTTTTATCTAAATGGTTTTTTCTGCATAACCCATTTCAGGTATTCTTTTACAGCTCAGTAATGGGAACTTTTCACATTTCTATTTGGGCCAGATCTCTGCAAAAGGCAACCTTTGGGAGCATGTCAAATATAACCCCTTAAAACTGATTCCAAAAGAAGCTCCCAGACAGGAAGAGAAAGGCCAGCAGAGCACACCTTAAAGGATGGTCAGAAGAGAAACAGAAAAAACCTCTCTGTATTGAAGATGTAAGCCAAATTTTTGAGGAGGAGAGGAAAAAGGATGTGATTTAGGAGGTTTTTTTTCCTTTAAGGGCCAAGGGTCTTCCTTCTCCTCTTCCTCTCCTGAAGCAGAAAAGGCTCCTCCCCAGTGCAGTTCCCAGTTCCAGCTGCACACAAAGAGCAGGATGGGGCCACGTTATCCCTCCATAAACTGCAGCAGGACCTGCTGAGCTGTGCCATGCGCTGGTGGCTACAACCCAAACAAGTGCAGGCTCCCAAAGACTCGTCTCATCAGCACAAACAAATGCTCGTTCCTCCCTTCAGACTCGTACCATCTGAAAGGGAGAATCATCCAAACACTGATTACAAACCACTGCCACTGGGATCCAAGCTGCCCTGACACATCAGGCAGCGAGAGCAAAGTCAAGGAAAAGCAAAAGCAGATTCAGAACTGACTGCTTCATGTCTCACCAGGTTTGCCTGATCCAGTACAAAGAAAAGCAAAGATGAAATTCAAAGTTTTTTAAATTCTTCAGATTCAAGTGAATCCAAACTGCAGCAGCACAGTGGCCTTGTGTTGAACAAAGCCACTCACTCTTCAAGCACCACAGCAGGGCTCACCAAAGGAGCTGAAGTTCCATGTTTTCTAACCATTGTTCATTTGACAATCTTCACCTCTTTTTTTTTTCCCATGGAAAATTAGTGCAACAAAAAAATTTACATTTCAGTTTTGAAAGATAAAAAGTGCAGCAGTTCTGGAAATACAATTGGACAACAGTTTTTATTCCCTCCACCTCACCAACTCCACACAGCACAGTGGTAATTACAGGGATCTACTTCTGCTCTAAGCTCTACAGTCAGTTCTTTCCAAATTCAAGGCCAGCAACCAACCCTTCATCACGGTTAACAGGTGGACACAAAACACAATTGTATCACAGTGTCCCAAGGCACCTTCCCAGCTCTGAGGCTGCGTGTCTCTGGCTCAAACAGACTTTGTACCTGTTCTTTCTTGTAACAGAAACTCTGCAGCACCATCGGCCCCAAAGGAAAGTGCAGCAAAGGTGAGAGGAGCTGGGTCATTACCTGGAGTGAGACCTCCTGGTGCTCCCAGGAAGCTGCACTGGTGAGCCCCAGCACAGCCTGGCACGGGGTGGGAGCCCTGGCAGAGCCACGGGCACTGGGAGCACTGGGAGCACTGGGAGCCCTACAGCTGCAAGAAGCAAATTCCCTCCTGCCTTTCCCCTTCCCACCTCGGCTGAAGGAAACATGGACAGGAACTGGATTCCTCCCTAGGACAAACCACTTACCACATCATGTCTGACACCCCAAGCTGGAAAGCAGAAGTGACCCCAGTGCCCCAGGGGGCCCCCAGCCCTCCCCACCCCCTGTGCCCCAGCCCCAGGAGCCCACGGCCAGCAGTGCTGACACCACTGACAGCAGCTGCAAAGAAGGGAGGTTTGGCTATTCTCCCTTTCAAAGCAGTTCATAAGAGATTTGAATTGCACTGGAGACAGCCCTGGTTCTCCCTGTGCCTCCAGGAGAGCGTGGCAGGAGAACAGGGAGCTGCTCACGGGTCCTCCCAGCACAGAAAGAACAGCATGTGCCTTTATTTAGAGGTAGGGAAGGGAGCTGCAGCATCCAGGAAAAAATAAATAACTGATACTGATTTTATCTTCAAAAAAGCACTTGTGTTTTTGGTTTGTTTAAATCAAAAATGTGCTGCAAGCCTTTGACCCTATATCCAGCAACAATAAAATCTTTTCCATCATTAAATACCAGTTGCTTTGCGCTTTGAATAATAATAATATTTTTAAAGGACTGCAGAATTATTGTCTCATAGATTGTGGTAACTTTTATTACAATTATTGGGGAATTCTTTTTCCTTTTTTTTTTGTAGCATACAAACAATAGGCCCATTTATTATTGCTTTTTATTTATTCTTGCTTTTAAAACTGTATTTGGCCTGAAATTTTGAGCTACTCTTCAGACTAGGCAAAAAAAGTTTTTCAGCCTAACATTTGACACCACTAAAAATTAACAGAACAAGTGAGTCAGGTCAAAAATACCTATAACATTAGATGCAAACAGTTATCTGGCTGCCTGACAGGCCATGGGGACACACCCACTACAAGTATCACTGCACCACCACTCCAAGCATGAGTGCAAGTCGCAGCAGGGCACTGTGACCTCCTGGGCAGCTCAGACCTGGGCTCTGGGTCCTCCTCTCCCATTCCCTGGGGATGTTTCCATCCACAGGCATCTGGAGGAGCTGAAAACCCACCTCACAAACTGCTTCTGCACCATTTAAGTCTCTTTTCTTGCTGCTCAGACTGAGAAATTTATTTAGAACTTCACCCTCAGAACAGAAGAGCCACAGCTGGGTTTGGGGTTTCTTTCCCTGGGAGGAGGAACGCTGCCCCAGGCAGGGCAGTGTGGCTGCACTGTGCACCCCTGGGCCCAAAGGAGACCACCAGTGGGAAGAGAAGGCTCTCAGCCCTCCCCTCCCAGCCCACACACAATTCCCAAGCCCCACAGGCCCCACTGCAGCCCAGTGTGCCCTCCTGCCCCACCCTGAGCCCAGCCCCTGGCACCGTGCCCTGCTCTGGCAGGGAACCAGCAGCTGCCTGGCCCACAAGATCTGCTCTGGGTCCTTTGCTCTGTAAATCTTCAGTGGTGGGAACATCTCCCAGGTTCCTAAAGCACTGCAGCAATTTATGGTGCAATAAATATGATCCTAAATAATAAAAATAACCATAGAGTGGGGCCTGAGTATGGACTGCTCTGCTCTCTGATCACACAGGAGCCCCCATCCCATAAGGACAGTGGGACAGCCTCCACTGGGACCAGTCAGGAACACAGTGGGAGCACTGGGTGGGAGGCAAGGCTCAGCTCTGGTGCCCAGGGACAGGGTGGGGGTTAACCCTCATCCACAGCACCCTCTGCCTCCTCTCACCTGAGACCAACAGGCTTTGAAATGCCCTTAGAGAGGAACAGCACACCAGGTCCCTCCCCTCCCAAACAAAAAATTAGTGGAAGATTTTTCTAAGAAAAAGACCCTAAAATTCTGACCAGATAATAACTCCAGCCCAGCCTTCATTTCCTATGTTAAAAGATCAATTTACATCTTTCTAGCAAAATGGTTTCAGGCTACACCAAAAAAAAAAAAAAAGTCATGCCTTTCTTCTTAAACTACATTTTGGGGAAGGATTAAGGAGAAAGGAAGGACAGGACTTTTTCCAGGGCCTTTCAGTGTATTTGCTTCACACAGTAAATTAATATTCTCAATTTTAAATCAGGAGTACATTCTTAATTAGGGTATGAAATGTTTTAAAATTTTCTTCACTTTACAAATGGCTGCTTTTTCAATTAACTCTGCTTCCCCAGCCTCAGGATGATCTTTCTATTAGCAATAGAATGCTTTCTAGTATTTTGTGAATACTAATTCACAAAATTAATTAAATGCAGACTTAACTCTTCAAACATATTATTTTACCACAAAAAACCCTGCTGTCTTCCAACCACTGACTGATCATGGGCTTTTGTGGGACCGAGTCCTCAAGGCCCAGGGGTCAGAACTGAAGGTAGGAGACTCAAAAGGAAAAAAACGTTCCTCATTTTGCTTTTTAAATACTGCAGACAGAGGGAGGGATTAAAAAAAGATAAATATCCCCAAGTTCATGCAAACTGGCCACGGGAGCAGGGCTGTGTCCCTCCAGTCAGAGCTGGCAGAGCCCTCCCGAGCTCTCAGCTCAAAGACACTGTATTTACTTGGATGCAAAAACATCCATCAAAGCAGCACTTAAATGTGACCGGATTTCTGCTCATCAAACCAAAAATCAGCTTTTTTAGACCAGTGTCAGGAACTCATGAAAACACAGAGGGGCAGGGCCGTGCTCGGGGGCGTGATGTGGGAACCCTGAGCAGCCCCAGACCTGCTGGGCCTGAGAACAGAGGGGCACAGAGAGCCCCAGGGCTGAGCCCCTGCCCCTGGCCAGGAGCTGCCCCCGTGCCAGGGAGCGCCAGCAGCTCCTGCCCAGGGAGGGCACAGCTCAGGGCACAGCTCAGGGCAGCCTCATGCCCAAAGGCCAGCCCGGCTCGGAGCCCATCCTGTGGCACAGGCAGGGGTCAGAGGGACTCGAGTGCAGAGCACAAACCCTCTGTGAGTGCACAGCTCCGGGACAGCCCCAGCACGGGGCGGGAGCCCAGGACTGCAACCGGGTATTTCTGCTGCAGGGTGGGCAAAAGGCACAGCACCGAGAGCTCATTGCTAGGCCACCACATTTTGTAAGTTATCACATCAACCAAGGAAATGCACTCCCCACATCCACGTGCTTTTGTCATTTGCCAGGAGATGAGCAGGACATGAGGCCTTGGAGGAGAGAGAGCATTACAGGGGAGATGAGAAGGGGTGCTGAGGAGGGGAGCAGCAAAGCACTATCATCTGAGATGTTCTCTTTGAAGTATTAAGAAAGTCAGCTTGTAAAAATTAATGGATTAGGCCTCCAGTTGTTCCAGTTCTCAGCTTTAAATTTAGAAGGTATTTGCCTTTGCAGCACTGGCACATAATCCATAAAATATATTTAAATTTGTAAAAAAAAAAAAAAAGAAACTTTTGTATTAAAAGGTCACTAATAACTCATAATGTTTTAACTACACCAACACAAAAGTGTCTAGCAAAGGAAAAGCAGCAAGTTACAAAGAATCTCAGCATTTTTACACGAGCCAGGCACCGAATCACTGCACAGATTGGGTCTATCTGGAGAACAGCGAAAATTCAGGATTGCATTCGAAAAGCTGAGAAATGCAACCAAGATCAGGGAAGTCAGGGCAGACCTAAAATTTCCTGGAAGATTCCACAGCTTCCCCTATTCAAGTTCCATGAGGCTTCCTGTGCCCTTGCCTGGCGCACAGCCGTGCTCTGAACACCCCGCACGGACGGAGGCTCGCAGCGGAACCAGACAGGATCATTTTGTATTTAAAAATGAACAACACACCAATCTTAAAGGTATCCTGCAAACCTGCAGCATGCATTTATTCCCGAGAGCAAAGGCTGTTCTTTCCCGGGGCAGGGGCTTTCCAGCGGCGCAGCCGGACGGGAGCTGCGGGTCCAGCATCACGCTGCCCACAGCCCGGGCGCAGCCTGCTCTGTACTGGGGACACAACAGGGAGCGACCCTCTGCCTACAGTCTCACTGCTCTCCTTCAATATTCTCAACGTGCTCCAGAAATTGTGTCCAAGATGAAACTGTTCCTGGTGTTTCAGGGAATGTAACGTCAGCGAAGCGTACGTGTGAGGCCACCTGAAGATTCGTTTCCGAGCTGCCTCGGTGCTTTCTGGGGAGACTCTCCTCACACTCGTATTTAATAGAAATGCATGAGAAACCACAGACTGAAAATGTACAGTAATTTGTCTAGTACTAAAATTTTATATGGCCACATAAAGGCATTTTACTGTACCAAAACCTCTCCCTGGTACAGAACACTGCCGGGGCTGGAAGTCAGCTGGTACAAATAAAAACAGCCTGGATAGTTTTAGGTTAGACTTTGGTTTGATGCCTTATCCTTTGTTCTACACAGGTAACAACAAACTGCATCTGTAGGCTTTGCTAAAGCAATTTTTAGCCAAAAATTATTTGCAGTTACACGGTCAGGCATTCCTCGAGGTCATTAGTAAAAAAACAGGTATTGCACTTTAAAAATTAAGAGCAGACTTGGTGTAATACATCACAGACCTGAATAAATCTGTGCTGTCATCTAAGCTCATATATAAATACTAAGCCTAATTCATTTCCTTTCACATTATACGTAAAGATCTGAAGCACATTCACACAAAACACCAATTTAAGAAACCTCTCTCCCAAAGTCTGTCTCACACATCCTCACACCAAGCGTGTACAAAACAACCCCGTTAAAACTCACCTTGCAACTGCATGGGCCGTCAGAAAATACAGAATTTGGGGCAAGAAAGCACAATGCTGCAAACCAAAACTGTGATCTGCATTAATTCAAACACAGCCAGACTGTCCACTGAAACGAGAGCAGGTAAATCCAGAGGCCAAAAATTAACAGGCAGCAAAGGCAAACAGTGGCCAGAGTCATTGCTGAAATAAATTCACACACATCCTGCACTAAATTCTTAGTGCATCACAGCAAGAGCAAATGCGACTGAAAATTCTGTCCCTTCCTTTCTGTCATATTTGCCATAAAGGTCTGCAAACACACCGCAGAATGTTTATAGAACAAAGGGAAACGTTTCTAAACAGAACTATTTTCTAGTGGAAAACGCTAAAAATTATAGTTGGTCGAGGTAAACGATGGAGAATTTCTATCATTCACATGAGGCCAAGCAGGGGCAGCCCTTCCAATTAATTTTTTTTTAACAGGTCAGAAGAGTTTGAAGGATCATATTAAACCCAAATCTACCGCACAGCGAACTCTCTCCAGGCTCTGCAGCGGGACTGTCCTTCCCTCATCGATCTGCCTGATAATCCACAGCATTTATTAAATACATACATTTTATACTTGTGGAATTTATCCTGCAGCCTCCTGACAAAGGCCGTGGTTTCTTTTCGCCCCCAAATTGTTCAAATGGTGCAAGTCCCCGCAGCCCCGCCAGGCAAACAAAGCCGTGCCAGGGCTCCCGGCCCCTCGGTGCCCCACGGCTTCCCCCGCGCCCCAGACACCTCACAGGCTCTGTCGGTGCCCCTGACAGAAAGAGTCTCCTGCTGAAGCCTCCAAAAGAGCTCGGCAGTATTCAAAATAAACCACGCAGCAGAACGCGCCGGGAAGGGAAAGACAACAAAGGCTGCCGGCCGCATCTGGACCGAGCGTGACCTTTGTGAGTGTCTCTGCAGTAATTCCCAGATGTTGCACACTGCTCCAGCGAGAGGGCTGGCCTGTGGCTCCTTGCAGGGACAGGTTTGGTGTAAGGATGAAATATGAACAAAAACTCGCAGCTGAAGGCGCTGCATGGCATGTGCCTGTCAGCCCCGACCCACGAGCCCAACGGCCACCAAGCACAATATAGTCCAATTTTTTCCAACCAACATCTGCACAGTTCCTGGTACATATTGACATCTTCGCCTGACAGCTGCAGTGTGGGACTTTTGAAATTTCAATTAAAAACTAAAACCAAAACCCCACCAGCGCTTGATTACTGGGTTTCTGGAGATCACTAATACACATTTCACTGGAAGGGAGATTGCTCTAGTTTGGTCAAACCAAGCAAAGCAAAACCACACTAAGCTGGCCTTGGGTTTCTGAGTGAATTTGATCTGGTTATTTTTTCTCAGCTAGAGCTGTGGTGCTGGAAGTCAAGACCATTCCTCTAGACTCAGTGTTATTATCTCTCGCTCCCAGCTCGAGCTGCTCGGCAGAGGAAAACATGAAATTCTAGGAAGCAATCTGGGGGGGGGGGAAGCCAAAACTCCCAGCCACTTCACATAAAACACATTGGTACAAGAAACGATGCATCAGAGAACGCGTTTCAGGGCAGAGCAGTACCCAGCCTGCATTCCCAGTGCTGCATTCCCAAACGCCCCGCGCCCGCAGCTCGCGCCAGCCCAGTGCCCAGCGCCGGAGGGGACCCCCGCCCAGGGCTCTGGCAGCACAGGGGGCTGCTCCCAGCCACCCGCACACCCACAGCTCACACAACTGCCGGGAATCAGCAAATCCTCTTAATGCCAGTATGAGAGAAAGGGGACCCGTGAGGAGTCGGAGCAGCCATTAAAGCGACTCCAGTTGTCTGCCCCGTCCTGCAGGCATTAACAGACTGTTGGAGAAGTTCCCATCCCGCTGTGTTTGGGGCAGCCTGTCCCTTCCTGCTCCGGGGCTGGGTGGGAGGCAGCACAGGGCACCCGGCCCTGCCCGAGGGGCACCTGCCCCCCGGCAGCCCGTGCTGCCCCCCTGCCCCTGCAGCAGAGCCCCACGGCCGGGCTCGCTCAGCCCCCGACAGCCCCTGCCCTGGGCAGGGCCCTGGGGCCGGCGCTGCTCTCCCTGGTGCTGCCCAGCCCAGCACGGTGCCCGCTGCCAGGAGCGGGGGCTGGAGCAGAGACACCAGGAGCAACCAGCACGGCGGGAATCCAGGCACCCGAGAAGGGCCGTCCCTGCCTAAAAAAGCCTTTTCTTAAACACAATTTCAAACACTAGGGGTACGGCAACGCAAAGTTAAATTATTTCTCCTAACTGAAGAGCACGGAGCGTTTTGTCTCACCTATTGCATCTTTATCACTTCCAGCAGCAAAGTGAACTCTCCGCGGGTACCTGTATGAATTTCCTCACCCCGGGAACCAGCCCGTCCAAAACCCTCCAGCGACTAAAGCACCAGCCAGCCCGAGTGCCTCTGCATTGCTGTGGAACTGCTTGGATATTTCGTGCGAAGCCTCTGAAATACTAAAACATAGCCTTATATAGGAACACTGATTAAACGGTTTTCCTTCCAAGTGATGAACTGTTTTAACAGCAACATTGTGGTTATCGCGACCAGAAAGCAATTACTTCTTTCGCGAGCTGTTACTAAGAATAGCGGTGATCAAAGTGCCGGGAGGGGAGCCGCTAAAGACGCTGCACAAGCCCCGCTCCCCATCACACACACAGAGTACAGATCATCTAAAACCAAATTACACTTTTAATACATGTGCTGTTCAGAATTAAAACACCGTTCTGGATTTTTTTTTTTTTGCATCCATGAAATCAAAACCTATGGAATAAGTTGCTCTTTAAAATGTATTTCCGATCACAGCACGGTGTGAGATCTGTGTATCTGTGTGTGTGTGTGAAAGCACACACGCAAAAGGGAGCATGTGGTGGGAGAGAACATACATATGTGCTTGTGCCTGCCAAGGTAGGACTGACAGGAACTGTGATTTGTGCTAACTAGCTATTGATCCAGTCAGATCTAGATGTTGTGTACAAGAAACAATAAAAGAGAAGGGGCCAGGAAGGATGCTGTGTGCAACTCCATTTAAAAATGGAAAAGGGCCCCAAACAAACCAATTTATGTCCTTGCCTGGGTGAAGCATGGAGAATGCTGATGGGCTTCCTCGGGTCTGCTGTGCATGCTAAACACTCTGCTCGGAATGAGAGTCTCCTGCACTGGGCATTAAACATGAACAAAGAGACAAACCATGGGGGTAGGATTCATGCTTCAGAAAGCCAACGCTGCAAAGCCAACCAGAATCAGGGTGGAAACAGCCCACTTTCCAAACCATCTGCCTTCTGATTTCTCCAACACCTTTCTTAGCAAAATTACTGATGTGGAGGATGTAAAAGTCAGTTTGTACCACCAGAGGTAATGAAAACAATTTCAAACTACGCTGCAGTACCAAAACATCAACTTTCCTCGGCACAGATGAGTTTATATTGTGCAAATTGCACACACGTCCTTCCAGCTCAGCAAAACCCGCCCGCCTGCCCTCAGCCAGCAGGTACAGCACGTGCCCCCATTGTAACACTCACATGCACAGCCAGGCAGTTTGCAAAACAGGGATTTGATACCATGAAATAGAAACCAACTGAATCTAAAAGCATCCTTATCTTAAACAGCTTTTGTAACAGCGGGCTTTCAATTAAAATATTTTTTTCCTGAGCCTGGGGAATTATGATGCCCTCTGGACACAGGGAAGGTTCAAAAATGACAACTAATGTCAAAATTAAACCTCTGTCAACTAAGTAAATTTTAACACTAGCTACCCAGAGCCTTACTTTAAACTGCCTTCCAATTAAAGGAAAACAAATCTGTTATGAACCGTTCAGTTCAGCATCACCCTGCTGTGGGCTCCAAGTGTAAGCAGGGGACACCTGCACCCAGAGGGGCAGCAGTGCCACCAAACGCGTTTCTGTGGTTTAGGAAAACCTCAGTCAGTTGGGGGAAAGTGGCTGGAAGGCTCAGCTGGCACCAGGCTCCATGGGAGTCCCTTCCTCAGCACCCCGGGCTGCAGGCCCCCTCCACAGCACCTCAAGCCCAGGAGCTCAGCTGGGGGTCACTGGGAGCCCCTCTGCTCAGCAACCCAACCTGCCCTCTCCCCAGGAGGCACGGCAGGGACCGGATGGCAGCAGAGATGCCATGGGGCAGTCATCACCTGGAGCCACTGTCAGCAGGTGCTTTGTCCCTGCCCCTGGCCCCCCCTGCAGAGCCATCCAGCACCTGGCAGCCCCAGCCCAGAGTGGGAAGGCGCCTGACACCCGCCAAGGGTGGAGTGGAGTGGAGCTGGTCCGTGCCCAGTGTACTGGGGCCACAGCCCCACCATGTCCCCCTCCCCGAGGAGCCCCCCCCCCCCTCCTGCACCAGCACCCATGCGGGACAACCAGTACCTTCTTTGCTGGGGTTCGGGGGCTTGGGCTTCTCCCAGGGCGCCATGGGCTTGTCCTCCTCCTGCCCCTCCATCAGGGCCTTCTCACCGGGCAGGTACCAGGTGGAGTTGTGCTCTGCCATCAGGGAGTCCAGGTCAATGGTGCTCATGGTGCCCTTGACGCCCTCCGAGCAGCAGCTGCCCAGGTCACTGTCCCCGTTCTGCCCCGCACACTCCCCCTTCTTGCTCTTCAGCCCCAAGGGCTGGTCTTCCGAGATGCTGAACTGCTGCCGCTGGAGCTGGATCTGTGCCTGCAGGATCTCCAGAGGGTGGATCTCATCCTGGGCCGAGGTGCTCGTGGGGGTCCGCACCTGCTCCATGCTCGGCGTGCCAGGGTGGGCCCCCGCCGTGGTGCTGAGCCCGTAGCTGTCGGGGGTCGAGGTAGATGTACTGAGGAGGCCGAGAGCCAGGGGCTTCTGTCCGTTGAGAAGTGCGTGCTCTGCGCGGGGCAGCTTGGGCGAGCCGCCCAGCAGCGGGCTGCGGGTGGGCTTGGAGGTGGTATTGTCAGAGCTGGAGGACACCTCGTCCTCGTTGCCGTAGCTGGTGCTGACCTCGTCAGGAAAGTCCACGTGCGGGGAGCTGCCGTCCGACTTGGTCACGCTCTGGATGCCACTGTCCAGGGAAGACATCAGGTCGGGCTGCTCCGCCAGCAGCAGTTCGCTGCCCTTGCCCCAGGAGGGTGAGGTCAGGGGCTTATCATGGGGGGTGCCCCCACCACGCTCAGCGCCCGCAGCCCCCGGCGGGCCCCCCGCAGCCCCCGGCACCGCCGGCTGCCCCGGGCTGACGCCAGCCCCGCCACCCTCCGTAGCCGAGAACTTGTCAAAGAACGTGCCGGGGCTGACGTGCCCACTGTCCCGTTTCCGGCGACCCCGACCCCTCCCGCCACCCGCCTTTCCCTCGCCGCTGGCCACCGGCTCCAGGGCGTAGCCAGGCGAGAGGCTGCTCTCCGCGGGCAGCAGTGGGGCACTGCCCGCCGCCTTGCCCACGCCGCCTCCGCCCGCTGGCGGCCCCGCCGGGAAATAGTCCGGGGCGGCGGGCGGCGGGTCAGGCTCGGCCTGGCTGAGCTTTCGCTTGGCCTCAGCCGGGCTCTTCTTGTTGAAGGTGACGTTGAGGTTGGGAGCGCCCAGGCTCGCGATCATGTTCTGGCAGGCAGTGGAGAGGGCGGCAAGGCAGCTCTGCCCGAAGACGTTGTCCTTGCTGGCCGCCTTGCTGAAGGAGCCCAGCGAGAGGGCGCCCAGCTTGCTGGCGGTGGGCCGCGGCGGGGGCGGCGGGGGGAACTCGGGCGGCGGCGGCGGGTAAGCGCCCGGCGAGGCGCTGAGGGCGGGCGCAGCCCCGTGGGCCGCCGGCTGCCGCGCT
>VXBA01001125.1:103325-123602 GCA_013399895.1 Serilophus lunatus
CCCTCGGTCTGTGCTCCTGGTCCGTGCCCCCAGTCCGTGGGCCCGGTCCATGCTCCTGGTCCACATCCCCTCCGGGCGCAGCCCCGGTCCGTGCCCGCGGTCCGCTCTGACGGCGGGCAGAAAGTCCCCGCTCCGTGCCCTCGGCTCGTCGGGCAGCCGCGCCCCGGTCCGTCCCGACGGACGCGTTCCTTGGGCAGAAAGGGAGACCGGCCCGGAGGGAGGCGGCGGGCTCGGGGGAGCCGCCGGCAGCGGCTGCCTGGAGTGGCTCAGGGCAGCGCCGCTCCCGAACCCGAACCCGAGCACAGAGGCGGGGCCGCATCCACGGGCCGGGGGTCCCTGCGCCGCCCCGGCTCAGCCTCGCTCCCCGCGGAGCCGCCGCGGGCTCGCCGGGAAGGGAAATCCGGCTGCTTGTCCGCCCGTGGCTTGGCCCAGCTTCCCCATCCCTCCGTCCGTGGACTTCGGTGGGAGCCGGACCGTGCCCATAACTGGACAATGGTAAACGTGGAAATAATCTCGGCCTAAATATTCCGACAGTGAAGGCAGGGAGTCGCTCGGAATGCCGAGGTCCTGTACCAGCTGCGGCGTTCTGTCAGCTCGTGGTGTGCGTGTCGGAGGGTGGCTCAGCCCGTTTCTAACCTGGGATGTTCTCTGGGCTAAAGCTCGCCCTGGGGCTGCCAACCTGCCCCACGGCTCCCACTGCCCGCGCTGGGCTGGCGCTGGGCTGTGGCTGGAGCCCTTGGGTCTCCTGGATCACAAAGGGCCCCAGTCCTCGGCCAAGGAGAAGAAAGCCTCTCAATTGTACCGAGCACTGAAAAATGTATTTTATAAAACTGATTTTTACTTTCAGTCTTTGGGGTTTTGTCGTCTTCAGGGAAGCAGGGAAAGGCATTATTTAAATAGTTGTAGCTGTAGGGGATTATTTTCTAAATTAACAATAGTAATTGTGTCTGCCAAATCCAAAGTTGAGGGGATTCATTTATTTCAAATCTCAAGACAATAGCACAATTTTAGGTTTCATATTGCAAGCTCTGAAAACCAAATGGTGGGGCTGATGTTTTAAAAAAAATAATTCAAACAACATCAATTCATCAGACTTGAATCCAGCTCTTTCCACTGTGTCAGTTTAACTTGCACCAAGAAAAGTTGCTGCTCAGCGAAAAAAGAAAAAAATTCCTTTTTAACGAAATGAATGCATCATACATAAAACATCACGGACCGTACAATTAGTAAGCAAATGTAAGAGTTCAGCTCAGTTCATAATTATTCAGCAAACCTATTCAGAATGATTTTTTTTCTCCCTGCAGCAATCAACTGTGTGGGCTCATTACCACTGAGAATCTAACGAAGAAACCACCACAGAAACTGTACAAAATAAGCCCATATGTTCAGGACACTTTAGCCCAGCCAGCCCTTAGCAAGAGCCTCTTAGACCCTGTCATGGAGCAAACCCAGGCTCGCTCCTCTGTGGGGTTTGCACTCCCAGCTCCTCAAAGGTGCCCTGTCGCTGGTGCAGCTCCAGGGACGTGAGTTGCAGCTGCTCCCCCTCTCCGCGGTGCCACCTGCAACACCAGCACCAGGTGCCACCCCCTGGTAACGGGCCCTGGCACTGGGGTCCCAACAACCACTTTGCAAAAGAGCTGACGGATTTCTCTTGGCAGGGATTTCTGCTCCCAGCACGGGTATTCAGTGACAGGAATTGAACATTCTGCAGGACAGACCTCCAGCCCTGGCAGTTGACATTTTCAGTAAAGTCTCCAACATTTCCGCCTGGAACACTCTGGGGAAACTGTTGCACCTCCTCTCTCTCCAGACTGCAGCAGACACGGCGGCAGGACCGATGCAGGAAGCAAACATGTAAAATCATTGAATGAGTTTGCAAGTGCAGCAAGTGCAGAGCTTGTTCCCAGGAGAAGGCGTCGCTCCGGAGGGAATGCTGTCTGTCAGCGTGCTCCTGTTCGAGCTCCCAAGAACAGAAGGAAGAGGATGCGGACACGGGGCTGCAGGACGTGGTGCCTCAGGCTCCCAGGGTTTGCTGCCAGCCTGCTAACAGGGGGTGGGCACTGCCAGGCATCCCTCCTGTGTCGGGTCTTGTCCTTCCCTGCTCGAGTGGCTGAAGGTGACTGGTTTGAAATGGAGATTAGAGACATTTTCATCTGTGACACCTGAGCTGCGCCCAGTCTGCAGGAAGTTCACTTGCCGTTGGAAGGATTTCATGCTCAGTTTTGCCAACAGCGTTGTTTCTGGAAAGTTTGAACCAAACTACTCCAGACACTTGACTACTTCCCATTTTTAAAAATGCAAAACTGAGTAATCAGGGTTAAGGGACTAAAACCATCACAGTCACTTCCCACAGGGATCGACAGTGATTTTGGAACTCGGTCTTTCACCAAGATTTTCCCGACTGGTTCTTCTGCAAGGTTGCTCAGCTGGTTTGGTTTCTTTACACTGCTGCAACCTTTAGCTGTGTATCCTCCCTGTGTGAACTTTCATGTCCCTCAGTATGAATTGTGATATTTCCACAATATCAGTAGGTTTTTCCATTGCTGAAAAGAGCTTTTTTCCCCAATTAAGTATATTGGGTCCCATTTATGCCACTTAGGTGAAAACCTTTGCAGCACATGGGGCACTCTGGTGTATGTGTTGAACACGTTTAAACTTTTCTAATTTGGATGACTTAAAAAACAGGATAGTGCTAAAATCATACAACACTGAGATTAATAAAAAACACTGGAAACCCTAAAGCAATTTTTCCTGTCCATGATAACTGGACTCAAAAACACACACTGTAGGATCACACATTTCAGTGGGGAGGGGAAATAAAAAAAAAAGACATTTTATATATACATATATAAAAAACAGAATTAGTTTGGGAACAGGAACAGTGAAAGTTTTATGTTTCCTGAAATAGCTCAGTGAAGCATAAATAAAAAATGGCACCTCTCTGCACATCTAATTGGTTGGTGTTTAACTCTCCTCAGTGTTTTATGGTGGAGTTTGTGTGACCAACTTTGTTCCGCTGTTCTCTTAAAATCGAACCAGGTGGGGATTTATGTAACCATGGCGGAGCAGGGACGGTCCTTGAGCGGCTGGAAAGTCTGGCTCACTGGGGGTGATGCCAGCAAACCACCAAAGTTAATTCATTTTTCATCATCTGATAAATTGAACTACTGCGAAAGGAGAGAGCCAGAGGCTGTTTTAGAAAGTCCTGATGACTTAATTTCCCCTAATCATTGGCTCCATGGGAGCGCTCGCCCTGGTGCTCCCCTCGCCCGTCCTGCCCCCGCCGCGGGCAGAGCCCAGCGGGGACCAGCTGCCCCAGTGCTGCTGTCCGGGCGTTCCCGGCTCCCAGCGTCCCCCCCGCAGCCCCGGGGGCCCGGGCAGATGGAGCCGCTGTTCGCCCCCAGGATCCGACGGCTCCGGCCCACAGGTCGGACCGGCCCCGTTTAAGCCGCAGGGTCCCCCCCAGGCCGGGCAGGAGCGGCCCGGGGCTGATTCCAACCCCCCGTCGGGCCCGGGATCCCTTAACCCAGCGGGAACCCAGCGGGAATCCAGCGGGAATCCAGCGGGAACCCAGCGGGAATCCAGCGGGAACCCAGCGGGAATCCAGCGGGAATCCAGCGGGAACCCAGCGGGAATCCAGCGGGAACCCAGCGGGAACTCAGCAGGAACCCAGCGGGAACCCAGCGGGAACCCAGCGGGAATCGCTCGGGCCCCGGCTGCCCCCGCCCGGCCCGAGCACAAAGGGTTCAAGGGTCCCCCGCTGGCAGCAGCGGCCCCGCAGCACCGCACAAAGCGCCCGCTCTAATCCCGCCTGCAGACGACTCACATTGTGCTCGCGGCCTCGCAGCGATGTCGGGCGATCGGGTTTCCAACTAATATCCAGGGCACAGCCCAGGCACCGAGTGGGAACAAAGGCGTCTTTGTTACTGCAAAAAAATCCCCTGAAGACATTAGCAGTGCAGCAGAGTTCAAACTGTTAAATGAGTCAAATATTATTTAATGAATACATTTGAAATGAGGTCTCACAACCCAAAACACTTTTTAGATCATCATTTACAAAGAGCCGCCTCTTCTTTTACTTTCAGATTCACAAAGTCACTGTTTTCAGATTTCATTTTATGGTCATTTTGCTTCCAGCCTTTTCCAGGGACTTCCCTCGTTGTTGTAGCTGGGCTCTTTTTGCGGTACAGTTTAGCTGTAACTACTGGATCTTTCCCAAATCCTGATAATCTCATTCCCTTAATTTACCTTGGACCGAGTTTCTGTAAGAAACAAGGGAGGCAGAGACTCTTGCAAAGGAGGAACAGCGTTAGGTGCTGTTCTAGAGGGTGCTAAACCCAAGCGCATAAAACTAGGAAATCTGTTAAATTAGCATATCGAGGTTTTACCTGGGATTGGAGAAGCCCTACAAAGTTCAGATTCAACAAATACTTTGAATTTCTTGTGTGTCTTGGATATGCAATTCTAAACCAGAAAGAGAACAAAAGAAGTGAGGTAGGTGGCATTCCTGCAACCTGAGGAAACAAAGTTTTAAAATGAAATTACAGTTTACTGTGCATTTAGCAATGCAAACTCCAAGGCTCCTCTGAAGCACTGAGGGCAGATATTTGCCCTAAGGGACAACAGCAGCACATCCAGGGCTCTGCCGGTGCTGCTGAGGGGGTTTGAAAAAGCAGAGCGAAAGTGGGGGAAAGAACCCCAAAAACAGAGCGAGCAAAGAATCAGAACAAGTGCCGAGAACAAACCAGTGTAAGACAGCGGCAGAAATGCCTCCAGAGCCTCGTGCAAAGCAAAGCACATGGCCCTGCCCTGGGGGCCGCGGGGACCACCAGGGCTTCGCTCGGGCCCAAGTGCCAGGACTTCGTTTGTGGCAGGATTTGCACAGGGAATTCTGCTCCCAGCAGGTAACGAGGAGCCGAGACTCCCGGGGATAAAACGTCCTCAGTGGCCAAAAAACCCCCCCGGGGCAGCCCCTGGCCCATGGATAACCTCTGCTGCTTGACAGTGAGATGCTGTGGATTAAAACACATTTCCCACAGCAATTCAAGGAAGTAGAAAGTCTTTCATAAAAAGTAACAGAACTACAAAGAAAACATTTTCCCGATGTCTCTGTCAAGATACAATTCGATGGAGCAGAGGAATCGCATGAACTGAACCAAAGCCCCAGCCCCAAGCTTCAGCCCGGGCCATCAGACCATGGCACTGCACTTCCAAGGATATGATGTAGCTCCCAAACACGGCTCAATCAGCTGAGGTTTGGAAAGGCAGAGGAAGTTGGTTTATGGGACATTTTCAGGTTGCTGAGAGCACTCAGAAAGGCCTTAGGGTGGAAAAATCCCAACACACTCAAAATCTTGACATTCTTTCCTGACATTTCTCAGTCTACAGATAAAGGCAAAAGACAGAAAACATTCCTTTCTTTTCAATCCTCCGAAAAAAAGCAAATTCCTTACAAGTCCCTTTTAGACCACACTTACATGCAGCCAAGTGATGGATTTCCAAGGTTACTGCTGAATACAGTTCACAGCAGTCTACTGCAGTAAGCATCACGTTTACATATCCATTATAACAAAACTATGTTGCACTTCCATTGCTTCCCGTTGGTTTGCCATCTGGAAGCCAAACAAGCTGGAAGTAAAGAATTCAACTCTGCATTTACCAAAGGAGCCACACAAGTCTCCACTTGCAGGAGGTGATCACACAACCTGAGCTGAGCTGGGGCAGCCCTGGGGGCTGGGCTGTGCCAAGCAGCAACAGGGACACCCAGAGCCCCGACAGCGCCTCTGGTGCCCCGTGGGAGCCCCTGACACCTGCTGCCCCCCTCCTGCCCAGGCCCACCCTGCCAGCACAGCAGGTCACAGGGCAGCCACAAGTTCTCCCCGTCCAGGAGCATCGTGTGTGCTGCTCAGCTGGAAGCCCCAGACTAACCCCAGCCCCAGAGCAGCTGAGTGCAGCCTTTGGGCACCCCCACCCCTCTGCACAGCTCAGGGACCCCAAACACCAGCTCAGGAGCAAACTGCAGGTGCCAATGCCTGAGACAAGAGACAGAGCTTTTTATGATCAAATTTATTGAATTAAATTTCATTGCCTGCTTTACTGTGGGTCAAACCAGAGACTGCCAAAGGAAACTAAACATTGTACATTCACTACAAGATTCTCTCAGATTTTCACAACTAGTCCAAATCCACAGGAGTCCCAGGGTCCCTTTCCCACCGGGTGTATCAGGACCTCCAGCACCAAGGAGAGCTGAGCCCTTGTGTTCCAGGTGTGCCCTTCACAGCCAGGGCCTGTGTGTGTGTGCCACGTCTCTGTATTTACCAGTACAAACTCCTGGGGTCCAGGACAAATACCCAGTTAACTGCTAACCCAAACCAAGCACTGTGGGGCCTGGGGGGCAGCTGGGGGCAGTGGCACAGCTGGGGCACCAGGACAGGGTGCACAGCACCCCTGGCACACCCTGCCAGGGCAGGAAGGTTTAGTCACTGACAGTTATGGAGATCAGATCCCTCCTTTGGTGAACAAAGGAGGTCTAAAATAGTTCCAGTGCACCTCGTGGCTCGGTGTGAGGTTACAAGGATGGGAACTCGGGCAAGGCTTGCCCTGCTGAGGATGCTGGGAGGGAACCAGGCATTAAAACAGAACTTTATCTAACCAGTGCTTTTAAAATATTTTGTCTCCAATCCAGCATTTGGGTATGTCCCTCTGTTCTATGCTATGAATAGTTCCTTAAATATGCTGAAGACCTCTTCCCTATGGAGTTTCTACAGGAGGGATTGGTCACCCCAGGGGCTCTTGTGCATCAGGCCCCTCCCAGACAGCAGGGAAACGTGTCAGGGCTGCAACTGAAACTTCCATCATCTCCGAAAGTCTACATCTCCCAAAGTGTACTGTCCAAGAGGAGAAGAGCTAAAATCACAATTATATTCCATTGCTGTGTGTGAAATCCAGATCACTTGCATGGCTTCCAAAGGGAAGCTCTGAAAACCAGCCACTGTCCTGGCAGGAGTGTTGCTGAAGGGAAGGGCTGCCCTCCCTCCTCACTGCCTGGCCTGGGATACACTGGAAATGCTCTACAGGTACTGTCAGCAAACTTGTCTAAAAAGCAGCTTCTGCGAAATTTCAAGTTGCAATTGCTTTATAAATCACAAGCCATTTTTCCTTAATCTTGCCAATTTTAATGAAGAAAAACGATTAGCATTTCAATGTACAAAAGTCCAATAAAACAGGAGTTGGTTTTTGTCCTTGAAATCAGTGAGTGGGTAAAGTTTGGGTTAAACTTATTCAACAGTAAAAGTCTTCCAATTTCCACGAATAGAAATTTTTTTTTCTGATTTGACTATAGGATAATGACAATCCAGAAATAAATAGCTATAAATACATTCATTGTTCCTATTCCAAAACTCATCACATGGGGAAGACATAAAACTGAAATGAACTTCTTTGAGTGTTTCTTTACAATGAGAGATGGGCAAGTTAGATCAGAACGACTCAGACAGGAGAAAAAAACAAGTAGGGCAGAAATTGGTCCAGTATTGACATTCATGAACATACCAGTTAGCAAAATTCATCCTTTAAATGACACTACTCAGTTGATTTTTATTTGCTTGGGGTATACATAATGCAAGCAGTTTCCTTGGGATCTCTGCCAGGCCAGGTGCAGCCCCCGCAGTCCCTGTCCCCCCTCAGCCTGCAGGTGGGTGTTCAGTCACACACAGAGCCATGCACCACACCCCCCAGGGCCAGCAGGGCCTCACTCATCATTGGCAGCACTTGTTCCTCTCACGTGGCCTTGGTTCCGCAGCTGTGGACAGAGAAAACAGATTCCACATCAGCACCTTCCTCACACAGAGCTCCCAGCAGGCAGGGAGATTATCTCCAGTATCTCCAGCACAGCACTGGCACCCAGCCAGGCAGGAGCTGGGCTGTCCCAGGGTGGGAGCTGCCCCCTGTGCCCACGGAGCAGCCCCCCGGGCTGGGATCCCCAGCGGGGTTCCAACAGTCCCTGGCAGGAACAGCGGCACCCAAGGGCCAGGCACAGGCACCAGGGGCCTGTCACTCCTGGTTCTAACACAGCTGAGTGTCTGCAAATCCCCTGTGGAACGGGATTTCAAGAGGTGCAAGTGGCTGGCAGGTGGCACCAGGGTCCCCCTGAGTGCCAGGGACCAAGGCCACAGATCACTTTGCTCCTGGGCGTGCAGCAAAGCGACGCCGAGGGACAGGGGTGGCTGCCAGGGCCCAGTGCCATTGCCAGAGCAGCAGCAGGTCCCACACCTCGGGTGTGTGCCCTGGGCAAGCAGCAGGGCAGGGGCCAACCCTGGCCTGAGAGCCTGCAGCAGAGCCCTGGCACACGGGGCCCCTCGCCCCCCAGCAGGAGCAAGGCAGGGCCACACGGGTTCCGTGGCTACAGGGTGAGCTCTGCAGCAATCCCATCCATGAGAACGTGAATCCCTCTTCTCCTTTTCCATCCAGCAGTTGACTTACACAGCTTGCTTTGCCTCAGAACCTACAGAGAACTCCTCTAGGCGTGCGCAGCCAAAGTGCCTCTCACGGAGCCCTGGTTACGCATCTGGAGTGAGATAAAAGGGGAGCTCCACACACAGAACGTGCCAGTAAAGGGAGGGCAGCGACCTGCAGGGCCAGCACTGCTCCCCCCTGCCCAGGGCTGGGGCCAGCCACAGCCCAGGCACTCGGGGGCTGGGGCACGTGGGCCTGGACAGCAGCTGCAAACAACTCTGCCCAGTCCTTATGCCATGGAGCCGCTGCCAGGGACAGCCAGAGCGGCACCTCTGCCCTCACACAGGAGTGAGGGAGGTTGGGCACAGGCCTTTGGCTGGGCCAGCTGCTCTCCTGCTCTGCACTGAGGAGTTGATGGGTGCTTCAGGAAGCAAAGGTGCTTCTCATCTCCAGGAGTCAGAGGCAGAAACAACCAAGGGAAAGACAAACAATGAGACAGGAGATGGGCTGGGACAGAGAAACTCTGGAAGAACAGGGATGAGGACCCAGAGAGTAACAGCAAAGTAACAAAAGCAGAGATCCCGACTATAAACACTGAGTGAAGATGAAGCACAGCAACAACAAAAGAACTGGAATGTGAACAGAATCCAGAGAAACTCAGCCTGGAGCAAAAGGAAGCAAGGGTGTTCATGAGAAGGGGAAGAGCACCAGGAACATGCACTGGCAGCCCTGCTTTGTGCCTGGCCTGGCTTCCTGCAGCGCAGAGCTGCAGCCCTGCCCAGAGCTGAGTGCCCTGCAGGGATGGGAGCACAGGGACCTGTGTCCCACCGGGCACCTCAGCCCTCACCTTACAGAGGTGCTGCCCATCAAACACACCTTGTGCCCTAGGTGTACTGGGGATGCAATGGCAGTTACTGGGGAGCACAAGGGATGGAGCAGTTGAACATGGAACAATATGACATGATTTGGGATAAAACTAGCATTCATATTATTTGCCAGTGACATTTTTGTCTTTAATTGTTCTCCAATAATGCACTTCACCCCTCGACATTGCATCATTTATAGGTGTTTGTAGACACCCCTGTACCAACAGCAGAGAAAGCCCCAAGGCAGTAGGTTCCCACTCCTCTCACATTTCAACAATACCCACAGAAATCTGGTTAGTGTAACATCAGTACACTGGAAAAAAAGGCTTTTTCAACAATACACAAGTCCCTGATGCCAGGATCTTACACAACAAGCTACTTGCAAAACACTACTTGCCTTGCTTTGCAAAATGAGAAAATATTCAATAAAGACATTTGCTATTTAAGAAAGAGGATAAAAGTTACAACCAGAGACACCTGAGCTGGGTTTGGCTTCAGAACTAAAGAGCAACAAATATTTTGAGAACAACTATTTGAAAGAAGGTACTTAACAGTGAGAAATGTGAAACAACTTTCTCTACAAGAAGACAAACATCCACAGCCACACAGAGGAACACTCTCCTCACCCACAGTGTGTCAGGGTCTGTGCCCCTCTCCAGCTCACCCCTGGGGGCTCCCCTCACTGCCCCTGGCCTTGCTCAGGGAATGCATAAAGGCTTCTGCACTTCAAATGAACAACTGTGGGTATGCACAAGGGGACTCTTCTGGCAAAAATCAGTCTAGGGAGGAAAGTGGTTATGCCTCCTCCTCCACCTGGGAGCAGGTGGCTTCAGGAACAGTAGAATTCAAGAAGAAATCCCCATGATCTGAGGGAACACCTGCCTGAAGCTCCCAAATGCCCCTGCCAGAGCACAAGGTCTGCAGGAGGGAATGGAGACCACTCTTGTCCAAAGCCTATTCTGGGGCTGCCAGCAGCCAAACCCTCTGGCTCCTGAGAGAACATCTGGTGCTGCCAGCCCAGCACATCTACCTGTGGCTGCACAGGACTCTGCAGAAACACTTCTTCCAAACCCAGGAAACATTCCTGCAAAGCACAGGCTGTCCCACAAAGTTCAGGAAGTCCCTGGAGTGCTGCAGCTGGTTTGGGGCCAACAGCAAAGAGGTGCTGGGCACAGAGTGTGGAATGTGTCCACAGCTGGGCTGAACCTCAGGCGACCTGGGCAGTGTCTGGAATGGGTCAAACCACCCAAAAAAGAGGTGGTAGCTGAAGACACACTGTGTCTTGGAAGAACCAAGACAGTGGCAGGACAGTGGCAACCTGACTGGGTTTGGGGCATAAAGCAATTGTCCAAATGGGACAAAATACAGCTGCACATCCAAGGATTGCAAGGAACCAGTGGGATTTTACATGGGAAAGGTTCCTGCCAGAGGTTATGCTCAGGAAAGACACTACAGAGAACAACCTCCTTCTCAGCCTGAGGTGGTGCTCCACCCCCAAAGGCAAGAGCAGTGCCAGTGCCCTGTGCCTGAGCTCCCTCCCAGCCACCAGCCCACAGCACAGCAGGACACACAGATTTGGTCCTCACAGCCACCAAAGCAGCAGAACTGACACCACCTCAGTTCATTCTACTGACTTCCTTTCTGGAAGTAAAACTTGGGTTTGCTGTGCAAATCAGGGGTGGAACAGCTGAGATGTGACACAAACTTCCTTGAAGAGAAAAAATAATCAGATCTAGTGGTGACCAGAAATGAAACAAAGGAAGACACGTGGTGGAAGGGGCAGGTGACAGCTCTGAGCTCCACCCAACGAGCAGCAAAAAGGCCCCGAGTGGGACTTTGTGCAATGGGTGTGATGCCACAAACACGGAGCAGGCACTCTGGCTTTAATGCCAGGGCAGCTGTTCACCTCACAGGCACTGCCAGCCTGACAGCACAGGATGCAGGAGCTTGAAGCTGCACAGGAGGATCCCCAGAGGGACCCCAGTGTTGAGCAGCCATGGCCCAAACACGCTCCCAGGGATGGGCACGACTTGCCTCAGGCTCTGAGCCCTCAGGAGCTCCCTTACCGCCTCCAGCTCCCTCTGGGTCTCATCCTCCATCCTCCTGATGTCCTCCATGCTCAGCTCAATCCACCTGTCAATCCAGCAGAACAGCTGCCGGTGGAAGTTGGTGAATATCCTCTTCTCTTGCTTTAGGGAGATAAAGGAGTGTTAGGAGCTGTCCGAGGCTGGTGGAGTGCCTGCTCCTGCTGGGTGTGAAGAGGGACAACCCTCAGGTGTGTGCACACCTGCACCCACTGAAATCCACCTCATTTCTCACACGCTCCAACATGGAAGAAGTGAACAGGTTTCACTGCCAGAAGTTCAGCAACTCCCATTACTTGAAAATTATGAGGAATCCTTTTAAAATCTGATTTAGCCCCAAGGTGGCAGCCAACAAACCACAACAGGGAGTTCCTCAAGACTTTGCTTTTTTCCCTTACAGAGATTTCTCTGGTGCCACCAGTGAAGCTCCATTTGCAGGACCCCAGTTGGCTGGAGAATTGGCTGGGAGCAACAGAAAGTTGCAGTGCTGCTTCTGCTCAACCCCCAGGCCACGAGAGCCCCACCCCAGCCAGGCAGAAGCACTCACCTTCTGTATAAAGTTTTCAACTTTGTTCTGCAGTCCCCACCACTTGAATTTGATGGTCACCAACTTGTAAGCACACATTTTGGGACACTCCTCATCAGCTGCTAGCTCTTTCTATTTGGGGATAATGGAAAAGGAAGTTTTATTTTTTTTTTAAAAATTAAGTTATTAGAAATTATAATTCTAATTAGTGCATTAGAATGATAAATAATATTAATTTATAGGAAATGAACGGAATGTCACTAGATTGCTATAATAATAAAACATAATTCACAGCCCCTTCCCTGCTGGGAGGCAGGCACATGGGCTCTGGGGGCTGGCAAACTTTGTGCTGCTGCTGGGGAGTCACTGGGAGCACGTGCTGAAATTTGCTCCTGAACGGGAGTTGAGCAAAGCTCTGGAGGGACCAGGAACTTTGCTTTTTCTGCTGAAAGGACTCTGTAAGGCTGCAGCAGCAGTTTCCATACCTTCCAATTGGGCCCCAGAGGTCCTCTCTTTGTCTTAACTGACTGGAATAATGCAGGATCTTCATCAGCTTTGTAGTCCTGTGACATAAAACACTGAGAGTCAGGAAACCACCAGTTCCAATATCCCACTGCATTCAGCTTCTGCCCACAAAGGGTATGAAAAACATCCACCCAGGACTACCATCACACCCACGCAGCCCAGGAGAACTGCAACAATTTAAGTTGCCTCAAGGCAAAATAGATGCGTGGTAGGTGCTACAGAAAAGGCCAAGAAAGTTCAGCAGAGTTTAAGGTCTCATTTTCAATGGAAGTTTCAATGAGGACAAGATCTGCAGCACATGGAGTGAAAGAAACACCTTGGGAAGAAGCAGCTCCTGGCTGCTGAAAACCAGGTGGATGACAAGAGTTTTCAGCTCCAGGTTCTTCCACCAGCACAGAGAAACAAGGGCTCCTTCCAGCCTGAAATGCTGAACCCACAGAGCAAAGCCACAGAGTAGCTGCTCATGCTTCCACAGCCCCTCTGACACTCACAGTCCCATTTCTGAAGCAGATGGAGCTGGGAAATCCAGGAGGTCCTCCCAGAGGAATCCAACTTCACCTACAGAAAATCAGCTGACACACTTCACTCTCCCCAGCTTTCTCTCACTGTTCCCAGTTCTTTTAATGTACCCACCTATTAAAATAGGCTCAAGAAACATCTTCATAGACTTTTCCAGGCATTCTGCAATTACTGTATCTGGAAAGCATTGCTGGGCATTCAAACACACAATCAAAATGTAGGAGCTGAGCCAATATTTCCTAGGAGCAGCCAAGTGAGTTAAGCCATTCCAATCACATTGCTAATCAGTGTTTTATGACCTTCCCCAAACCAGGAGTTCCCTCCAGTTTCTCCCCCAAAAGGAAATGATGTGTATCTGAAGGACCCACAACCAACCTCAGCAGGGGCAGCAGCACCCACAGCCCCCCCAGCCTGGTGGAACTGCAGAGAGCAAACCCCACTGCTGGATTATTGTCCTGCCATAAAGGCCAGCTCCTGTTTGCAGCCACCCAGAGCAGCACTGAGGCTCCTCCAGCTGGACACTCCTCACCTCATCACTTATTTCCAGATACCGTGGGAGCAGAGAGCTGAGCCCCCAGGAATCCTCAGCCCCTGCATGTCCTGCAGCCTCAGTGGGATGCACTTGTTTTAACAATCATTGAATGGGAAAAAAAAGGGCATTTTCTTTACAAATAAATCACCTTTAAGAAACCAATGCAAATATTGCAGCAGAGGTTTTACAGAAATAGATGGAATGTTTTAAATTACTGATGGTGGCTGCCTTGTAAAGATTTCACTCAACCACTGGGTGGAAGACATGGGAGAGGATCAAGCTGCAGGACTGGGTGAACAATTTTGCTCTAGATAACTAATTGCTGGCACAACTCCTGCCGTTTTGGGGCAGTGATGAGCTAAACAGAAAACAAGGATTCCACATCTTAGTGCCAGTTTTGTAAATAAAACCAGATCCTCCACTGAAAAGAGATGTGTCATGGTAAAGTTTTCTGTGCTAGAGACAGAAGCTTTGAACCAAGACCTTTCAGAACTCCATTAACCCAAATCCTGCTAAGGACAGACAAAACCTGTGTGGACTAAAGCCTGGATGGAAAAGAGAGCATTGGAGGAACTGCCCTCCACACACAAGGAGGAACACTGGACTACAGCCAAAGTACAAATAAACAACAGTTCTTTGCAGAGTTTAAGGAAAATATCTGTGCAGCAAGAGCTTAAATCCTGACAACAGCAAGTCCTTCTTAGGAAGAAAAACAGGCAGCTGCTGGACCAAATATTAGAGCTCCAAGCCCTCTGGAAAGTCAGACAGGCAAACATCAGCAACAGAACAAGATAGAAGAGCTAAAACCACTGCAAAGAAAGGTCATTCCAGAGGCAGCTTCTGCTCAAATTCTCAGCACAAGATGCATGAATGCAACAATCTACTAAAGGGAATTACTGAGAGACACTCTGAACCACACACAATAACGTAATATTCCAACAAACCCAGAACCTGGGTGCTTCTTCCCAGTGCTTGTTCTCAGTGTTGGGGCCTGCTCAGAGAGGTAACAGTGCTGCTGAGAGCTCCCAGCTCACTGTGGACAAGCACAACACTGAGGACACGTGTACAGGACAGGATGATTTTAAGGAAACTTTCAGAACCCGACACAAAAATGGCACAAGGCTGATGCCTGGTCTGTCAATCCATGGAAAGCACCTCCTGATCTCCAGCCCCACCACACCACCTTCATTTATTGAGCCCTCCAGCTCCACATTGCATTAACATTTTAGACATGAGGACACACATACTGCTGTTATTGAGCAGCAAACTCAGTCCCTGTGGAAGGAAACACCTCCCTGCAACTGGCCACAGCTCTCTGGGTGCTCTCACAGCACAACTGAAGCTCAACATCAAGTTTCTCCACCTCCCTCTATTTCCAACTTGGTGCCTGATCCCCAGGGCTCTCAGCTCCAACAGCACCACTGCTGTGCCCTTCACTGCCCTGCAGTCCTGAGGGTCTGGCAGCTTTGGCTAAGTGGCTTTTAACCACAAACATCTTGCAGTCATTGCCCCAAAGGGCCCTGGAGCTGCAGCACTCTGTGAATCAGCCCTGAGAGAGGCCAAGGTTCAAATGGAACAAGTGGAGCCAGCCTGGTTATCTCATCACAGACACACATGGCACTGCCACGCTGGGGACAGGGAGCTAAAGGTCTCCCCAAAGGAGCTGGAGGAGACAGAGGTTTATAAACCCCCAGGACAGGACAAACAGCCTCACCCAGGGATGGCAAACCAAGAGAGCAGAGGAAACCACCAAGGAGCTGAAAGTCCCTCCTGCTCACACCCAGGGGCTGCTCCATGGATGTGTCACCACCTGATGAGTCAAAGCTTTTAGCTGCCTATGACACAAAGTCTGAGATGAGAGACCCACCCACCCAGCTCAGAGTCCACAACCTTCCAACACCCCCTCAGAGGAGCATTTCCAGGGCACCTCCTCAGACTGGGGCACAAGGGGCAGCACAGAGGGACCCAAACCCTTGAGGTCTGGGTGAAGTCATGTGGCTGATCAGCACAAACTGCACTTGTACAACTTTCATCCAACACAATTCTGTGACACAGAACAAGACACTGGATTTCTTCATTGTACAAAAATAGCTCTAAGTCTGATCTCAATTTGTTTTCACTAAACTCTCCTACAAATTGTTTCCAAACCCACAGCCTCTGCTGATGTTCACTGTTGTTTACCCTCCTCTCCTGGGAAGTCCTTTTTATCCACAAATCACATCAAGGGACACAGACTTGATGCTGGAGATGATTAAGAGAGGGCAGGGTCAAATTTTTAGCTCAAGAAAGTCACAGATGTCAGCCAAATTATTTCTGTACATACTTAAATGAGCATGAGTTAGCATATGCATGCCATTAGGAGCTCCAAAAAATTCACTGCTTTTATATTCGAGCCATTTGTAGCCCTGAAACTCAAGGAACTGCTGCACCACAGCAGGGTGGACAAGGTTTGTTCACTGAACAAAAAGATAAATCTGAAATATGTGACAACTTTTATCAAAACTGCTGGATCTTACAAATGTGTCTCCACTTTCACTACATCTCAGTTACCCAAGGTCATACATTTGAGCTGCTTTTCCAGGAAAAACTATGTCTGAGGAGATACAGGCACAAGGAAGGGAAGCACAAAAATGAATGATTCTGTTGGGTGAAATCCACACCATTCCAGCTTTTCCACAACCAACACAAAGCACCAGTGGAAGCAGCTGCACCCATCTCCCCACAGCAGAGCATTTACTTACTCCTGGTTCTACTTGAGTTCTATCTGCAATGTCAATATGGACAACTTCCACACCCTTCCACGTGTTGGGATCTAAATTGTGCACCTGCAAAAAGAGAAAGAGGAAAGATTCCCATGCTGGCACCTCACACCTCATGCAGAATTATCAGTGCCATGGTTTTTCAGGATGACAGAATGACCTGTCCCTTCTCCCTCTGCCTCTCAAAGGGAATGGTGTGACCTCCACAGCTACACTTCAATTCACTCACTAACCAGTTTTAAACCAGCACAAAGCCTTCAATCCATGTGCATGCAGCAGACCTGAATTTAAGAGGAAGCTGTATTCATCTGTCACATTTGTCAGCACTAATGAAATCAAGCTCTCATTAGTCATTACCCATTTGGTAAGGAAGAAGCTGTACAAGCTGCAGGTGCAAATCTGCAGTTTTCAAGCATCTGGCTGCTCCTGCTGCTCCCTGAGTGGGAGTGAAGGTCTCAGGATGGAACCAGCTCCAGGTCTCTGCTCTGTCCAACACACCCACACCCAGTTACAGCAAGGAACAGCTCAGCCAAGCACTGGGGCCACACTGGCTGGTCCTCTGTGGGTGGTTTATGCATCAGAACTCCTGAAGTGACCTTCACTCCCGTGAACCCAACCTGAGGAGTCTGAGGTGGAGGATTTACAGAGGCAGCTTCAGTGTGTGCACAGAGCAGCCCCCATGGGCTTGGGAAACCTCCTGTAAAACCTGTTTTCAAATCAACTTGTCAGCCTAACTATCACTAGCATGTCTAAGGAAAAAGATTAAGAAAATAAAAATGGAACTTACCAAAAAGCTATTTAAATATTTGTGTGGGAATCAAGCATGGACCTGGACATAAAAAGCAGAAACCTCCTCTTGTCCTTGCCTCTCCTTTGGTGAGCCATAACTTTGATCACCTGGCAAGGACTCCAGTAATGCTGCTCTTACTTTGCTCCCTGGTCAGATGTTGACTTCATGCAGCAATTATCCACCATCCCCAGCTACAGGGCACTTTATCTGTACCGACTGTGCAACTGCACTAAGACCAAGCATCCAAACCTCCACTCACGTTCTCTGTTGTCCCCAGATCTGGTTTATGCCAGGTCTCAATTTTTATGAAGAAGTCATCTTTCATGTATTCATTCTGTAAGAGTGAAAAGCAAAAAAGCATGAGTCTGATTACACCTCTCTGCCTGGAGTTCAGATAAATGGTACCTACACACAAGCCACTACTAAGCCAGAGAACCCCCCCTACCCACACACAGGGACAGGAGACTCTCACACTGAGGCCAAGGGATCCAGCTGTGCACATCAGGAGAAACAACCCTGCCACTGACTGTCCTGCCTCCCCAGCCCTGAAGCTCTTCACTTGCATGCTCCAGCAGTTTTCCAGCTGTCAATGCTGCAGTTAGATGTGAGTGCAGAGCACCAGGAATGGCCCCAGGTACAGCTGCCACTGACCCCTGCTGACCCCAGAAGCAGAAAGCACAGCCCTGTGTGCACAGGGACCATGGTGAGCCAGGCTCAGCAGCTCAAACTCACCTGTTACTCTTGTGCTGCATCTGCCTGGTCACAATCTAAACCAGTTTGCAAGTGAGCAGACAAAGCAGTTTAACATTTAACATGGGTTTCCTTAAACAGGTCACCAAAAGACACACACAGGGCTTTAAAGCCTTAATGATGTCCCTCCCCTGCACCTTAAACCCCAACCCCTGAGCTGTGGTGACCTCCTTAGATTTCCAGTCACCCCATTTTAGTGAGGCAGGAATTCACTTTACAGCAATACCATTTCACACTGGTAGGGACTGATTCCATCTCACTGCTCTTCTGGCATCCAAGAGTGTCTAATCTGGGGCTTCTTTCCTCCCCTCCCTTTTTTAGCACTGTGTCTTACCAGGTATCATGCAGCTGCAATGGTAAGTAAGGGCACAAAAGAGGTTGTAGAAAATGAAATCCATTCTCTGACAAATTACAGCATTTTCTAATTATAGCCATGTGCAGACAACTCAACATGGAGCAACAGGTCAGGAGCCCCAGCAAGGCACACGTGACACACCACTGCAGTGGTAATAACAAAATTCATCTCAAGCACAGGACTGGGGGGAACTGAGATACTCACTGTGACAACTGGTCGTTGGAAACAGGTGCAATGAAAAGGAAAAGGAAACACAGAGACTCGTTAGAGAAATGGTGTCATTGTCATTCAGTAAAAACTGTTTGTGGAAGGTCTCACACAGAACAACTGCTCCACAGCACAGCCAACATCTGGAGTCAGTCTGAACTACCAGCACAGCCCAGCAGAGCTCAGCAGACTTTGGCTTGGTGGCTTCAACCTGATGAGCTCCTGGCAGGGGCAACAGGGGCTGCCCTCAGCCTGCCCTGAGAACTCCCACCATGGCTGCACTGGCCCCAGCAGTCAGCTCCAACAGCCTCTGAAAACAGAGTGGCTTCCACCCAGGCTGTGTCCTCACCCCCCTGAGGGACCCTGCACACTCCAGCCCCAGCAGAAGCTCTGCTCTGCTCTGCTCTGCAAGCCCCACAGGAGCAGCTGAACCCTCCCCTGCAGCCCCTGCAGTGAGCAGGGCACACCCACCTGTCCTGCAGTAGGGATATGCATTCCAGGCCTTCTCATGGAACACCAGGGAGCCCTCAGGAGCAATCATCCTCACAAAGGCAGGCACCTTGCTGGGGAGAGCAAAGGGGCAGCAGCCTCAGAGCCCTGCCAGTGAAACCCCCCTGCCTGCTCCCCCTCCCAAGGGAGAGACACTGCACCCCAGCACCTGAGGGGCTCTGAAGGGAACACAGAGAGCTCCAACCCCCTCCTGGGCACAACCAGAGCCAGGGGGAAAGGGGGAAGGGAAATGAGAGTGAGCCCTGGCACCCCAACAGAAGCTGTGCTGTCTGTCCTTTCCCAGAGCAGCACAGACTGAGCACTGGGCAGAGCCCTCCCCTGCAGCCCCCCAGGAGCAGCTGAATCCCCCCCTCTGATGGGAACTGCCCCCTCTGGCACAGCAGGGGCCAGGAATTGGATGCTGGGGGACAAAATGAACAAACCCTGACACAAGAGAAACTTGTTGTTACCCAGGAGAAGGAAAAGTGTCCTTAAAAGAGGCCACTTCAAACAAAGCCCAGGAACACGTGTGCACCAGGGGCAGAGAGAGATCAATCTAGGGAAGTGCTCTAGCCTCAGTTTTTCTTCAAGGATGGTGAACAAGTTCCTGTCCTTTCTTCTTTTAGATTCAAGGGGGAAAACCAACAACTAATTAATGCAGGACCCTTATGTCCCGCTCACCTCTGACTCCTCTCTGCCCAAAGCAAGCAAAGACAATCCCTTTAGTTGTCCCACAAAGGTACTGCTCTACCCCACATCTTTAAAACCCCTGTATTGCCCATGTTTTCCCACTCAGCAGAGCACTCACCCCAGCTCAGCAAACTGCAGAGTGGCAGAAGAGCACAGACAAGGCTGCCCTCCCCTCCAAACCAAGTGACCACAAGGTGCCTCAGTGCTTCCCTCACCTCTTTAGATGGTAGATCTTGTGAGTGTATTGTCCCTTCTCACCATCCTTCTCATAAGGCTCATTTTTTAAGACCTGGATTCCTTCCCCACCTCCTGTTTCATTTTTGCTAGCTTCTGCCACAGAGTAAAGTTGCCCAACTTGATACTGAAAAGGAGAGAGTCCAAATGTCAGCACTGAAGGCCAAAACTTTTAACACATCAACCAACCGAGCCACTTCCAGGGAAAATTCAGCAGCAAAAGCCAAATTATCAGGAAAGGAGAGCCTTGGAGGCCCTGGAAGGCGCTGCCCCAGGCTCCCCCCTGGCCCCCCTCCCTCCCCCAGCCCCAGGAGCAGGAGCAGGAGCAGGAGCAGGACCCACCTCTTGCACTGAGCAAGGTAAAACCACTCGGCTGCAAGAGGAAAAGAACAGGGTCAGTGCAATGGGTCAGTGCAGGCACAGACACACACACAGACACAGACACAGGGAGGGACAGACACAGGGACAGACACAGGGACAGACAGACACACACAGAC
>VXBA01001125.1:124842-173478 GCA_013399895.1 Serilophus lunatus
AGAGACTGGGATAAACTGGGACAGGAACGGGACAGGAACGGGAGAGAACCGGGACAGAACCGGGACAGGAACGGGACAGGAACGGGATAGAACCGGGACAGGAACGGGACAGGAACGGGATAGAACCGGGACAGGCCCGGGAGGGAGCGGGCGCTGTGTCGGTGGCCGAGGGCCGCGCTCCCGTTCCGCGCTCCCCCCTCGCCCTCCCGAGGGCGCTTGGAGCCAAATCCTTCCCCGCGGACACTCGGTGGCTCCGCGCTGCCGAACCCGGAGCCTCGGCCGGGCCCTGCCCCGGTCCCTGCCCCGGCCCCATTCCCGGCCCCGGGCCCTGCCGGGCGCGTTCCATCCGCCGCAGTCCCGCCTCAGGAGCGGGGCCACGGCCACTGACCCGGGAGGGAGCGGGTTGGGGTTCGGGGGAGCAGAACCCCCGGGGGGGAGCGGGGGCTGTGAGGAACCCCCGGGCGCTGAGCCTGTGCCCCCCAGTGCCCCCCGTGCCCGGCCCTCGGGACTGGCCCTTCCGGAGCTTTCCAGGGCACGGGTGCCGCCCGTCCCCGCGGGGCCTCGGCTCCCTGTGCCCCCCAGACCCCGTGGGCAGCTCCCTGTGCCCCCCAGACCCCCCAGAGCAGCGCCGGGACACCCCGGGGGACCCTCCTCCACCCAGAGACCGAGGCACAGAGAGAACTCATGCTTTAATAGACACTGAATCACAAAGAGGGAAGGCCAAATGCCTTAGCAATTTCAATAAAAATAGGAAAATCTTTTTACACGGTAAATCTCGAATATCAAAAGTTGAATGCTGTCTGGAAACAGTTTGAATTTACAAAGGAAGTGCCCAGAGGCGGCTGACACTGCACCCAGGGAGAGCCAGGCCTGAGGGTCCTCTCGGGGGCGCTGGCTCCTGTGCCCCCCTGCAGGGGCTCCGCAGCTCAGGGCACCAGTGTCCCCAGACGGAGCCAACCCCTCCCCAGCGGCCGGAGTGCCCCAAGAGACTCGGGCACCTCTGTGCCCCTGGGGCTCTTCTGCCGCTGGCGACAGTTGGACTCCACGAGGGGGAATCTGGCCCAGAGCGGCTTTCACTACATCAGCCCCTGGGGTTCTTTCCTAGTCTCGGGAAGGTGTGATTGAAAAGGAGAATCAATCCCAGGCCAGAGGTACAGGCTAACCACCAACATCAACCCAGGTTTTGATCAGAGAGATTGTTTCCTGTTCCCATTCAGTTGGAGCTGAAGACAGTCAGTAAAAAAATCCCAAATCTCAGAGTGAAAGGTGGGGGGGCCCGGGACTGGTGGCACGTGGCAGGTTCAGCTGTGCTGCTCCCTGGGGGACAGCGGTGGCTCCTGGGCCATGCAGGAACACAACAAGGGCAAATGCAGTGGCTCCACTGAAGGGATCCCAAAAGCAAACCTGTGGGTTTCAGATCCTGGTTTCTCCACGGGTTGGGGAAGCCCGAGGAAGGTTTTCCTGCCAGGGGGGTGCAGGAGTGAGGTGTGTGCAGTGTCTGCAGCCAGGGTGAGCATGCAGGTCATGGCTCCAGTGCAAGTGCCCTGTGCCAAGTCAGTGGAGACCTGTCCCCAAGACTTGTAGTGACACTCACCTTCCACATTTATACACCAAATTCCCAAATACTGAACTCCCTCTACATCTGAACCCTTCCCTGTTTCTAATGCTCCCCCCTCCTTGAAAACAACAACAGAACACTCCCCCCGCCCCCCACCCTGAAAGCTTTCAGCCAGCACAAAACCTGCTGGAGCATGGAAATGGGTTGTGTCCCAATGGCAGCACAGAACTCCTGCAGATGAAAGATCCTTTAGTGATGGAAGTAAACTACAACAAAGAGGCTTCTTGCTGGCATGTTGTGCAGCACTACAGGGAGCATTTGCTGTTGCTATAAAAAAGAAGCTGCCCACTTCCATCCTGGATGTTCCTGGATGTCGTTAATGCTGGCTGGAAACAGAGCAGGTCACACCAAGTCTCTCAGTAGCCCTGTGACCACAGCAAGTGGCCCCAGCAGCAGCAGCTCTGTCCCCCCAGGGGCAGACACTGTGCTGCCTGCTCTCAGTTCACCTGCCAAAGGACACGAGGGTGATGTTTAGCACCAAACCATCACAGGAAGGTGTCCTGGACAAATAAGTTGCATTGAAGGACTTGAACAGGTTGACTCCAACTGTTCTGCTACATTGCATATGAGGAGGTGAAGGAACTGCTCCTTCTGCCTCTGCACTGGAACTTTGGTGATCCTCCCTTGTGAGCTGGCTGGAACAACAGGCCAACAGCCTTCACCTTTAGTGCTTGTGTTCATTTCTTGCAACAAAAAGGAACACGTTCCTCAGAAACCAGCAGAGTCCAGAACATTCTCACAGCAAGCATGTGAGTGTGCCCTGTGAGTAAGCTGAGCCCAAGCAATTTTGCTATCATGCTTTTCCTCCAAGATCCTTTAAGAAGATCAGGAATTATCAGATCCACACTCCCAATAAGAGTATCCAGCCCTCTGAGTGCAACAATTCTCTGCATCAGCAACATCCACAGAGCTGCCTGCACCCACCCTGCAGGGGGCAGCTGCCAGGCTGGAAGATGAGTAAGATCCAGCTGCAAGTCAGGGCCTCCCAACACCTCTGTGAGGTAGGTAGGTATGGCTATCCCCATTTAGGTTGAAAGGGAAGACGAGGCACGGAGAGGTGAAGTGATGAGCCTTCAGTCACTCAGCCAGTTGTGGGAGTGCAGAACAGACACCAAAAGCCTTGGGGATCCAGTGCTGTGACTTCAGAGCCTGGGGCTTGTGAGTCCCACACGTGGTGGGGCCCATGTGCCCACGGCCTCAGTGCATGGAACCATGGCTGGGGTCCCCATCACACCTCTGCACTCAGCAGCCACTGAGAAGAAATGACCTCCCACCTGATCCCTAACCCCCAAACCCCACCCAGCCTGGGAAAGCTGACTGGACACATCCCCCCTGGGTGCTCTTGGGCCCCCCTTTCCTCCACGGGGCAGAGGTTCTTGGCTGCCTCACCTTCACACCCCCACTGCTGCCACTGGAACTCCAGTCCCCAAGGCAACCTGCCTCCACTGCAGGGAAAGGTTTGCAGACCTGCCTGCTCTGAGCCATGGCAGTTGCAGGATCAGTGAGGGAGTTTTTTTGGTCAGGTGATGTCTAAATCACACTCTGGTGACACATTCCTGCCTGCCATGGAACTGTAAAATAACCTCCAGAGCTGCAGTGTCTGTAATCCTTTTCTGTGATCACTGAGCAGACACAAGACATCAGTGCTGCCCAAATACCTGCCAGGATGAAAAGTTCACCTTCACACTGCAGTGTGCCAGAGAGAGCAGAGCCCTCAACAAAACCACAATGTGTTTCCCTGACACACACTCACTACCTCAGGCTCGGGCTCACCTGACATTCCCTCTGAACAGACCAGCCACCAAAGTCTCATCTGAGGGGGTTCCCTCCAAAAAAGTTACCTGAGATGCAGATTTAGAATGGGGCACCTCTGTCCTCTTGTCTTTGTTTCACCAGACTCTAAAGGATGCAAGAGAACTGTCAGATCCTGCTGCTAGGGAGTTTTACTGCCAGCAGTTTCTGGTTTGGCCAACCTGGCAGAGGTATCTAGAGGTGTGTGATCTCCTCTGTTGTCCTTTGAAAGCAGCCAAGGAAATGGCTCATGCTTCTCCAGGCAGAAACCTGTGCATAAGTTCTTTGTGGCACACAGAAATGTTCTGTCTCCTCTCCCTCTCCAACCCCTGATATGTATAATTTTTGTATAAAAAGCAAGCTGTAAAACCTCCTGTTGTGTTAAGAAATACAAGAAGCTGGCACAAAAGCCAGGATTTAATGAACAAACAACCAGATTCTTTGGACCTGTTGCTGCAAATGCTGAACACTACAAAGAACCTGTTGTCAAGTGAGTCTGGCCAAGGTCCTGGTAAGGAAAACCCAAGTGTGTGGGGCCGTGTCCCCCAGCAGTGACAGGGGGCTGCCTGTCCCACCCCTGGGCACTGCCAGCTGGGGGCACTGGCTCTGTTTGGGTAAAGGCAAGTGGGCAGAAGCAAATTCTTTAACGAGACTGTAAGTCATCAGCTGGTACTCAGGACATTTCAACATTTGGAGGAAGGAAAAAATCTTCCTGATGACAAAAATTTATACCCATTGCCAGTTGGGAACCTCAGGGGCCGCAGGGCTCCTGTGGTGCTGCCTGGGGGGCAGTGAGCTGAGGTCACAGCATTTGTGCTTTCAGGGTGTCTGTGTCCATTTGGAGGGATCTTCTGGGGTGAAGCAGCAAGGTGGTGTTCAACAGACAGGTCCTTCAGTTCCAGCTTCTCTGCACTTTCTTCTTTGCTGTGCCGTGGGGACAAATTGAGCAAGCTAAGGACATCCTTCTTAGAAGTCATTGTTCCAGGAGCTCCTCGGGGAATCTTTACTGGCCCAGGGGAGTGGTGGGGAGTGCTTTGCCAGAACATCTTTAAGTTGTGAATTGCTTGCACTTTTTCATCGATGGCAGCCAATTTTAGCTTGTCTATGTCTGGGGCATCAGCGGGACTCGAGCGAGCAGAACCAGCTGAGGAGTAAGAAAGGGCAGGAGATGGAGTGCTGCCACTGGGAGACTGATGCCCTGAGCTGGGACTGGTATTTCTGGGAGACTTGGAAATGTGAGCACTGTAAGGAGAGCTGGGGTACTTGAGTTTCAAGGGAGGCTGCTCAGTGAGGGACCCACGGGAATCGCAGCCTGGAGAGGGCTGCCCACCGCCCTGACCCGCGCCTTCCCTGCTGCACATCTCGGGTGCCGTGGGGCTGTCACAGCCAGAGCTCACCTTCTGAAGGGATGAGCTCCTGGCTGGAGGCTTTGGTTTGGCCGGGAGGGGCGAGCTGTGGCTCCTGTGGCCGGAGCTGAGGGGGCGGCTGAAGGCGCTGGTCTCGGAGGAGCGGAACGCGGAGGCGCCGCCCGGGCCGGGAGCCCCGTCCTCACAACTGAGGCTCCTGCTGCTGCCGCTGCTCCTCTGGAGTCGTTCCACAGCAATCAGGTGACTCTGAGTTTCCTCCAGAATTTTTTGGGCCAGCTCCTGTGGATCAAGCTTTGGATTGGTGTCCTCCTGGGATTTGACAGTGCTGTCTGTCTCAGTGCTGGACTGGTCGGACTCCCCAGTGTCAGAACTGGCAAGTTTCCCAACTTTTTGGAAAGGTGAATTTGGACTGGGGACGAGAGTCATTTTAACAGGAGAATTTGGAGTACTTATGCTGCCTTTGGACTCTTTAATGCCTCCAGTCTGACCAGTCTGGGGCTGTTTGTGATCAGGGGAAAATCTTGGGTTTAAGTTTTCTTGGTAACTGGCCAAAGGCTCATTGCTGATTATAGAGAAGCCTTCATACTCTTCCTCATCTTTGCTGGCTGCAGTGGTGGCTTGTGGTGACAGCTGGCTCTGAGCTGCAGCCCTGTGTGGGTAGATGTTCTTGGGCCTTTCATAATCCTGGCGTGCTCTGTGCCCCAGCCCATCCTGCATGCTCTCTGGCTTGGAAACAAAGCTCATGGAGGAAGCAATGGAGCTCAGGCTGTACACAGAAATGGCATCTGAGGCAATACTGTCTGGACAGGTAGGAGAGAATGGAGGGTTTTGGTACTGGGGCACAGGGTTGGACACAGACTGAGCAGAAGCCAGTGACTCCAGGGATGAGGAACTGTCCAGGCTGAGGCGCTTCGGCAGCTCCGTAGAATCTAAAATACAAAGAAAATAGGATGTACAAATATGCTCCTAGATACATCACAAAATTAAATAAAACCAGGTAACATTCTATCAGAATCAAGAGGAAATGCTACAAAACATGACATTGGGCTCTATGCTACCTCAGACCACCCAGCTACTACTTAGGTGAGAGAAAAGAATTGCACAGCTCAAGAAATGCCCAGGCAAGAACCTGTGTCCAGGTATCCTAGACAACGAACTGACAGGTTCCATCACTTTATATCTCAAAACCAAGAGAGTTACACATCCTCCAGTCGCTGGATTCTGCCCCACCCTGGGCTCAGACAAGTCAAGTAACATTTGCTGCAGCCACTGGATGATGTTTGGGTTGGGGTTAGGATGTGGGAACTCTGCAAAGGTGGGAATGTGAGACTTCAACAGAGGGCATTCTGTTCAAACCATCAGATGACACAGGAGCAAAAACTACAGTAAACAGCTTTACCAAAAAGTGCCAGCAAGGATTGTAGAGCAAAGTGCATAGTCCTCCTGGTAGCTTGTTTCCCAGTTTTCAGAATCACCTCCTCTTGGCCAACTTCACAAAGGTCAAATCCTGTAGTGGGACATGGAGCAGAAAATCACAGCTCACAGGAAGACCCTCTGTCTCAGATAAGTGATCTCATTTAAAACACAGACAGAACAGAGAGGTATGTGAACCTGCAGCACTCTTGGAAGAATGACTTCACGTGCAGTTTGTTGTGCATATTTTTTACTGTTTAGCACATCTTCTCCGAGTGTTGGGAGCTTTGTGGCACCAGACTGGGAACACACACACCCATGAACAAATCACTCCTGTCAATACTTCTTTAGCTGCAAATTATTTGGAGCTGTTGGAGAACGATGCACCAAACACATCTCAGGAGACAGTGTCCCACTAACCAACCATTTACCATTAATTCCAGGTTTGCTCACAGGAATGGAGCTGAAGAGCACAGACCTTGGAATGTGGCAAGTGCAGGCAGGGGTGCAGGAGGCAGAGAAATGTGAAGCTGGGAGTTACACCACTGCTTCAAGCCCCACGTGAGACACCAGCAATGGGTTTAGAGAGACAATGGAAAAAAGTGTTTTCCTACCTAGAGCTGCCAGAAACTCATGACAGCCAGGCAGCCTCCAGAGCTGGACACTGATGGAGACCTGGATTGGTGCAGAGGAGAAATCTTGCTCCTTCTCGCCTGCCTGAAGTTGAACCAGGACTTGATGCAGCTGAAGACAGCAACACAGACATTAGCCCTTCCTTTGGACTCACACTGTGCTTCTCTGACAGTCACAGCTAAAAGGCAATGCCCTTTCCCTGGACACCCTTTCCCTGGACAACCAGTTCAGCTGCTGCTCCTGAAAAGAGCAGTGAGGTGGGAAGGTCTGGGCAGAGGGACAGTTCAGGGGCAGGAACATCAGACAGACCAGAACAGCAGCAAAGGCACAGACAGAGCAGGGGTGAGGGCTGGGGGGTGGCCAGTGCAAACTGAGCAAGAAGGAAGCACAGCAGGAACATCTGTGAAGTGAAAGAAAAGGAAAGAGATACTCTGGGGCTGCTCACAGAAAGATACTAAAGCCCATTCCATGACTGAGCCACACTCCTTATGCAAATCCCAAAAAACGTATTAATTGGGCAGAACAAGTCATATGAAACCACAGAAGACTTTCCTAATACCTCCATGGCCTCCAGGAAAGAAGTTTCTCAACAGTGCCCAAGGGAGAGGAGTAGCAAGCTTCAGAGAAAATGTGTTTATGAAGATCTGACTCAAGTTAAGATGCCAGGATCCCATGGAATTCCCCAACACAGCCAGGGCAGCAGGGATGGAAAGCCATTAATCAGGGACCAGCTAACCTCAGGACCACCCATCTCTGACAACCCACAAAAGCTCACACAGGCCTTTCCCCACAGGAGCTCTGTGGAGCCAACCTCAGGCCTGAGAGTGGGTGCAGACACTTGGCAGCACAGGGATGGGTCTGCAGGGACCCCAGCATTTCCCCCCCAGTGTCACCCCCGTGCACATCATACTCACCATTCCTACCACATTTTTAACAGCCTTCAGGCAGCAAGGAACAAGAAAGGAAAAGAGGAGAAAAGAAAGAAAGAAAGAACATGGGTTACACTGTGCTACAAAGTGCCTGAGCTGAGGAGCCCTGCAGGGACACATCCATGTGCAAACCAGCACCCAGCCTGCAAGATGCTCTATCCAGAGAAAGAAGGGAGCAATGGGAATGGTCTGAACTGTGAGTCCAACAGCACAGGAACAGGCAGCTGGACCTGGGAGTGCCCAGCTCATGACAGCTCAGACACTTCGCAGACACTGAGGCCAACCCACACTCTGGCAGGAGGCTGAACATGAAACAGCCCTTCTCTTGATTCCTCTGGGATACAGCACTGGCACTCAGTGCAGGCAGCAATCCCTAACTTTTCCTTGCACACACAGCAGTACTGAGAGTAGAGAAAGAAGAGTATCCTCTTTTGTGGCTCCCACTTTCTCTTTTGTAGTCAAAACAACTGTTTTCTGTCCAGTGCAGCAGCTCAGGCTCCCACCTTGCTGCTTCACTAGTGCCAAGAGCACTGCTCCCCTGTGACCCTGGTCACCCACTCAGGAAAACCAGCAAGCAGCACCCACTGACTGAAGTGTGTGACATCCTGCTTCTGTCTGGAATAAAGTCTGCTCTCCTCTGTGACAGGCAGAGCCCAAGCTGCTCACTCCATGAACAGTACAAAGGCTGGAGGGCAAAAAAGCAATGACCACAAAGGAAGGGAGAGCTGAGCAAAAAAAGCTGACATGGAACAGGACAGACTCTTGTGCAAAAGGGAATTCTGCTGGGGGTCTGGGCTATGGAAGAACATTTGCAAACCCAGTGTAATATCCTTGCCAGGATTTACTGTGTGGGGCAGTGAGGAAAGGGTGAGTGTCTTTTGTTAGTCATGAACAGCCTGCTGAATGTTTGCCCTTGGGTGATTTATTTATGTGAGGCAGGGTGACTGCCACGAAGTCACCTCATGAGCACTGTAAGACATTCTGAGCCATGAGAAAGCTGTCCTCTCTCCCTCACACCACTGGGACCTGGCCTCCCACTTGGGTGGCCATGAGGGACATAACCCTGCAGTTAACCACAGACATCCTGGGCACTGATGAGAACCAAGGCAGGAGGCAAAACACCACCAAAGACTGGAAATGTCTCATGTGCTGCTGCAGATCCCAACAGGATCCTAACAGGAACCCGTTCCTTGGAGCAGACCAGAGGGCTCCAGAGCTGCTCAGGGGGAAACAATGAATCTGGGGCTTGTCTGGTATTTAGTGCAGACTCTGTGACTGAAGGGCAGTCCAGACATCACACAGAGCCAGCCCCAGCTCCCCACCACAGTGCTGCCTTGGAATGCTTTGCACGGGGAAAGGAGAGAGACTGAGATATGGGCCCATTCCCTGTGTGTGACAATGTCCTAAAGCAGGCAAATGATAAAGAGAAACCTTGTTACAGGAGCACTCAGGACAATAAGAACCATGGAATGGACAGCAGCCAGGGGGGTGGCACAGAGAAAGGTCAGGGTGGGCTAGGCATGCTCCAGAGACTGGGGAGAGGGAGGAGTGTGAAGGAGGTTGTGGGGAGCAGGAGAAGTCCCACCACCACAGGTAGCTCTGCCCTTCTCCTACAGACTGGGATCCTTCCCACAGAGCTGTGAGCACACACAGCAGTGGCACAGGCTCAGTGAGGTTTCTGACAGACCTTGCATTACCCAAAGTCAGCCATACCTTGGGACTTTGGTAAATACAGTGGACAAAGAGCAGCCCTCGACAGGATGGCCAATCGGCAGTTAGTGGTCAGTCACTTAATTCCCCCTCACTGCACCAGGGATCAGGTTTTGCCCTGTCACTGAATGGGGAGTCCCAAGGCCATGCAACCCAGTAATCCACCTGCAGTTTTTCCTTCTGGACGCACGCTTTCAGTCACACAAACAGGCAAGTTCAGAATTTCAACCCTCAAGTCTCCTAGCAAGTTCTGGGTTGATACACCAGGATATCATATCAACCATTCAGTGTTTCAGACTTTACTGACCTGGGGAGAACCATTTGGAACCTGGTGCTGGAGGAAAGCCTCCCAACTCACCCTGTTGATGAGCTGTTCTCCTGTTTCTGAAGCTGTGATAAGTTTACAAAGTGCCTGAAGTGCAGGGTTAGGCAAACCTGAAAAACATCAGCAGAAACATCTGTATCTGTTCCTTGACTGTGAGGAATGCAAGAGATCTGAACAGAACACATACTCCATTGATTCCTAAAACCTCTCCCCCACATCACTGGACAGTTTTGGAAGCAGCAGCAATTTCCAGAAAACAAAAGGTCTTCCCACTTGGCATTTGATGACCCATTTCCTGACACAGAGCTGGGAAAAAGGAAGAGTTACATCATGCTTACTCGACCCAGTGGTAAATGATTCTCATCTGTGACAAAATTTTCAGCAAACATTTGCTTTTAGAACCTCTTCCCAGTTCAATACACTGATTTCACTGATGGAAACCATCCCTGCTTTACAGACCAGCATCCCAGAAAGGCAGGAAAGGCTGATGTCTCACCTAGGAGGGACTGGATGGTGGTGCTGCACTGCTGCAGCCTCTCCCCAGGGTCTGAGGTGGGGAAGAACACAGCTGCTGGGAGGCCACTGGCTGGTGGGTCCAGGCGAAACCCCACTGCTGTGAGGAGAGCCTGCCAGCCTGGGATGCCCCCAACTTTGTTCTCCACACTTTGCTGGGAGGTGTACATGGAGTTGTGCTGCCCGTTCTGGATTCGCTGCAGTGATTTCTCCACCTGTGGGGCAGACACACCATTGTTACTGAGCACCTCTTACAGGGAGAACAGCAGCAAATCCAAGGCTGCTCCTGGCCTGTCTCACACAGGAGGACTTGATTATAGCCTTGAAAACAGAGGCTCCAGTAACTCAGCTGTAACACCACAGTGATGAGTGCCAATACCCTCTGGGATGGGAACAATAATGCCACAGGAAACAAAGCACTGGTTTGCTTGGGATACATTCTGGTAAGCCTGGCAGCTGCACTCAAAAAAAAGAAGGTCCTCAAAAGGTGACTCATGTTGAGGTCCCAGCCTGCTTATTACCAGGCAAGAGTCTGCACCTACATGGCAAACAGTAAAGAGCGACAGAGGAGTGTCCAGAAACCCCAGCAACTGCAGGACCAGCAATGTCATTTATGGACACTTCACACTCCTGTGGGACCACAGATGACACACTGGAAGGAAAAGCATTGAAAGTCATGAATGATCATTGCAGCCACCTGGCAGTTGGCTCCAGTCCCTCTGCTCCCCAGGACAGGCTGGTGGCACAGATGGGGACAGAAGGGCCTCTTATCTTCCAAATGTGCAGAGACAGCAGTGACTGTGCTCTGTGTTTCCATGGCTGCCATGTTCACAGCTACTTCCTTGTACAAACAATTAACCCCAATGATTACTTCTTTTTTACAGCAGAGACCCAATTCAACAGCTAATGCAAACCAGATGGGTCTGGGGAGCATTTTGTCACAATACTGTGCAAGATCTTGCTTACTTTGCCTCTTCTGGCTCTGGACACTTCCTTAGGTGATCCAGTCCTTCCACACTGACCCAGAGTTTCACAAGAGGCTACATCATGGCAAGGCAGAGGGGGTGAAGGTGTGTACACATATCTATATTAAATGGCAGTGGCTGCACATCAGGGTGCTGCTCTTCCACTCGTTGTTTGCAGCCACTTGCTCAGAGGTGAGGGTTTCTCAGGACCAGTTGGGCTGCAGTGCCCCCCGTGCAGCTCTTCCCTTCCCTTACCAGGTGAAGCAGAACACGCAGAGCATCCCGAGCCCTGTCAGGGTGCTGCAGGATCTCAATCAGGGCCTGTCCCACCAGTGAGGATGGGCTGTTCAGCTTCATATCACTCCCAATAAGCATGAAGCCTGCAGGATTCAGAATAAGAGACAGTCAATCTCCTGGTGTTGTGGAAAATGTTCAAACCACAAGCAGATGTCCTCTGCCCTCAGACTGGATGATGGCTCACTGCACCCTGCACAGGGACATTCTCTCCCTAGAGCAGCTGCCCACTCCCTGCCTGGTTCCACAGACTGAACTTCCAGAAAGCTTCTGGATGCTTCTTATTGTGCCCTGCTTTAAATCAACAGTGTCTTCCAAGCAAGCAGAAAACCCCCTAAACTTGTTCAGGCATGCTCTACAGCCATGGCAATCAAGAGGTACTAATGGTGCTCACAGAACAGAACTCAGAACACAGAGAGCTTTCCCTGTCCCAGACAGAAACCTGTCCTGGCTCATGCACCATTCAATGCCAGACTTGCCAAATGTCAGCTCCAAGAGCACTGCCTGCCCCTCCCCACTGACTCAGCAAGGATGTGGCTGCTCCTGCCTCTGGTGCTCCATCTGAGACTCAGTGTCAAGGGGCAGTGGTGGAAGTCAGGGACTGTGTGTGATGAACTCCCACAGTAGCTGGAAGGGGCAGTGCTGAGCCTGCAGAGCTGAAAGCCTCTGCCTAGTGGTGATACCAAGCACCACGTCCACACTCATTCTGTTTTGCCTAAGAAGTGGTCACTTTTGGGGTATTTTACTGCTCCTTTCTTTTGAGACTGAAAAATCTTGGAAGGAAAATAAAATCACAACTGAACTGTGGACTGCAACCTGAACTGAGCTCCCATCTGGTGGAATAAACCACATCCTAATGCTGGACTCCATGTACCTGAAATCACTGTCAGCCTGACTCATTTTAACAATCTCCAATGAGCTTCTTTCTCCATCACCACAGCTAAACAACATGGCTCTACTGCCTGTGCAAAAATCCATTTGGGGAATCCAGTGGAAGCCAAGGGAAACCTTTCCCCTAAAAGGAACAAGCCCTACAAGGTTTATGTCACACAAATCACAGCTACTGGTTGCTGCTGCAGCTTCCAGCAGTACCACTCCTGCCTCCAGTTAGTAAATTCTCCATGAAAAAGTCCCATATGTGTGTCCCATCTGACTTCATCCCAGGGACACAGAAAATATGACCCTGGAAGCTTCAAACACAGAGAAAGAGTCACTGTATTGCACTTCAGTTCTTTCCAGTCATGAAACACTCTTCACCTCACGACTGCTTCCAATTATAATCAGCTCACACCCACCTACTGTGCACAGTGGAATGCCAGTGTGTCCCAGGACAGTGACACTCAGCTGAACCAGGGTCTGAGACACAGGGGCTTCAGTTCTGGGACAGCACAGGGCACATGCTGCTCCCAACTACCTGCCAGCACTGCTCCTTGCTCAGCTCAAACAGGTTGGCAGTTCCCTAGAAACCCTGTCTGGCTTGTCCAAAAGAAGACTCTTCCTACCTGCCCAGTTGGCTGGATGGGAGAACTGCTTGCTGCTCTGCACAGTTTTCATTGCTTCTCCAAGGGCTGCACTGGCTTTCATCCCATTTAAGAGAGAGGAATAGAAAGCGTGCACAAACATTTTGGAAGCAGCCACAGGAACAGGCCAGAGTGACACCAGGACACACTGAGCCCCAGCAGCCAGGAATGCTCTTGTCAGGCCAATGACTCCATCAGAAGTGACTTTGCTGCTGGACTCTTGGTAAGAGCCAAGCACCACCAGCTTGACGGGGAGCCGCAGATCCAGGACATCAGCTGCTGTGAGCAGGAACTCCTGAAGGGGAGGGCAGTCTGAGATGCTCTCCACATCACTGGCATCATCCTGCATCCGAAGAGATTCTGGGATTGTGTATGGGTTCCCAAAAGAACTCTTGCTGCTGGCTGGATTGCTGTCACTGTTGGGGGTCAGCACCAGGGCAGCCAGCTTCCAGGAGACATGGGTGGCAAAATGGACACACTCTGCCTGGGTGAGGGCACTCATGACCCTCTCCTTTGTTGATGCACTGCCCACCAAGGGCTGGCAGCCAAGCAGCTCAGACACCATATATGCTTCCTCTTCTGCAGAGGGCATAGGGCCCCACAGCCACCTGTCCATAACTGCTGAAGGGAGCTTGGGGTTTCCTATGACAGCAGCCATTGAGGTAGAACTGGAGTAACCAGGAGTATTCTTCCTCACATGGGACTGCACAGAGAAAAGAGAAAACATGGTTCAGAGATCTGGTTTTTTACAGTGCAGGTCATAAAATATTCTGTTCCTTTGGCTCTAAACAGAAGTCTGGTTGTTGTAATTATAGGAAGACTTTGCATTTCATTGGTTTCTTCTGTTCAACTACTCCAAGGAACACTTCCATGTGAGTCTTGTCAGGCCTTCTATTACCACATCTTGGGTGACAGATGGGTAAGACTAGAAAGCAATAGACAGCCCACATCCCTTTCAGGGCTGCAGCAGGGCTAAAAGCATAAAGAAGATCCTAGCTTCCAACCATATGGGCACAGTACCTGTAATCACTCACTAAGTGGCTCCTCTCACCTTATTTTCAGGATCAGTGTCACCATTGCCAGCAGCAGGTGCTGCATGACATGGAACAGCAGTAATGCTGAAAAGGTTCAGACCCTTTTGCTGTTCCACTGACTGTGTTTAACCCTGTCTTGTCTGCAAGCCAAGACATGCAGCAAAACACTGCCCAGCAAGAGCAGATGTGACTTGGGGCATTCTCCCCGAGACTTGGGCCTTCAAAATGCTGCTGCCAAATCTCAGCAAGAAGATACTTCTGCAGGATTCACCTGTACAAATTGCTTTGCCTCACCACTTCAGTGTCCTGAGACATTAGTGGCCTTCCCACCTCTGAACATCAAAATGAAGGTGACCACACCAGCCATGTGACAGGACAGTTGGCTTGGCAAGGGAGGTCAGCACGGACCACAGACACTTACACCTCTGCAGTCTGCCAGGCAGTTCCACACCCAGCACATCACATCCTTTAGAGGGAGATATCCAAGTGGCCCACACCCCTTGCCCTTCCTGAAATGCCTGGGGCTGTGATTTTGTGCTACAGGAACTCCATCAGCACCCACTTCAGGGCTGTGGTGCTCACCCCCCCGGGTGCCTTGGCAGAGCAGCCTGTCTGTGGTGCTGTTCCTGTGCCTGGCACAGCAGGACAGAGCTGCTGCTTTGTGAGCAGGTACAGAGCCTGCCCCCACAGAGGAGGCTCTGGGAGAGCTTCCCTGGGAGATGTCAGACCTTGGAGCTGGGGTTCAGGGCCTGGATGGAGGGCACTGCGAGGAGGCTGAAGCGCTCGTAGAGGAACTCGTTGGAGGAGCTGCCCTTGAGGAGGGCGAAGGGGATGAGGTACAGCTCCCCCTCCAGAACCAGGATCAGCTGACGGTGGCGCCCAACAGGCCCACTGGAATGCATCAGAGCCTGCAAAGAAAGGACAATCAGGCCGACCCTTTCACTGCTCTTGCCTGCACTTCCCAAGCAGCAGGTCCCAGTCTGACCCCACACTGGGTCTGGAAACACCCACATCACCTGTGAGACGGGCGAGCACATCTGTACAGCTGGACTGCTGCTCCCCCGTGCCCCACCAGTCCCACGGAGACGAGTGGGCCCAAGCACACTGACCCACAGGCTCTGGGTCATCACTCTGGCCTCAGCCTCACCATGGCACCACAGCTCCTTCCAATCCAGCCTGACACCCTGGCTAACCCCAACCACCAATGTCTTGTCAGAACTGCCATCTGCTTATCCTTTGTTCTTTCTGATACTGAATTTCAAAACAGTCTTTTCTTCTAAAGAACTATCTCCAGACTGATTGTGTCCGTGGCCTGGGCTTCCAGACACTTGACATAATCTTCAACCCAGAGTCACCAACAGATCTAAACAGAAAGCATCTTATGGATGGAGAAGTGAAGCAGACAGATTAGCCAAAAGGGAACACACAACTGGGCACACAAGGTGGCAACTGCTCCTGGTCCCACGTGACTGTGGGAACAATTAGTTGCTGCCTCAGGAAAGAGTAACTTCAAAGCACTGAAATCTGTTCCAAGTTAAACACTCACAGTTCATTAAAAAAAAAGTCAAAAGGACTATCCTGCTTAGAAATTTGTTGCCTTTTTGCAACTCTACACCTTTAAGTTAGAGCAGCAGCTACATCTTGGGCCAACAAACCATTCACTTGGAGGTGAAATTTTAGCACACTTGGCTAAGATCCAGTCCTCAACTTGACATGGTTTTGGAGATAACCAGTTGAAATAGTGTCCTTTTATTTCTGTCTAGACTGCCTGACTTTCCCAAAGGCAAGTTAACTTTGGAGTGCTTGCTGAAGGATGGAGACAAGGATCTCATATGCTGGACTAGATACCTGATGCTCAATAAAGTCCCTCCCAACTCAGACTATTCTGTGAAAACCACCACACTTCAGATACCACCTCTAAGCTGTCCATTCTTGCTTTCCCCCCCGAGAGGATTTTGGTGTGTTTGCCAAAGCCTTACTCCTTCCATGGGTCCTATCAACAAGTCGTAGAGTGCCCGGAGTGGGGGCTTGGTGAAGGAAGTCTGCCTCCTTGGAAGTGATGATGTTCCATCCTTAACAGGAGACATGGTACTGCTGAACAGGCTGGTCATGCTCTGGCAGCTCCTGTGGGCAAAAGCCAAGGGAGAGGTTAACTGCAGGAACTTGTGCTGCCCTGACTTCCAACAGTGACAGGAGCCAGAGCCTCGTGCCCAGGGCACTCTGCTCTGTAAGATGCTTCATGGCAGGGCTTCAGTCTCCCATTCAGCACCACACAGAGAACAGTGACACTAATGGCAGGATGAACCAGCTATAGACAGCACGTGACACTGCTGGGAAGCTTCTCTACACACTCCAGTGTCTGAAGGGCTGTTCCCAGCTGTTCCTTCACATGTGTGTGCAGCAGCTGTGGGCAGGCAGGCAAGAGACCCACTGACCACAGCCACAGCAGGATCTGCACTTAGGCTTTGCAGCAAGTGACCTGGTGTGGTACCAGAGGCAGTGTGACAACACACAAACAAGACAGGCAACCCAGATCCTGCCTGCACTTCTGCCACTGCTCTGGGGATCTTCATGATGTCAGTGGCAAGAGCTGATCCAGTGCCCACTCCTGATATTCCCACAGAGCTCTGCACGTGCTCTCCTGGCATCAGCAGCCACAAGTTACTGCCCTGCTGAGGAAATGAGGTTACCCCACTCTGGGCTCACTAATCCAGCAGCTGTGCTCCTCAGAAACGTTATCCTTGGCTTGGGGCCACCAACAACTATTTTATGTGGAAAGGGTAACTTTCCAGAAAGTTTGAGCAGGTGGGCCTCAAAGGAAAGGCAGGGAGGGAAAAAGGACATTGAACAGCAATGGCAGTGCAAGGTCTGAAGTGTAACCAGAGTCACCACTGAGGCTGCCCAGAAATGAACACAACAAACTCAAACATAAAAGGCCACCCACGAGGCAACACATGCCCGACTGTCCTCCAAGTGTCAAATGCATTCAAAGGAGGGTTAGATGAAATCCCAGTCCAGATCATGTCTGACATTCCTGCAAAGAGAAAGCCTCCCTCCCTTCTTGGTCTCTATGAAACTGTTTCTCCTCTCAGACACCTTCCAAGGCTGTGTGCCTTTGCCAATCCACACAACAGGGAAGCAGCTCTGGTTCCCTGACCCATGACCAAACTCACACACTTGATCAGGACACTGGTCTTACATCCTTTCTTTAAGAACATTTACACTGAAGAAATGCCTTGTTTCTCTTCCTAATTTTACCTCTTTGCCTGGATTGGTTCTTGCCTATCAAAAGAGTAAAGAAATAAAAGCAGAAAATACTTTTACATCCAAGAAATCAAAAAAACCCCTGTCCTGGTGACAGTACAGGTATGCTGCTGCTGCTGCTGCTGCTTAGAGCTGCTGCAAACTCACCTGGGGGCTTGTGCACAGGACCAGCAATGGCTCAGTGCTGTCTGCTCCCCTCAGATCCCTCTGCCCACCTCACTGGAGCACCCAAACAAGACACATATATTTGGCAGGAACACAGATTTTAAAACTGGGTCAGTAAATAAAACCAGTGCAGGGGTACTCCACCACTCCCCTGGGACTTTGGGCCCTGACTCACCCTGAGCCCAGGGACTGCCACACTCCTTTCATTGCAGGGAACAGGGAGTTGATTACTCCAATCAGTAACGGAGTAATTAGAGTTCTCCTGCATCTGCATCTCAGTTTCCAGCCAAGCAGCTCTAGATTTATTCCTTCACCACTAGGATTGCTTTTCACAAGAACAAAAACAAGGGTGCACCATAAATCTCACATCTCCTGCCTGCTTATGTGCGTATGTACACAAGAAGTGAGCAAATCCCCAGGGGAGGATGGACAGATCTCTTGTGGCAGATAGAGCTGACCAGGGGCACTGGCCAGCCCATCCTTTCCTCCAGAAGCAGCCAACAAAAGGCTTTCGAGGTGGCTTGTCAGGCACCTGAGTCCAAGTCCTTTCAATGTGACAAGAGGGAGAATCTGGACTCTTTTGGCCAAACATCCCTTCTACAGAGCACTGGTGCTGGCTCTGGGATGCTGCACTGATGATTTCTACTTTGCTCTGGCAATGCAGAGGGTCCCCTGATGTCTGAACAGTGACATTTCTCCTTTGGAAGCCTCTGCTCAGCCTCCACAGAGCTGCTGATTTATAACCCTGCACCAACAGCACAAACGGCTGGGGCTGGTATTGCCTTAGCTCTGCTCCCCACCCTTTGTCTGGGGGATGCAGGAACAAAGCAAAGCCTCAGAGAAGGGGTGGGGAGTTGTGCAAGCCCTGGGTCACACTGAGTGACCTGGCTGACCCCCAGCCTCCTGGGCATGGCTCTGCCTGCTGAGCAGGAGTGGCTGGGGCTAGGCAGGAAGGAGGGATTCATCCCAGGACCAGCGTGGAGCTGCTCCTGCCTTGGCACTCCTTAGGACTCTGGACAAGGCAGATACTCCAAATGGCCAAGCCTGGCCATTGAAAGGGCTGGGAGGCCTGGTGCTGCAGTGGTCTGACACCTTCAGGACACTCAATATCCATCAGGCCTTCCCCAGAGAGACTCCCAAAGAGCCCTGCGTGCACATTCAGGGCCTGGACACACCTACAGCCCCAAGCTGTGGGAAGCTCCAGAAAACAGTCAGATATGAGCTTCCTGGGGATGCTTTTGAGGATCTGCAGTTATCTCAAAAACCCACCAGCGGCTGCAAAAAACCCACAGCCCACCCAGCAGTCTCTGCTGGGGTGGTCTGCACATTGGTGCTGCACCTCGGAAGTGGCACAGAAGGCACTGCTGTCCCACCTGCCTGGGCCAGCCAGCCTCCCATCCCTCTGCCCTGGAGGGAACCAGCCACATGGTTCTCCAGGGCAAGCTGTCAGGCCCCTGAGGCCAGTAATAGGCTTCACTGACCCTGCCCAGCCTGCTCTAAGAAGTAGAGAAAATAGAAGCCACTGTGACTGTCTTGGTGGCTGCCTCAGTGGCATCCTCAGCTCAGACAGCTGTTGCACAGGACTGAGATAACCACAGCGTTCCTTCAGAGCTTCTTTCTCCTCCAAAGTCCATTTGTTCCTCAGAAGTTCCTTAAGGAAACTGCAAACTCTCCAAGCTTGCTTTTCTAAGCAGAACTGCCAAAAAAATCATACTATTCTCTGCTGAAAAGCCAGGTTACCTGATGACAGCAGCCAGAGGGAATCTGTCCCAAACTAAGGGCTTCCCTTCAGCCACCTGTTTGTTGCCAGACATGGAAACAGGATTGCTCCAAACAGTCTCAGCATCTCCGTGGCCTCATTTTCTAACACGGGACCTTAACAGCACGTGCAATTCCTGTGCCTGAGAGAGTCTGTGCTGGCTCCAAGCCATGCAAACTCCCCTGAGGATCTGCAGCATGCATGCATCAGATGTGAACATGCATCAGGCCCCATATGAAGAGTGCAGGGCCTGCCTTGGCAGTAAGGAAGACAAGCTCTCATTCCCAGCTCTAAGCAGGCCCTACTTCCCTTCATTCCCTGCAGTGCAGAAGCCAAAGCAAACAAACAGACACCACCCCTTCCTTCCCTGCTTGCTGGCCAGAGCTTTACCATCCTCTGAAGCACCCCAGCAGCAATATCTGCACAGCATCAAACCCCATGCAGCACAGCTGGCACAGCAGCCATGGCTCTTCAGAGGTGGGGAGCTGGAGTCTGAAGCTCCAGGATCACAGTTTGTGCTCCAGGTACCCATTGCATTCTGTTGCTTAATTAACATCTAAGAACTCATTAGAGCTCTAGGCCAGAAAGTACTGCCTCACCCTGCTCTTTTCTATGCAGATTCTCATCTGCTTCTTTCATGAAGGGCTCTTGCAAAGCTGTTTCCTTGTTTTCCCAAGTTCATTGTGCTGCATGCCACAAACCACACCACTCTATACAGCTCATTACTAAGAATCATACAACACAGCAAGAGGCCAGAAGGTCATTGCTTCCTACAGTGCCCTTCAGACTGTGTAGCCTCCAGGTTTCTCACCTGTGGCACCAGAGCAAACATTAAGTGCAGAAGGCATTCAGAGGCTTGGGCAGAGACCACAGCACTTACCCTGAATTCAGGGCTCAGCAAGCCAGATGCAAACAGATGTGGCAGCTCAAAGCCCCTGGCATGCTTCCCTCCAGGGGCAAAAGGAGAGGGGTAGGCAGGGAGCCCACCCAGCACCATCTCCTCATCTTTTCACCTCAGTGCTCGTGGTGAGAGCATCGCAGACAGGGCTGCTTCTAATGCTCCCCCTGATGCTCTTCTGGGGGTGCTTTTAGTGAAGTGCTCAAGCTGCCCCATCCTGGGCTTCTCCTAAGAGCTGCAGACTCCTTACCTGGCAAGATACCTGAGGTGGGTGTGGATTCAAAGCAATGCATGTGGCTCCTATGGAGCAGAAAGGTGGAGATGCTGCTGGTTGGCCTTTGCAGTGTTCCTGAGGAAAACCCCTGGAGCAGAATCACATCCTATTCTCCCCTGTAATCAGAGGGGCAAGCTCCTGTCCTTCTAAGCCTGATGAACTGCAATTCCAGGGATGTGTCTGTGTGATCCAAAACTAGCAAGTGCTCATAGGCCTTCATTAGTGCAACAGCTTGAACAAATATGCATGTGGATTCTGGAAGGAAAACCAGGCCAGTTGCTGGTGCCAGCAGGCAGCTGGCAGTTCCAGGGGGATGCTGTGACAGCTCACAAGCTCCAGTGGTGGCTCACAGTGCTGCAGGCTGATTGCATTTGCTTTTCTAGCTGAGAAAGGCCTGGGGTATCCTGTGCTCACAATTCACAATGCAGCACAGACCAAGCCAGAAACCCTGGGTCACATCACACAGCCCCTCTTCCCACTGGAAAAATTCTGTCTTCAATCTTCATTCTGAATGAGTGCCCTAAGCCCTAATCAGCACAGTCATGTGAAAGGCTGAGGCCTGAACAAGTTGAAAGAGGCAGAAAATGAATGGAGACTCTGCAGCTATTACAGTCCTGTAACCCTGGAAATGCAGCTTATTCCCAGCTAATTGGTACAACACTTGAAATCAAAAGGAGCAAGTATGTCTGTAACAAGTGTGCAGGAGAGAGCTCCAAGCCCCACACCTCACACAGAGCAGAGACAAAACAGAGCTCCCCTGCAATTGCTCAGTCTCAAAACCAGCACTTGGCCAGGAGAAGAGCAAATTCAGGACTGTCACCAGCTCCAAGTGGGACAGGTCCTTGCTGGCTCTCCCCTCGAGTACTGGCTTTGGCTGTGCCTAAACTTGTAATTTAGAGAGAAGCCCCTCACCAGGACATCTCCTTCCTGCTGACCCCCACAGAAGTTCTGCATTCTGACCTGTTCATCAAGTTGTTCCTGCTGACCATCCTCAGGAAGCCAGTTGGATCAGTCATGGAGTTCAGCTTGTTGTTCATCTCCTCAAACTGCTGGTCCATGATATCCCCAGCCTCACTCTCTGTCTCACTGCTGGCACAGGCTCTGCAAGGGGAGCAGTGAGATGAAGGGGTTGTTGATGCAAGGCAGAGCAACAGCTTGATGACAAATGCTTGGCCAGTTTTGGCTGGGGAGGGGTGAGGGAGGGTGGGGAGGTGCCTGTGGGTTGGGCTCAGTGACCATTTTGCATGTGAATCACTCTTGCTTTTGAACACTTTTGTTATTAATGTTGCTGCTGTTACCATTTGAACTGTGCACAGCATTCCCAAAGAACACATGAGGACAGGGACACCCCCAACTGTGCTTTTCAGACAGAAGCTTTCAAAGAAAAACTACTTGCAAAGGTCAGCATAGAAACTGTTTTCACACTCATCCAGTCACTAAATCAAACCAAACACCATGAGGGATCATGAGATGGAATATGAATAAGCAGAAAACCCTGACTTGTAATGAAGAAAGCATAGTTGTGGGGCCTATCTGAGTAATGGACTGCAGTAAGGTTCCTCCCTCTTTGCTGACATTCATCACACGGATTAATTCCCTCTAAATTATTTACTCAGACACAGCCACAAGGGAACATATTGCAGGGGGGTGGAATTCCTCTGGTATTTGCAGATTTTCAAAGCAAACTGATGAAAGAAAATTAATTACACTAGATACTGTAAGCAGGATGAAATCTGGCCACATACAGGGCAGACATGGCACCTGCCTCCTCATCCAACCTACACATTCCCCACCAAGCCTGTGGGGTCAGACCTCACTTGCATGTCCACGCAGTTAACTGGCAGTAAAACTGCCATGGACACAAAAACAAAGCCATTTTCTTGTTGCTGCCTCTCAGTTCTGAGACTCCTCAGCCAATTAACTCATCCCAGACTGTTATAAATTCAGGTGGGAGAGTGGAACCCAGGGTGTCAGAGCCCCCCAGCCCAACTCACCGGGTGTAGTAGGAGTCCACCCCCAGGGCCTCCCTCACACTGGAGATGTGCTGCTCCAGGGCTGAGCTGGCCAGGCTCTGCAGGGCCACACTGCTGGCCTCATGCAGGTCCCCAGCATTCTCTGTCAGGCTGTCACCCAGATAACACTCATGGAATTTCAGAATTCCTGCAAGGCACCAGAATCAGGAGGTTATTTCTGTAGGGCAGGAACAGTGCTGCCAGCAGCTGCCTAAGCCAGCACAATGCCAAGCCCTTGGCATTTCCAGCACAACTGGGGCAAAGTGTTCTGGGCTAAGACTTCACTGGACTTTTCCAGCATTTCCAGCCTTGCTTTTAAAACCTGGGTTTGTATTTTACAGATAATGGCTCAAAGACACAAAGGCAGAAGAGAGCTTTTACAAATGCTCTGAATGTCTCTGCTATTGCAGCACTCATATACATTATAAACCAGATCTTCCACACAAGCCCCTACCAGAGTAATTCACATTTCAAAAGATGCACAAGAAAAATACCTATTAACAGTCTCTGACAACATTAACTGAGCACAAGGCTCAAATGCTGAACAAGAGCATTGTTACTACAGCAGAGCCTCCTCCCATCACACACAGATTTCTCATTTCACTCATGCATGAAAATAATTCTAGAAGAAGATGGATAAAGCACAGTAGATTATTAAAAGATGGCATTTCACAACAGGTAAACTAGGTAAAAGCCCCTCGCTTCTTCTGAGAATTCAACTACTACTGCAGATAAAACCTTCCTCCCCTGGTCTATCCTTCCTGATATAATTAATTCTGCAGCCTGTGATCAACAGTAAAAGGCTGCTCTGGATGCCTTGGCAGCATCAATTATTAAACCAATTAGGAAGAGTGGAAGAACAAAGAATAAAGCAACTCCTCCTGCAGCAAACTCAGTAACTGCCAAGAGGCTCTGAGGGTTCCACCTCTGTGAGACAATCAGAACCCTGGGCTGCCCCTGAAGCTGCTCTGCCAATGAACAAGAAGAGGTCACCGTGGCTGGGCTGGAGTCACTGCTGAGGAGCTCACAGCAAAGCCTCTTGAGCAGAACTCCTGAAGCACCACAGCCCCTCTCCTTCCCATAGTCTGGCCAAACCTTCAAGGAGGCAGTCACAAACACACAGACTTGAAGATTGCAACCACTTTTCTACAAGACCCAGTCTGAGCAAGCAAGAGACTGATCATGAAGACCAGGAGCAAACCCTACACTTGACCAACATAATTTTAATAAGCTCAGCTTCATAGTGATACTACAGAATTACTGGCATTTTATTGTGCAAACTACAGGCCTGAAGAGCCAGTCAGTGACTGGATGCACAGCAGGACAATCCCACCTTACACTCAGATATGCATCATTGCAAAAAGCCCCCCAAAAGTGTCTCCTCCAACCTCTGTTATCCCATCTAAGTCAGGCATGTGTGTTTGCTTCCTCTCCCAAAGCATTTTTTGTGTAATCTAGTGCTTTTTATCTCTTTAGCTTTGTCATAGTGAAGGGTTGCAATTATTAAATTACATCCAGAAAGAACTCCTCAAAATTTACAGTCATCACTTTATTAGATAATGAACAACAGCTGTCTGCAAAAAGCAATCCTCTTCAAATTAATCCTCCTTGCTCCTCTGTCATAAGTGTTTCCACATTCATGTGAGGATCAGGCAGCCCAATGGCATAGCAGGAAGTGGGAATGCCCTTCTGTTTTCTGCAATCCACTTCAGGGAATAAATGTCAAAAGCTTTTGGAAGGATAAAGCACAAAAATATAATTAAAGTAGGGATTCTTATGTATAGAAGATTCTCATAGAGCCAATGCACTCGGAATCTCATTACTGCTCTGCTCTGCCCTGTGGGGAACACATACAGATTGGAGGCTACAAAACGGAAATCTTAAGCACATGAAACATTTCCATGTCCAGGTGAACATCAAAGCCCTGACAAAGCACTTCTGTGTCCTTATTTCTGAGGCTATGCCATAGTTTTTAGTCTCTTCTGCTTTTAAGGTATTAGATGAAAATGACTCCCTCCTACATTCACACTGGTCCCAAATTCATTTCTAGCTACAAACAGTACAAATCTCCCTCTGCAATGCCTGTCCTCAGGCTCTCATGTGCACAAAGGAGCTCACCTGCCCCAGGAGCCAGCAGCCAGCTGTACAGATAACCTGCAGCCAGGGAGTAATAGAGAACAAGTCCCCTCTGGCCATTCACAGTCTCCAGGACCTGGTCAAGGGTCACTGGAGAATAGGGGTCCGAGTCCTGCTGCCCAGTCTGACGTTCCACAAGCAGGTCAGCAAATGCCCTCGTCCGTCCTCGCTCTGCCACTGCCAAGGCCTCGTCGTGGTGACCTGGGAAGACAAAACCACCTCTCAGACCTGACACCAGCCTGAGCTGAGCCTCCCTTGGCCTCCAGAGGCATCTCTTACCCAGGCTGACAAGCACTCGCTGCAGGGCCTGGTAGGAGGATGTCTGCAGGTCGAAGAGGGACAGCTTGTAGTCTGTGCTCAGCTGCACCTCGTGGCGGATGGTCTCAAACAGAGCAGAGGCACGGTAGAGCTGGGAGGGAAAACAGGCACAGTGACTTCTTACACACACTGCCCAAAGCACTGCCTGGGAAAGCAGAAGGATCCAGTGCCAGCATCCCCTCCAGCAGGGAGGGTCTGGCTCAGACTCTCCCCAGGACACACCAGGTATTTCCTTCCCTGAGAGGACAGGAATGATCCAAGGGGTTTGGGTGACATGAGCACTGCCAGCATGGTGCAGACCATGGTATACCTGGTGCTGGGACTCCTCCAGGTTTCCACTTGCCCAGAGGGAGAGGCCAAGGCCGTGACGGATTTTTGCTTCGTCTTCTCTGCGTCCCAGCTGCTCTGCCAGCCTCAGGCCTGGAAAGGAGTCAGTGAGAGAAGGGGAAGGGGCTGTGGCAGCCTGGCAGGCTGTGGCCTCAGTCCCTCAGAGCTCCTGCGCAGGGACAGTCGCGGAGCTGCCCACGCTGGGAGGGCAAACAGGGCAGGGGAGCACCAGGACAGTGAGTGAGGCAATGCCAGTGCCAGGCAGCTGCTGCCAGCCCTTGCACTGGCACCAGTGTGAGACAGACCTGGACTGAGACCTCAAGAAAAGCTAAGGTGCCATCCCCTAAGACACACTCAGTAAGTCCCCATCAGGAAGTTCAACTTCTAAACTCTAAAAGCCACACAGATGAACAAAATCACACTGAGCTGCCAAAAGCTGCCAGAAAAGACACCTCTTCACCATTAGTGGCTTGTCTCCTGTCAGCTCTCCCCAGCCTTCTGGCAGGCTCTGCACAGTTTATGTGCTGAGCCAGAGCAGAGGGCAGGGGCCAGGCCTGAACTACCTAGAACTCATTTCACTTCCAGCAGCACCTTCTGTATCGTCCCTACTTCCACCACACTCCAAACCTCTCACCTCCATGGTCCCAGGGACACCTCCTCTGAGGCACCTCAGCTTTCCCTTGGCCTGGGGGGCAGGGTCCTTGCTATTACCACACAGCTCAGCAGCAGCCAGCCTTTCTGGGCTCTGCAGGAATTCGGTGGCACACCAGGAGAAGGAGCTGTGTTTCATTTTTACCCTTCCAACAGCATATTGGAATCCTGCCAAGATCCATTTCAGGAAAAACAGACTAAGTGATGTAATTAATCCTTCAGCCTCCAGCTTCACACACTCCATACTTCATACACTGCTCATCTGCTCCATCAGAGCTTGCACCTTGATCAGCTGCTGCCCACATACTGGAATCCCTTGCAGCAGCCCAACTCCCAGGCCAGAGCTGACCTGGTGATCAGCAGCAGCAGCAGCAGCTTCTGCACTCAAACTGAACCTCTGTCACCTCCCTATCAAACACCACTTGTTTTCACTCACAGTTTAGAGGACACTCATCCACATGGTCTCACTCCCAGGTGAACAGAGGTGGAAAAGTCAGGTGGCTACCAGCAAGGCATACATCAGTCTGACACCTCTCAGGACCTCAGGACCTCTCAGGATTAGAGAGGTCCCCTGTAGTTTTTCCAGAGCCACTTCCTGAAATTCAAGGCTGTTTATAAAGAAGTCTTACACCTTCTAGTCTCAAGCAGAAATGAGCTTTATAGAGACTCTGCCAGCTGCAATCTAGATTCATGCTCTGAGGGAGCTGAGATGCCTCCAGAGGACATCAGGAGGGCTCCAACGGAGATGGTGTGCTGACCCTAACAGCTCCTCACACAGATGCTCAGCAGTAGCTATGCATGCCTGCAAGAGCTTCTGCACCAAAGGCCACTGTCAAACACACCCTCCTGGTGCCGTGCTCACAGTACTTCACCTCTCCACGTCCTCAGGTCTCCCTTCCACCCCTCCGACCCTACCACTGCACGCTCTGTCGCACGACCAAGCCCCTTACCTTCCTGCAGGTACATCACAGCCTGAGAGTAGTTCTGCAAAGCATGATGAGTCCTCCCCAGGCTGCTGTAAGCCACCGTTTTGGCCACGAGGTCGTTCATTTGCGCCGCGATGCTCAGGTGCTGCTCCTGATACACCACGGCCCTCTCGTAGGTGCCCAGGGACTCGTAGGTGAGGCCCAGGTTGCCGTAGGCCCGGCCCTGGCCGGCGGGGTTGTTGGTCTCCTCGGCGATCTGCAGGTCCAGCTGGTGGTACTGCAGGGCCGTGTCGTACTCGCCCATGTGCTGATAGACGCCCCCGAGGCCGCCGGCGGCGTCGCTCTCCAGGGCCCGGTCCTTCACCTCGCGGGCGATGCTCAGCTGCCGCTCCAGGCACGAGATGGCCTGCTCGTAGTTGCCCAGCTGGCTGTGCAGGCTGCCCAGCTCCCCGTAGGCCTGGGCTTTGTTAAATGCCTCCCCCAGCTCGTGTGCCACTACGAGCCTTTTCTCAAAGCACACCAGAGCCTGCTGCAAACTTCCCATAGCCCTACAAGGGAAGAAAACAGCCGTGTCTATTTTCCCAGTGTTGCCTTGAGAGAAGATGTTTTGTCATTTCCCCTGGAGGCCGGCTCCAACCTTGCAGGCAGAGGCAAACGCTCACCCCAAGGGACACCCCTGGCACCGACAAATCAACCTCCTCCTCCTGCCACCCCGTAAACTTTTCCTCTCCTCTGAGCAGAGCGACATCAGTTTCATTATTTGAGCTGGCGGCACATTCCTCAGCACCCAGAGGACTCTCTAATTCACTCCCGAGTCACAGCTCTGTGCGTGCATGCAATGGCCACCAAACACATCCCATCAGTAACACACCACATCTGTCTGTACTTGCTCTTCACTGCGTCAGACACACGTGCAGCTCCTTACCTGTGCCCGCTGCCCAAGCCTCGGTAGGCCTTTGCCTGATCTTGCATACGGTTCAAGCTTTGAGCCACAGACAGGTACTGTTCATAATACTTTATAGCTTCCTCAAAATCTCCCAGAGCCTCGTAACAATCTCCCAGGTTCCCGTACGCTCGTCCCCGATCCAGCACGGACTCATTCCCACTGAGCTGCTGCAGCATGGCCAGCTGCTGTTCAAAGTAGCCAATGGCTTCCTCCATGACATTCATGTTCATCTTGGTAATGCCCATGTTACCGTAGACTTGGGCTTCGATGCTGGGGTCCTTCAACTTCTGCCCCAGCTCCAGCTGTTCTTCGTAGCACTTGAAGGCCATGGTGTACTTCCCAAGTGACATATACACTGCAGCAAGGTGACCATGTGCTCTGCATTCCCCTGGCATATCCCCCAGCTCCTGGTACACCTCCAGCTCCTGTGTGTGGTAACCTAAAGCCTTGTCGCACTTCTGGACCATCCTGTATGCAGAGCCCAAGGCTGCATAGGCGCTGGCTTCCAGTCTCCTGTCCTTAACATGATGGGCTAAGCTCAACTGCTGTTCATAAAACTTTATTGCACCATGTACGTCTCTTTTACAGACAAAAATATCCCCCAAGTTCCCCAGGGCTCGGAATTTGGCCTGGGAATTGTTCAGAGACTGTGCCAGGGACAACAGGTACTTTTGACACTCCTCTGCTTTGCTGAAGTCCATCAAGGCTTTGAAGGCCAGGCCCAGATTGCAATAGGCTTTGGCTTGGCTCAGCTTGTCATGCAGATCCTTTGCCAGGGCAAGATCCTGCTCGTAGTACTTAACAGCTTCCTCGTAGTTCCCGAGGCAATAATGGGCATAGCCAAGGTTGTGGCAAACCTTGCCCTCGCCTTCCATGTCCTGCAGCTCCGGGGACAGGCGCAGGTACTGCTCGTAGTAGGGGGCTGCCTGCACGTACTCGCCCCGGGAGCAGTGGAAGTTGCCCAGGTTGCTGAGGGCGCGCGCCTCGCTCGGGACGTCCCGCAGCTCCCGGGCGATGTTGAGGTGGTTCTGGTAGTGCTGCAGGGCCCGGTCGTGGGCACCCAGCGCCTGGTAGGCAACCGCCAAGTTGCCGTGCGTGGAGGCCTGGGAGGCGCGGTCGTTGACCTCCATGGAGATGTGCAGCTCCTGCCGGTGGTACTTGACGGCCTGGTCGAACAGGCCCAGGGCGTTGTAGGCGTTGCCCATGTTGCCGTAGGCCCGGCCCTGGGCCGCGTAGTCGCTGAGCTCCTGAGCGATGGACAGGTGAGTCTTGTGCAGCCGCAGCGCCGCCGCGTAGTCGCCTTTCATCTGGTGAATGATCCCTGCAGAACCACAGGAAGGAGCTCAGCAAACGCACCCCCTGCCCCAGCCCCACCCTGCACACCACGAGGCCCGGCCCCGTTCCTGGCTCCCCACACCAGCAGCCCCAGCCCTGCCCCACAGGACCAGCCAGATGTGGCCCTGGTACAGCTGGCAGGGCACAGCCCTTTCAGATAAACTGCCTCCTTGATTCTAACAGGGAAATCACGGGGGGCGGTTCAAGGTACACGTGCAGCACACCTTCTCCACAACAACTGGGCAGTTTGGACTCACAAAATTGCCTTTTCCCCCCATCAGTGATGCCTGGTGGCTCCAAAGCTCAAACTCAACACACTGAGCAAGACTGCATCCGCAGCTGCTTTTCAATTTCAGTTCAATCATCTTGCCCTTGTTATGAGACATGGGAATAGGAGCTCTGACTCTGCTGATGGTACCACCTACACTTCAATTAAACTTGTGCTAATAATCCTCATGGCTACTTTGCAAACACTTGTGAACAGGGCTAGAGGTGCCAGAGCCACGGAAGGAGACCTTGCAAATGTTTTCTGACATTAACTGCAACAGCTTCGAGAGAAAAAATCTGGACTCTTTGGGCAACGTGGCGAGCACCTGATGACAGGTACAGAAATTCCCTTGGAGCTGTAAAGAGGCAGCACTGAGAGACTTTAAATCGTGTTCTATTACTGCTGGGAAGTGTCCTCTTTCCTCTGCAATGGGAACTGCACAGGCTGCAAAGCCATGTCTCCACGTGGAGCCTAGGGGTTTGGGAACACCAGCTGCTCTGCAAAGATTGGCAGCCTGACACTTCTAGTGAAACTCCACACGTCCTCGTTGTGAAGGGCTGATGCCTTGTGCCAGTCCATCACCTCGTGCTCCCCACACCCCACAGTGCAGTGCATGTCCCTGCAGAGCCCATGATGGTCTGTGTCTGCCCTGCTCAGCACCAGCCCCTAAGGGTGCTTTCCATCTACATCAGGGGGGTGCAAACAGAAAATGTCTGTTGCTTCAGCAAAGAGGCCAACTCTAACATTCTGGCCTGGCAACACACTTTAGATACATTTTTTTTGCCTGTCAGCATGGCTGTTTTGATGAGGTTTTGTTTTGCATGTGGATTAGATGAAAGAGACAATTAAGACTTTTTAATTGGTACTGGATGCTTTTTAAACAACAGTAATAGTCTCAACAAGAACTGCATGTTCTCTTTCTCCAGTATAACTTAACTCTGACAGAGAAGACAAAAAATAGGGCCAAATAACAGCTGAAACATGAGACTGTGCACTCAGACGCCAGGAGAACTATTCTAACAAAGTGGGGAGTGGCTGACTCAGCATACCAACTGAAAATCATATTTAGGCTTAAATTCACCACACAAAAACATTCTCTGCTGCACCAAAACTCTGTTTTTCTTAACAGAAATTTCTGGAATTACATGATGAAAGCATCATTAAATCCAAAGCTGCTGTAAGATTAATAATGACATTAAGATGAATTTCCTGGTCCCAACTTGACTGAGTTTGAGGCAGCGAGAATTTGAACTGCACAGAGGTATCATGAAGGTTGAAGAATGAGCAAGTTGCTTCCTTTTGCAGCAACACTTGTTTCACTTTGGGATGAGGCAAAGCAAAGCCAGCAAGTAACAGCACGGGGAGTGAAGCACTGACTGCTCCACCCAGCTCATCTCAACATTTCTGTACCAGTTTGCTGGGGCTTGTTCCACTGCTGAGTACCACAGACAGACTGCACTGGCTATCAGGAGAAATACCACAGAACTTGAACTGGGCTCTTCCTTCTGGCAAACCATCTGTGGTCTGGCCAGTGGCAAAGGGCTCACAGAAACAGGATGAGAAGACATGGACAACCCACGATGGCTCAGCAGCACACTCCTGCAGGGAACTAACACACAACAAAGCGACAGCTCCCACTGCCCCAGGCTGCATTTCCTCACTTTCTGCTCAGAATTGGGGTGATTCTCCAGAAAGCAGCAAGTGCTTTGGAGGAGAGGTGGATTAAAGTGCTTCTGGCCTCTGGAGGTTTGTCAGTGCAGCTCAGAGCATGTCTACCCTATTTTATAGGTTCTCATCTCCCTGGAATGGGCCCTGCCATCTCCCAGGAACAGCCTGCACACTCTCTGCTCAGCCTCCTCTGGACACCAAACACAGTAAGTGAAGCTTCACAGCAAAGAGGAGCTTTCCCTTAGCCCTGAGCTGGGCAGCCTGTGTGCTGCACAGCACAGCCAAGGCCAGTGTTCCATCACCCCACCAAGGACTCAGCATTGACACCTCACTTTGTTCCACTCCCCCTGGCACAGACTCGTGCACCTCTCCTGTGTCTGCATTCTCCCAAGGCAGGGCCCACACTCGAGCAGAGATGGGGGATGCAGTTTGTGCTTTGCTGTTCATGCAAGGCCTCCTCTCCCTGACCTGCTGCCTGTTGGGTGCTGTCACTAACAGAAACCTTGGCAATGCTCACTGGCTGCCCAGAAGAACTTTTGCCCCCACAAACCTATTCTGCCTCACTAATCTGCTCCAATTTTTGTAAAGGAGGAGATTTGCAACACTAATTGAAAAGCTGGGACTCCTTTGTTTTCTTCAGTTGCCCTTATCTTCTTATTCAGTTCCTGAAGACTCAGCTACTAAGAAAAATTAAATAATTCATCAAGGTCTTTTCAATTACCTGCTGTTCATAACATCAGAGTACAATTAGCATCTACAAGTGCCAACTGCCAAGCAGGAACAGGAGCTAATTTACCACATGGGGCAGCCAGCAAACACTTATTTTGTTATCCCAGCACCAGCCCTGTTCTGCCATTCCCAGCCAGCTGAGAACACATCCTGAACAACAGCTGGAACATCAGCAGCACAACTGGCACGGCCAGGGCAGAGAGAGGGAAATGCATCTTCAGTGGCTCCCACATCTGGTGCTGTGAAGGGAATGGGCTTCACTTGGATGTAACTCATCCCCTACCAACCTGCCAGCAGCACGCCAGTGCCGCTCCTTGTGAGAACACAAGACTCTCACACTCTAGTATTTCAAGATGTATAAATTTAGGTAGTATTTGACCCATGTGTCTCCCAACTTACAAGGCAGCCATGTATTGACATACCCAGCTGACAAGCTCCCAGAGAAATGGCCAGGTAACAAGCTGTGTCACTTCTTGCATTAGTGCAAGAATTACATTTATTTCTCAGTCACAAAGAGCTCCTCAAATGCTTTTTATCTTTTAATTTCCTTTCTGTTATGAGTTTGTGCTTTCTAGTGCCTTTCTGAGGAATTTAATAATTGAACATGGAACACATTACAGCAGCACACAATCTGCCAAGGGCCTATTTAATTTATTAAGACAGTCTCCTGAAACTGGGGTGACTAAGAAGACAGCACACAGCAGACCTCCTGCACCCTGGCAGCAGCTCCAAGAGTCTCAGCATTCCCTGACAACCCCTGCCTTACCTAGGTTGGAGGAGGCTCTGCCCTCAGCAGCTCGGTCCTGCAGGCTCTCAGCAATGTGCAGCTGCTCCTCGTGGTACTGCTTGGCCCTCTCCAGGTCCTGCATGCACCTGGCTGCGTGGCCCAGGCCAGCGTAAGCTCGCATCTCGATGGCCTTCTCAGCCAGCTCCTGGGCCAGCTCCAGCACGTGGTTGTGGTAGGCCATGGCCTTGTCGAAGTTCCTGCGGTAGTGGTAGGCACTGCCCAGGTTGCTGTAGGCTCGAGCCTCCTCCCTCTTGTTGCCCAGCTCCTGGGCGATGCTCAGGTGCTGCTCGTGGCACTGCACGGCGTTCTCAAAGTCCCCCATGGCAATGTACACTGCTCCCATGTTGCCCAGCTCCCGGGCCTCTGCCAGCTGGTCCTTGGCCTGCCTGGCGAGGAGCACACACTGCTTGTGGCTGGCCAGGGCGTTGGGGTAGTCCCCGATGGCTGTGTAGACGTGGCCCAGGCTGCTCAGGGCTGAGGACGCTGCCTGCACGGGCAAGAGAGACAATGTCAGGACAAGCACTCATGGCAACGAGTCAGGTGGCCCCAGTCCTAGAAATCAAAACCACAAGAGCCAGTCCTCAAGGAAGGATGTGACTACCAGCCACAAAAACTGCCCTCTGCTCTCTGACACCCCAGGGCAGCTCAGGTGGAGCCAAGAGCAACAGATGAGGCTGATTCAGGACACGACTTGGTTACCTCTTCCTCTGAAGCGTGCAGTGTGCCTGTGTACCTGGCAGAAGGACAGCTCTGCAAAGATGCACAGACCACTGAGGACACGGAGTGGTGGCTGCAGAAAACTGCCCTGCAGGACTTGCCCGAGCTGCCCACAGAGCAGGGCCTCCCCACAGCACCCACACTTCAGGTCTCCTCTCAAGGTCACTGTAACCCCTACACCAGGTCCTGCTAACTCAGCGAACGATCCTGCCTATGGAAGTTCTTAGGAAAGCAGATAAATAATGATACTCACCTAAGATATTCACTCTTCGAGCCTTAAGTTCACATCAAAGCACCAGAGACCCATGGACTGAGGCCAAGGCAGTGCCAGAGGCAGCAGCAGAACACACAGCTGGACACAGACACACTGCAGGCTGAGCCACCACTGCAGTCTCTTTTCTCCAGGCTAAACAGTCATGGAATATCTGCTGCTGGAAAACTACCACACTGGCAGCCAGCACTCAGCTGGGAGGAGGGAGAAACCTGGGCAGCTTATCTTGCAATACCAGTAGGCCAGTGCCACCACCAACATCCTCACATACCTCTGCCTGGCCAAGCACACCATGCTCCAAGAAGCACAGATTTTATTGTGCAGCATCAGGGTCCTGAGCCCCACACAACCCTGGGACTGCAGCAAAGACAACAGCAGCATTTCAGCAGCTGGAGCCTCTGTCCCTTGGGCATATCTTACCTAAACACAGCTCTTTGAAAACCAGAGCTCCCACCACCAAGAAACAGCTGTATTTAACAAGACAAATGATCTGAGAATCAGTTCTTTTGCCCACTGCATCTCCCAGGACACAGGCCTGCCTTGCACCTGGCAGAGCCAGAGCACAAGCCAGGCAGCAGGGCAAGGAGCCAAGGGCAGGGATATGTCCTTCCTGCCCAGTGCACACCTGCTGCCTCAGCAAGGCTGTTTGCTCCAGCACCCTGACACCAACTTCTCTGCAGCTCCTCCACACGCAGCTCCTTTGCTGCCCAGTTGCTGCCGTGACCCAATTCCAAGCCCCAGAAAGGAGCTGTCAGGGTGAAGGTGGCAGCTGACCCAGGGCTGCAGCTCCCAGAGGGCAGCACTGGCAGCAGCTCCAGACCCTCCCTGCACAGGCAGGACCAGCTGCTCCCAGCACAGCCACAGGCAGAGCTGGGAGGAGGCCCTGCTCCATACTGGTCAGACTGGCCACAGCCTCGAGGCACCTTGGCCCTGGACTGGCTCTTGAGCAGCACAGCAGCTCCTTGGCTGACACCAGCCAAGCAAAGCTCTGACAGGGTCTGTTTGGAACCAACATGAAAAGTGATGCACTGAATTTTAACCCATTTTTACACAATCTTGATGAAGATTAATATACACAGAGTATTGAGTCATTCGAAACCTCACTAGAAAAAAGACAGACTCATGCAGCCACCTTGCTCTAGCCCAGACCAAAACACTGAGTGGGGCCCACTGCAGGCCCCAAGGTGCACCAGAGCTCCCTTCATCCTGCTGCTGAGCAATGTGCTCAGTGCTGTGGAACAAACCAGCACCACCAACAGCAAAGTGAAACCTGGCACAGTGCAATCAGAACTGATCCAGCATCAAGTAGTTCTGCAAGACCAGCCACCAGCACTTCTAGTTTTACTGGGAAGAGAATGGAAATGTCTTTCTGGAAAACAAGGAGTCAGTGAAATCTGGTGTCTCTTGGGGCTGCTAAAATAAAATAAAAAAAAATAAAAAAGTGGACATCCCTGCGTGCAGACTGCTGAGGAGACAAGCTGTGGCAAAGAGCCATCAGGCAGAGACTTGGATGATGTTAATGGGCTATGGCTGGGGAAAAGAGGCATAAATGGAAAGCAGCAGATCTCAAACTGTCTGTGCACAAGAAAAAATCGACAGAAGCAGAGACTGCTCATACTGCACATGGGAAGAAATCTTTAGGATGTCTCCTGGAATGGGAAGCAGATGATAGGAAGTGAAATTTGTGAGGCTGGAAATGTTTATTCCCAGGGCTCCCAATCCTTTTGCCCAAGAGCATGCCCAGGCTCACAGTAAAGACCTAGAATGAAGAGTACAACCTTGGCAACCATTCCCAGGGCATGCAAAGATATTTGGTTCACATGCCTGAGTGCCCAGGACTGGATTGTCCAAACCAGGATGTGGCAGGAGGTAAGTGAAACAGAAAAGGAAAATAAGTAGAAGGGGACAAAAAGAGAAATAGAAAATGAAGAGTGAAGGGTTGACAAGAAATAGCCCAACCTGATTAAAAAGCTGGGCTATTTTCAGCTACAGCTGCTCTCAGAGCTTGGGCTGGGTCTCACACAGACAGCTAGACAAAGAAGGAAGGCCACCTCTACGATCTGACATGCCCTTTACTCCAACACTGCCCACATTTTATTCTGTAGCAGCTCCCACTGTACCTGGTCCAAGAGCAGCACTTCCCAATTCTCCTGAGTCTGCATGAGCAGGGGCTGGGCACTTGTGGCTCTCCTGGGCTGGGGCAGGTCCTGCAGCAGCAATCCTCCAGCCAGAGAACCATCATGCTCTGTGTGCTCTGGTGGCAGTCCTTCCAGCAGTGTTCAAGAACAATTTGGTGATCACATCTGCTGAGGGACTCCAGTGACTCACTTCAGGGGGTTAGCAATAGGATTCCAGAAGATAAATTCGTCACTGTACATTTAATAAAATCCCCACCCAAAAGGATCCTGTGGGAAGCCCAAGTGGCTCAGACTCTGGGCCAAGAGGGATGGGGTGTTCTCACATCACTGGCTGAACAGCCCTGTCATGGCAGGGAGAGCACAAGGCTGACACATGTGGAACAGCCTCCAGCTCTGCCAGCACAGGCCTCAGCTTGGCAGCAGGGCAATGGGAGACTACAGCTCCATGCCAGGGGGGTTTGCAGCAGCAAACAAAGAAAATCAATGCTTTGTGTATCTGACAAAGACAAACTTTACAGTAGGGGTTGCTTACACCTCCAATTAAGCAATTTATCACTACTATAAAAAGCAGATTCTTCTGCCACTGAACTGAGGCACAGGAGGGAGTTCTGAAAAAGGTTCCCAAGTGCTCTCTTTCATGGGAGCAACAACCAGTTCAGGCTTTTCAGCTGAATAAGGCAGAGTCTGGTGTTAAGTAGATATGCATCACAGAATGACAACTAAGAGGGATCTGGTGACTTGGAGAGATGTGTCCCTTAGATATTTCATTCTTGCAGGGAATGGTCATTTCCCAATCACTCAAACAAGTCTTCACCTGACTGCACAACCTGCTTAAACAAGAACATTCTATAGTCATTCTAAAATGGGCAAGGTGAAATCACTCTGCCTGGTGTCTCACTGTAAGGTAGCCTTAATCCCCAAGGGCAGACAACAATTAGGACTGATCAAAATTGAGCATGTCCTTGCATGCTGCTTCTCTCCACTTCTCTTCTCCCTCTGGGCATGGGGTAACAGTAGCCTGATCCTAAAGATGCAGTGGAATTGTATTCAGCAGATCAGCCTTGCATACCCATCACAGGCAGCAGTGGCTCTGAGAACCAGTGGAGCCCTCACTCCCCCTTGCTCTTGAATGCAAGCAAAGGTTCATTGGCTGTGTTTTGGTGAGGGGAGCCAGACTGCTCCAGGACAGACACACTCTGAAAGCAGAGGTGACCCCAAACACAGTCAAACCTCACTGTGCCTTACACTGGTGTCACTGTTGTGGGTGGGAAGGACAGCAGGGACTCATCCCAGCTGTTTTACAGCTCCAGACCCAGGAACTGCTGGGCACACAGGCAGGACAGCACCACGACAGTGACTGAGTACTTTGTACTTTGAGGACCTACTAAAATGATCCAGTGGCTGTAAATTGCACTTTACCTCCACTTCTTTTAAGCCCCTTCATCTTTTCCTCAGAATCCACCAGTTTGTCTTGGAGAACTACTGATCTATGCACCAAGACAAGTCTCACACCCAAACACAGCAGGTGCCCCATCAAAATGGAAACTTGTCCTTCTCTCCTCCCTCAAAGGTGAGGCTGATGTGCCTGTGTCACATCCAGCTTTTTCCTTTGTGTGCCATGCCTTTGAAAATAGGAGAGGAAGCAGCAGGCAATATCCTCCTCTTGTACACGAGCTGTAGGCAGACAGAAGGAATGGATCTGCATTTAGGTAACTAGCTCCTGGGGGAAAAAATCTCCTAAAATCAATACCCCTGTCAAATCCACTTTTTATTTGCAATTCTCAGTACTTTACAAAGAAGCTATTGAGGACTAAACACCAAAAATGCCATAGCCATGGAACAGAAGAACTAGAATCTGAAACCTGAAAGGAATTTGTAACTACTGCTAACTGAAAGGGAATTGCCAGGAATTAACAACACAACAGAAAGAAAATACAGAACAACAGAGATGGCCCCAGTTCCCTCTTGATTAATGGGTAAAACCCACAGCTCTGCAGGTGTCACAGGCCCTGCTGGGCATGACAGAGGCTGCCAGGGGCTGTGCTGATGACCCACTCCCAGCTCTCTCTGTCCACACTTGCTCAGGGAAATGGAAATGTTTCAAAGGACTTCCCATTCTCCCTGTTCCATGGTAAAAGCATCATACAAAGCATACGAATCCAGGCAAACCTGACCAGCTATTCACAGTCAGTATTTCCTCCCGAATCCAAAGCCTTCAAAGGGAGGATGGCTGACTTGACAGTTGGAGTGATGATGCAAGAACAGAAGCCCTTATTTAAAACCACAAGCTTCTCTGGGATGGTGACACTCAAGAGTGACTCGTGCCCTGGTCAAGGTTAGTCCTGAAGGAAAAGCCAGCAAATCACAAACTTGGATCTCACAGGTCCCAGAGCAGCTCCTCGTGCAGGCAAAGAAAACTCCAACCCCCACAGCAGCAGCACTTTGACCTGTGCCAATTCTCACTACTCTTTTTCATAAGCTGGACACACCCCCCACTGAGGGGAAAGCCTTGGCTGAGGTGGGAACCCAGCAGTGCTGCTTCTGGAGCTGCAGCTCTTGCCTGAGTTTTCTGCTTCATTTCTTTTTCTGCAGCCACGTCCAGGCCTCAGCAGCATGCTGGGGTTTGCAGCCACTCTGAGAGGAAAGTAAAACCAGAAGGCTGCATTTCTTTCAGTTAAAATCCATGTGCTGGGGAGGTCAAATGGGGACATTCAAAGGAGATCTTCAGGAAGTGTCACATTTCCCTCTTGAGTCACAAGTCCAAACAAAACAAAGCATATGGCCTTTTAGTGCATTCCCAAAATTTCCTGCACTGCTCAGACTTCCCTTCATCCTGCTTAATCCTATCACATTTGAACCAGACCAACCTGCATGAATCCAGTCAAGCTGACTCTAAAGGAACCTGCTCAAGACAGAAGGAGAAAGACAATTTATACTCTCTGCTACAAATCCAACTGCTGATGGTCAGGCACTAAGGCTGATCACATCCCTGAACTCCTCCTCTTGGCCAAGCAGGTGACTCAGTCTGAGCTGTAATGCAGCACTGGTGGCCCAGAGGACCCCTAATTCCCCAATGAACTCATATGGCAAATGTTCTAGCAGCTCACCCTTGGCCTTCCTCCAGGGCCCAAGGAACTCTGCTCCAGATCCCTGATGAAGCAAGACTGCTGCCTGCCCCCAGAGCCTGCAAACAGTGAGGCAGAGCACAGCACTGCACTTCTAATGAGGTTTCAAATGCACACCCACATCCCAGATCAGATTCCTGAGGCCCAATGGTTAATCAGAGCACCCTCAAAGACCAGCTCCTTGAAGACTGAATGTTCCTGAGAACAACATGAACTTTGGATGCTGTTTGATACACCTTAAACTCATCATTCCTGCACTTCTATTAGCAGTGGCTGCATTAGCCACTAGTATAATGAGCAACTAGCAAAGCCCTCAAAGTCTGTTACTTACATCTGCAACTCCAGCCACATGTGATACAGCCAGAAGAAATAAGGTAAATTCTCCTCTTATTCCTTCCTGTTCTTATTGCTACAGGCAGCAGATAACCCACTTCTGGCTGACAGCTACATAATAAATTATTTTGAAGCAGTGGCATCACTACAGAAGATGAAAAGGGGCAGAAAGAAAAGCAGAATGCAAGTGCCTTCTCTGCTGGTTTTCTGCAGAGCCCTGACACTGCAGCAAACACAACTTTCCTCCTTTTGCCTCCAGAGCCAGTCTCTGACCCCTTAGTCAGTGTTTTCGTGCATGACAAACTGCTTTAGCCTGAAGTCTCTTTCCAGTCCTCATTTGTGAGGTATTTATATCCTGTCCTCATTTTTCAGATTGTTTGCAAACATAACAAAGTAACTGCAGCCATCAGATTTTCAGATTTCCCCTCTCTGAAGAATGAGCCCCAGAGCCAGATCAGCTGGACAGGGACAGGGACAACTCAGTGGGCTCCCTGAGCTGCAGCTCATGCAGGGCTGGATCCTCCACACTCCATCTGATACTGAGGACAAGGAGCACAACTGAGGAGGGAAGTGAGCAGCTGATGATCACTTCAGGACTTACAGCCTGAAGGAGACAAAGTTTACCCTATGAGAAATTCTGTTTTAAAACACCTGAAAGCAACTTGGATGCAATGGAAAAGGCCAACAAACCCATACAAAACTAAATTCTGCAAAGAATAGGACAGTCCCACAGGGCTGAGACTGTTTCTGAAAGAATGAGCAGACTTGAAAAGAGTTGATTCAGGAAACCAGGAATCATAAGGGACTCACTCCATGCTCCTCTCTGTGCATCCCTTGGCTGCTGTGGAGCTCTGCAGATGGCCCTTGTGGTCAGTGGGATACCATCCTAGAGAGGGTGACAACACAAGTGAGTGGGCTGCTAATAAACACCTTTCTTCTATGCCACTTAACCACCCAGCTCTAATTGTCATCATCATGCCCTTCTGCAAATCATCAGCTTTTCTGAACAAAAGCTGCTGAAGCTGCAAACATGAACTCTGCCTTACATTTGCAATCACTTTAAAAAGCATCTTGAGACAGTAAAACCTGGCACATCAGTAACTGAGCATACCTGCCTGCTGCAGAGAATTCCCAGAGCCACATGGGCTTGTGGAGCTGTGCAGGGTCAAAGGAGAGGGTCAGGAACAAGAGGGATCTGAGCCCCACCAGTTCTGCACCTATTTCTCCCACAAACAGCTGCCTCTGGGGGAAGATGGGGTGGGGAGAGGAATGAATCCCTTTAAAACCAGGCCAGAAATGATTGCTGCAAGCTATTGGGCATCACAAGCAAGCCCAGGGGTAAGATGGCACAACCCTGAGAGAAGAGGCAGTGGGAAACAGCCTTGAGGCACTCAGCTGCACCTTGGCCCCAGCCCCAGGGAGAGTCCAGGGGCACAGACAACCTTCTCCCTCACACAGCACCTCCTGTTCACTCCTGCCTGGCAAAGAGGGATGCTGCACCCTCAGCTCAGCTCCACATGTGCTCAGCAGCCACCAGGCAGGAGCTGCCAAGGCCCAGTGGCTTTGTGGCAGCAGCGTCCTCCCCCAGAGCTCCGTGCTGGCTGCACACTGTCACACAAGCATTTATTTCCTGAGGGCTGTTTTATGATCCTGCTGTAGTGCCTTGCTATTTCTGAGCAGCAGGGCTGTAATTGGAGGCATCTGAGGGCTCAGGAGAAAGGGAACCATCCCACCGTGGGGTCCCTGTGGTGCCCCTGGCCTCTGCATGCAGGACTCAAGCACAGCCCATGTGACAGTTTGGACATTGGACCCACTGGAACTTTCCACTCCTGTCTGTTTGTGCTTGTCAGCCCTCACAGCTCCAGAGCTCAAGCAGTGCTTCTCTAAATTAAATGCTTTGGAATGAGGACAGGCCCTTCTGACTGGTCATCAGAAAGGGCCACTACAATCAGCCCAAGCAATAATGCATTCCTGGCTCTCCCTTGGCACTCTGGCCTTACAGAACTCCTACCACAAGACAGTTCTGCACACCTGAGCAGCAGCTGGCAAGGAAGAGGGAAGGAGACACAGGACCCAGCATTGCAGGCATCAAAAGCTTTCATATTTACATTTAACTCCATTCTTTCCCCTGATCATGGCACAGCCTGTCAGCTGCAAAACCCCTGTCCTGTGATGTTAAGACACACTACATGACTTAGCTGATGGCTTCCAGAAGATCAGGTTATCTGGTGCTAAAAACAAATCAATTAATTAAAAAATAGAGTACAATTAATTAAAAATAGAGTACAGACATTCTGCATCTCCATTATGTGCAGGCCTTAATCCACTCTGAGGAGGAACAGGCTGCAAGTTTCTGCTGCCCATCAGAGCCAGCTTCAGCGACAGACAAAAGACAATGGGCTAAACCAATGTGAAGCAGTATCCCTGCTAACACCATCTGCACTCCTCCTCTGACACACCCTGGTACCTTGGCTACTGCTCCAGGGAACCTCTCTTTGTCCAACCCCCAGCCCTTCCAAGGGCACCAAGTAGAGACTGGAAAAAAGAGCAGCTGTCCAAGCCCCCAGCACATGGTTTCCTCAGCAGGGGAACTGGTAGCCAGTGTGTGCTGATGTCTGAGTCACAGACAGCATGGAACCCATCACAGGAACATGAGACTGCTGCCAGGGGAGGACAAGGCTGTGCCTCTTTATCCATGCATCCTCAAGCAGCAAGGAAGTAAAGGCAACATTTCTGGCTCAGAGTGGACCCTCCCCTCCCCATTCAGAGGCACCAACCCCAGGGCAGGCAGCAGTTCTTCACTGCAGGACACGAGTGGGTAAACTCCACCAGCCTGCAGCTGGTTCTGAACGAGCAGGGAAAACACAAGCCTGTACCTGGGGGCCCAGCAGCCCAGGAGAGGATTATTTCCATCTCTGTGTGAGCTGAGTGGGTCTCAGTTGGAGCTGGTGCAAACAGACATTCCCAAGGTGTACACATACACTGAGCCAGAGCTCTGCCCACGTGCTCCCTCCCTGTTCAGGGGGGCTGTGCAGCACCCTCCTCATTCAGGAGAGGACAGTTATGTTTGTGCTGCCGCCATGGAGCCAGCACAGACACAGATGGGTGATGCCCACTCTGACACCAATGGCATGGCTGCAGCAGAGCCAGACACACCCACTTCATCCAGCACAGGAGGCTCTGCTCTAAGGAGAGCAGCACAAACTTCATCAGGATTCTCAAGCCAAGGCCTGCAGCAGGTCAGGACAGCCCCAGCAGAAATCTTCACAGAGAAAGGTCAGACCTCCAACCTGCACTGCTCTTTCCTCCTTATCTGCATCAAACAAACTCAGTGCTGGGCTCCCACACTCAACTGTCCTCCTAGATGGTCCTGCCTGCTATCCTGTCTTCTGCTGGCCCTCACTTGTCTTGTCATCCTCTCTAGGATGGTATCCCACTGACCACAGGGGCCATCTGCAGAGCTCCACAGCAGCCAAGGGATGCACAGAGAGGAAGACAAGAGTGAGTCCCTTATGATTCCTGGTTTCCTGAATCAACTGTCTTTTCAAGTCTGCTCATTCTTTCAGAAACAGTCTCAGGGATTTAGCTCATCAGCATTTCTTGACCAGCCACTGCAGCTGGTCAAAAAATCTGACCCACCCCTCACCAGCTCATGGTGCCCCTCACAGCACCCCCTAAGAACCACTCTTCCCCCTTGTCTGCATAGACCAAACCCAGGTGTGTGTCCAGTACCCCAAGCTCTCTCCTGGAGACACTGCAGGTGTGCCCAGCCCCAGCTACAGCTGCTCCGTGCTCCCAAAACAGCCCAAACATCTCCTCACACTGGCTGAGAGCAGATGGCCTGTCTGGACACACAGCGGGTGCCCAGCACAGGACTGTGCTTGTCACAGGAGCTGCAAAGACTCTCCATGCCAGGAAAGAAAACCATTTAAGATCTTGAGCCCCTGAGAACTGAGACGATTCCATGCCCAGCTGACAGGTTCCCTCCTGCAGGCCTGTGCTGGGCAGGACAGACCCTCTGCAACCTCCTCCTCAGTTTATGGGCAGAAGCCCCTGGTACAAACATTTATCCCAGCAGCCTCAGAATCTGACAGTCCCTCTGAAGACAGCAGTGATCCCAACAAAGGAACACTTTTTACCTTCTCTGCCAATTTTCTGTACAGTCAGAGGTAAAACAATTACCTCATTAAAGTTGCACAGCAAATTCCCTTCTGGTGGAATTCACATCAGCCCTGCTGCAACTTTATAACATTTGCATCAAAAAAATGTCTGCAAAGGAGGCCAAGAAAAGCAGCTTTTTGTTCAGAGGAAGGTCTGTGGTCAACATGATGTCATCAGAAAGTGCCCGATTCATTTCCTGTGGTTACATCCTGCAGGAAATCCAAGCAGCTCAGCTCTCCTGCTAAACCAGGCAGTCATTTGCTGTCAGGAACTGCTAATTACGTGCCCAGATGTGTCATGAACTAAGAACCATCACAATTCACCCTCATTCCCTGCACTCCTCCCAGATGGACCAGTGGGATCTGCTCAGATCAGTGGCCTGCAGTCAGAGAAAGGCTCCAGCCCAGGGCTCTGGGGCTGCTGCCCTTGCACCAGCACAGCAACTCCTGCTGCTTCTGCAGCCCCAGCAGTGGGGGATCAGTGCTGCAGAAACCCCACCAAGAGCAGCAGCTGCACAGGTTACACTGTGAGCACAAACAGGGACCCACAGCCAAGAAAACTCCAACAACAGTGGCCATTAACAGCTTGTCTGCTCTGCAGGAACAGAAACAAGGAACTCAGGAGTGATTCAAGAGGTTTTCCAGCCGGTAAAATAATCAAGGAGATGTTTAACAGGTCCCTCCCCCAGCCACAGTCCTTCCACAACCTACTGAGAGATGCACTTCTCCAAGGCTTACTGGATACTTATCAAATAATACCTCAGTAAAGCACTCAGCAAATTCAAGTGGATCTTTTCTATGACTTGCAGTGGGAAACTGATCTTCCTCTGATTTTAGATCTCCCTCAGAACCACTTGTGCTGACATGAATTCTCACCTCCCCTGCTGTCTCCAGCCCCCACCTCCTCACTCACAACAGAGGGGAATCCCTGGAGGAGGGGATGGGTTCTGTACTTGTAATGTGCACTAAAATAGAATTCTGTCCTTGCAATGACCTGTGAGTAGAAATCCCTGGGGATTCCCTCCTCAGCCTGTGCTGCAGGGAGCCCACACAACACCCCAGGAGCTGCAAGGAAAAGGGGCAAGGCCAGGCAGGTCCAGGCCAAGCAACTCTACACTCTACACAACGACTTGTTTTCAGGTTTGCACAGGCTCTTCTTTTCACTGGAGCTTAGACAAAGTGTCTTTTATGCACACACTGGGAACGGGGGTCATGCTTGTGTCTTGTCTGGAAGAGGCACAACTTAGGATGCAGCCCAACAGAGTCTGGATCAGCAGCACTTGCACCACACACTGAAGGCAGCACGGGCTGAGCTGCAGCAATGTGGGACTGACACCAACCCAGCAGCACCTTCTACCCCTGGGGCCCAGAGCCCCAGAGCTCTGCACTGTGGGAATGTGGCTGGGGAGGGAGAGGGAAGAGAGAGGACCTGCTCAAAGCCCCGTGGAGATTAGAGATGGAGGGGGCAAGAAGACAAACCTAACACACACTGTACCTATTGGTACAAAGGTTTTCCTTAATAAAAGGCAAGTGGGCATCTGCGAAGAGAAATCCTGTAGCTGCCAAATTCTTGGAGAGAAACAGGGCAGAGAGACAATTTTGAGATGTTTGCATCCGTCTGAAAATCCACACAGTGCTGACTCCCAGCTCAGACTGTTTAATCAGCCTCCTACCTCTCTGTCCTTGAGCTTCATGGCAAGCACCAGCTGATGTCTGTGGTTGGTCAGGGCCTCCCGGTAACTCCCTTGGGAGAAGAATGCAGAGCCCAGGTTCCCATGAGCTCGGCATTCTCCAGTCTGGTCACCTGTGCCACAGGCAAACACAACACAGGTTAGCTGAGGAAGGCACTGCTGGAAGCACCAAGTGGGAAGACTGGGACATGCTGCACAAGTGTGGTAATTAACACCAGAACAAACTCATGCTTATGTTTAGAACACCGCCTTCAGAAACCTCCACAATTGCCATCGACCCTATTTTCAGAATTGTTTTACTTTCTTTTTTTGCCCTAACTCTTGGCAATTTCCCATTCCTCCCTATTAATTCTTGCTTGGCACTGGGAAGGTGGGTCAATGGCCTAGGAACAAGCACAGAGCACATCAGCTTTCTCCAGAAAGAGACTCAGATGTACAAAGAACACCTACAACCACCTTCAAGAGAGCAGTCCCTGCACTCTCAGTGAGTGCTCCTGGCTTGAGCCTCCAGGCACTGTCTCTCCACCTGTGCATGGTCAGGCCTTTGTCTCACCTCTCTGCTCTCCTATAGCATCCTGAAAAGCTGGTGCTGTCCCTGTTGTGCAGAACACACCACACTCAAGAGGGATTTTTGAATTTCGTTACTTTTCAAACTCCCTTTGTTCACTATTGTCTCATTCCTGATTTGTTCTTTCCCTGGCTACTGCCCCAGAATCTCAGACTGAGCACTTTTTTCCATTGAATTCTTGGAAAAACAGATGGCTTCATTTAAAACTCAGGTAAGGCTTCGAGCTCATGTCTACACGGGGAATAAGAGCAGTTCCCACATACATGACACACCAGGTCATTAGAAGACCCTGTAAAACCTCAGCACATTCATTGATCATCTGCCCCTTCACTCAGGCAGCAAACAGGGTTGCACAAACCTGCAGTCTGCACATTGCAGAAATTCCAGATTGGGCTCAGCAGCTTGTGAAACCCCACAGACACCTCAGCACTGGAGAGAGATGCTGATCATCAATTCATTGCTTTTTTCCCCCGCCTGTCCCATCCCAGCACTCAAGGAGTGGAAGGAGAATTCCTACCTAAACTCTTGGCTACATCCAAGTCCTGCTGCATGTATCCAGTGCTTTTCTCTGTGTTGCCAAGGGACCAGTGTGCACTGCTCAGGGCAGAGAACACCGAGCCCCGCAGCTTCAGGCTGCAGGTGCCAATCTTCAGGGCAGCCTCCAGCACCACCACAGAGGCCCCGTGGTGGCCTGCAGTCAGCAGCTCCTGGCCAATCACAGACACCACCACGAAGGGGCTCTTGTCCAGCTTCATCTTCTGCAGTTGTTGGTAGGTGGGCTCCAGGGACTCTGAAGAACAAAACCAAAGGCAGAGTTACTCAAGGAATAAAGTTATGTGCAGTAGGAGTCACCTTCACAACTCATCTTGATTTGTTTTGTAACCAAATGACATAGGAATGAAGGGCCAGACTGCCCAAATCCAACTAAGATTTATTATGGGAGCTTGGGGCTCAAAGGTACAATCAGGTAAGACCTGGCACATCAAGATCACTTGGCAAACTGCTGTTTGCCTTGCAGAAAGCACTTCAGGAAGGCAACACAAACAAGTGGAGCAGCCTGACAAAGAGATTTGAAGCCTGGCCTGGCAGCAGAAGGAACACAGAAAACACCTGTGGAATTTTCTGGGAAATTGGAACTGGGTCAGCCACCAGCTGTATCAGAGCATTGCAGATCCTGCTCCTCCAAGAACAAACTTTCATGTCTGCAAAGTCTGAGCCTGTCCAGACACCCAAGCACACAGTGTGTGCCACGAGGGGTGACCAAAACTGCAGAAAGAAGCTGCTACTTCTTCTGCAGGAGTCAGTGCCCCTGAGGAATGACAGGACTGGAGCTGCCTGGCAGCTCTGACTGGTCCCACTGATGTACAGCTGCAGGGCAACGGGGCAGAGATTATCCAGCCAAATTTGGGGATGCACACACAGAACACCACAGCACCTCCATTCTAAGCAGCAGCCTCAGTACCTCTGGGTAGCAAATGAAATTTCCTTCACAAGGTAATTGCTGTATAGGACAGAAATTTCCAGATTAATTCATTTTGAAGGCTGGAGAAAAACGCTGTAAAAAAGAAAACACCAACAGGGATATTTTTTCATTTCAGTGCTTCTTGGCTCCTGAGCCCTGCAGCCCCCAGCACCATCTGCTGAGGATGAGCATTGCCATGTTCCCTCCTGGAAAACAGCATTAGGACATGGCCACACAAAGCCTGTGAGAGAAAAAAAGCAAAGAGGAGACAACTTCCTTCCTCTGGAGAGAAATCCTGCAAACAGAGACATTATGAAAGAGAGGCAAAACACTGCACAGTTGACACGGCTTCAAGGTCCCTGTGATTTCAAACACTGGCTGAACAGAGGGGAATCAGCAGAGCAATCTTTTTTCCTCCTGGAATGCTGTGTTTTGAGAGATACCAGTACCACAGCAGAGCTGCTGATGTGCTGCTCTGGGCTGACACTGGCCTGGAGCATTTTCAGAGGCCCTGTTCCCCACAGTCCAGCACCAAACCATCGTGGGAAGCTTTTTCAGTAAGAGCTCAGCCTGGGCCACAGCAGCACAGCACACGCCTCTGCCCGCCCTGGCACTGCAGACAGGGCAAACGAGCACAAGGGCTCCACGGGAACTGCTGCACGAGCCCAGTCCAGCCCGTCACCACCTTGATATTCCACTCCATCAGAACAGTTTTTGTTCCTTCTGCAGCTTCAGGCTCCATTCTCAGCATTGTCCTGACTCAGCAGAGAAGCCAAATTTCAAACTCTTTCCCTTGGGGCCTCCAGGCTGTCACCCATGTGAAATACAGTAGTTGATAGAGTTTTGCTTTTCGCTGATGATTGAAATTCATGTTGTAAGCAGTCTTGGAGTTAGGCTTTGATTGGATGAGTAAGATTCGTATTGTGGTGTTTAAATACATTAGTGGTGTAGTTTAAAATGAGATTTTATTTAGATGAATGATGATTCTCTGAAGATTTTGGCAAAGTTAGCAAGAGCTGGTATTACTTCTTCACAGCTCAACAGATAGATAGCTCCACCCTTATCAGGGCGTTGGGAGCAGACATGGAGCTCTTTTGCTCTGGGATGTGTATTCTCTTATCTCTTGCAGATGCATGCCTGCCTTGAACCACACTCGGGCCCATTCCTGATGTCTCATGAATTTTCAGGGTCCCAAAATCCCTCCCACTCCCGTGACAATTCTGTTATAAAAGCCCGACCGTTTCCGAAGCCCTTGGAAAGCCGCCGGGTCACGGGCCCGGCGCTGCTTCTCTGTGTTACAATAAATTGCTTTGGAAAATTGCAATAACTGCGGGCCCGTCTCTCACGGGCGGCACAGAGGGCTCGGCCCGGCACAGGGTCCCCCCGCGCTCACCTCGCATGGGAGATTTCATGGCAGCCTCGACCATCCCGAGCAGCAGCTGGAGGCTCTTGGGGTCCTGCGCCAGCCCCGAGGCGAAGGCGGCGAGCGCGTCCGCGTGGCGGCCCAGGTACTGCAGGGCCACACCCTGTCGGAAGTATGCCTGTGGGACAGAGGGGACAGGGGACAGCTGCGACACAGGGACAGCTGCGACACAG
>VXBA01001126.1:26875-37274 GCA_013399895.1 Serilophus lunatus
GGGTTCCTGCCCCGCCGCCCCTCCCGCCCCCCCCCCCGTGCCCCCCCCGGTGGGCCCCCGCAGCCGCTCCCCGCCGCCCCCCGCCCGGGAGGCAGAGAGTTAACGCGGGACCCGCCGCGCTATAAATTTTGCATCGTGCGGGGCTGGGGGGAGCTGGGCGGGAGCCAGGGGCGTCTCTAGGTAACAATAAACACCCGGGCAGGAGCAGCTGGTGCCCCGACCGCCTCTGCATCACAATGCCGGAATCACGCTAATCAAGCGCCCGCACCGCGCCCGCACCGCCCCGGCGTGGCGGGGTCCGGCCGGGGCCAGGCGCTGGCACTGGCGAGGGGCTGGCAGTGACGAGGGGATGCCCAGGGTGAGGGGCTGGCGGTGGTGATGGTCTGACTGGGGTGGCGGTCTGGCCATGCTGAGGGGCTGGCAGTGCCAAAGGTCTGGCCGCGCTGAAGGACCGGTCGTGGTGAGGGTGGATCCGCTGGACACACATGCCAACCTCACTCACGAGAGAAGGGCAGCTGGCACACGCCCCATCTGCTCCCAGTGGTGCCTCCCTGGGTGCTGGGAGAGAAGGGTGTGACCCCTCAACCACGGCCACTGTCGCTGGGGGCTAAGGGTCAAGCACGGGTGACACCACAGTTCCCTGTGCCAGCACGTGCCATGTGCCACCAGCCCGATGTCCTGCCACCATGGGGCCAGTGGCCTGAGCGCTGGGGAGCCGGCCCAGTGCCATGGCACAGCCAGACCAGGACTCTCAGGACATTCCTGCCCCCCCCTCCACACGTGGCCAGTGGCTTCAAGGGGCCAGGGCTCAGCCACTGCCACATTCCACACTTCCCATATGGCCTGAGCCAGGATCGAGTGCCCAGGGCTGTGCCTCCCTATTGTGCCCCCCGTTTCTCTGGGCAGGCTGGAGGTGCACAAGGCCGTGGGGGTCGTCGTGGCCAAGGTGGCCGTGGTGGCCCAGTGGGTCTGGTGGCAGCAGTAGCCACAGGGCTTGTGGTGGCCGTGGTGGCCCAGGGGGTCTGGTGGCAGCGGTGGCCGAAGGGGTGTGGTAGCAGCGGTGGCCGGAGGGGTGTGGTGGCAGCGGTGGCCGCCGTCCCCGCCGGCTGCCACCCGCATTCCAGCGCAGGAGGCAGCTGTGCCACCCCCCCGGCGCGGCCCCCCCCAGTGCCACTAAATATTAATGCTGCCCTACATTGCAGTGACACCTGCCACGGGCCGGCCCCCCCGGCCCCCCCGGGCCTCGCAGGGCTGGGTGGGTGGGCAGCTGCCCAGGCACCACCGCCNCCCCCCCGATCCGGGGGTGCCCCCCAAGAGCAGATTTGGGGCAGGATTCGCTGGTGAATGTGGCGATGAGCGGCTCCACCTCCAGCAGCACCGCTGCCAGCCGCGGCTGAGGACGTGCCGCTCGTCACACCAGTGCCAGGCGGCAGCGGGGGGCGGCCCCGGCCCCGACGCCCGCCTTGAGCCCCAGCCAAGAGTCCAGAGCCGAAAAGTAGGGGGTGATTGATGGCAGCGTTTGGCGCGTAAGGGCACCCGGCGGCCCAATCCTCCCGCGGCCCCAATGCCTCCCCTGCCCCTATTCAGAGATCATGTTGTCTCATGTTGGTCCCAGAGGCGCCATTAATTAAAAATACATCCAATTAAATGGCAGGTGAAAGCGTGTGCAGGCACAGCCCCCCCCTCCCGGCCCCCCCGTGCCTTGGCTCAGCTGTGCCCGTGGCAGTGGGGAGGGCGATGTGCCCGCTCGGGGTGCGCTGCCAGGTCCTGTCCCCGCTGCCACCGCGGGCACGGGAGGGCCCTGTCCCCGTGCAGGCAGCCCTGGGGTGCTGGGGTGGGGGTCCCCATGGCTGTTCGCCCTCCCACAGGCTGGGCAGCACGTGGGGCACTGCCAGAGGGACACAGTGGCTGTGGGCACCACGGGCAGGAGGACAATGTCCCCAAAATCCAGGCCCTGGCTTGGTGGAATGGCACTGGGGCGCTGGCACGGCCGCCCTTGGTGTGGGGGCTGGTGGCACGGGGTGGGCAGCGCCAGCCTGGCTGCAGCACCCTGGCAAGTGGCACTGGGGGGCACCTGGGGGCCGAGGAACCCCCCAGGCCGTGGAGGCTCCGTGTTCCTGCTAATTGGAGCCGTTAATGGCGGGCGCCTTCCCGTGCCGGGGGGGGAGGTGGCAGGAGGCACCAGCTGTGCCCCCCGGAGCCGCCAGCCTGATCAAGCTGCCGGTGCAGGGGGGACAGGCCCAGGTGGCCCCGTGGCACAGGGAGAGTGTCACCCCCTGCCATCCCTCCCCGGACACTGCCGGACCCTACCCAGGAAATCTCCACCCCGTCCATGCCCACCAAACCCCGTCCATCCCCTGTGCCACCATTCAAATGCCCTCAGCATCCCAATGCCATGAGGGGGAAAGCCCTGGATCCCGTGGGATGGGTAACACCGGAGGGGCTCACACACCCATCCTTCCCCCCAACTCAACCCCAACACCCTCCTCCGTCCTCAGCCTCCGACGCCTCCACGGGTTGGGGGTTTTTTTTTGGATGGCTTTATCCTTTTCAGCCCTTTTATTTTCTCCCCCCCCACTCCCCGCCTTCCAAATGCCAAGGAAAGGTGTGAACGGATTTTTGGAAGGAAACGTCTAAATTGGATGAAAAACCTTTAATGCCGACAGCCGGAGCAGCTGGAAGGACAAATATAGCCGGGGAGGAGGAGGAGGAGGAGGAGGAGGATGGGGACAGGGACACAGGGGGAGGTGGTGGCCGTGCCGAGAGCGACACCTGGTGACTGTCACACCCGGCCACGCGTGAACACGTGTGTGCACCTGCCCCAGGTGTGTGTGGGACCCCCGAACATGTGAGTGCACGTGTGTGCACGGAGACATCCAGCCCTGAGGTGCAACAGCTGCTCCAGTGGCAGATTCCGATGGGATCTGGTGGGATCTGAACATCCCACAGTGATCAGCTCCATGGCAAGGCCCCTTCCTCCTCCTCCTCCCCAGCCCATCTCTATCACCATTCCAGGAGCAGGGAAATCCCTGGAGCACCGGGATGCTCTGGAAGCCCATGGTAGCACTTGGAGCTTGATGGAGCCACCACCACAACCCCAGAGCCGGGATCGGAGGACTGTGGGGTTGTGGAGGAATGAGAGCTGTGCCATATCCCACGTTTCGAGGTGATGGAGCCGGGAATGGTGGGATGGAACAGCCGGGAATGTTGGGATGGAGCAGCCACAGCTCCAGCCGAGCAGAATCCAAGCGGGAAGAGCCGAACGCCGGAGATTTACAGCGGCGGCCCCGCGCAGCCCCCGGCCATTTGGCACGGCAGCTGCTGCCGAGGAAGTTCAATGCCAAAATAAATTAAACGGGATGAAACGGCCTGGTCACCTTTGGCTCGGGATGCCGCAGGAGCCGGGGCTTTGTCTGCGGGAAGGTGGGATGTGGGGGAGCGGGGATGGCACCGTGTCCCTTCTGCCGCGAGGCCCCGGAGCCCGGCGGAGCAGCCCGGCAGCCTCGGGCAGGGAGCGGGAGGCTGGATTAGGGATCCATCCGAGTGCACGGGGCCCAGCTGCCCCGCTCCATAAATCAGGGGGTGCTGGGGGGCTCTCGCTCCTGCTTTCCCGGCCCAGGGAAGCACCCGGCGCCGCCACCCCCCCACCATCTGCACAGGGATATATTTTAAGACGTGTCAGCGCAGGGATGTTAAACCAGGCGAAAGGAGAGCAAGAAAGCCGGGGCTGGAACGGGAGAGGAGGGAGGGAGGCAGGGACAGGGCCGGGACTGAGCTCACGGCCCCCCCTCTCCGACACCCCCAGGATCTGTCCGAGCCTCAAGGGGGAAGGAAGGAGCCGATCCTGGGAGCAGACGGAGCTCCCAGAGCAGGACCCGCCCCCCTGGGGCTCCTGCCATCCCAAATTCCTGCCCGGGGCACTGGGGCTGGGTCAAAACCCCCTCCAGGAGCAAGGATGGGGGTGGGAGCAGCACAGAGAAAGAGCATGGAGGGATTTCTGGGGAGAGAGGAGATGGATGGATGGCACAGCCCCAGCCCCCTCCCTCTGCCCTCACGGCTCAGGGATAGAGTAGGATCCATCCCCTCCAACAACTCCAGGGTCCTCTCCAGTGCCCAAGGGGCTGCCAGGAGTTGGGAGGTTTGGAGCCAAACCTCAATCTCTCCCTTTGCAATTCCTGCAGCACCATCTCCTCTCCCACCTTCCCATCAGCTCCAGTTTCTTCCTTCCTACTCCCACATTAAACCAAACCATCCCCTGCTCCAGCTCTGGCATCACCCACCAACACCCCTCCCAGCAGGATGAGGACCCGGGGCTAACGAGGGCTTGGATCTTAATTAGCAGAGCCAAATCTGGGGGCTGACAGGGACTGGCAGTGCCAATCCCACCACCCTCACCAGGAGGGCAGGACCTGGGAAGAAAAGGGTTTCCAAGGAAAACACAGTTACCGTGTGGTTCCAAAGGCTACGGGAAGCAACGGAGCAAAAGCCAACCAAGATACAGTAACAGGAAATATTTAATTTTCCAATCTCCACTTCTCCATTTTTATAAACTGAAAAGAAAAAAAATTATTTTTTTTTTTAATATATTACAAAATATCTGTACAGAGACAAAGGTACAACCGAAAGAAGGCGCGCTCGGTCTCCAAAGGAAACTCGGGAGAGGTACAGTGAGAGTCTGGCCAGAGCCTTCTCTGCTGGGAATTGCTACAGTGGGAGAGACGTTGGATTCACCCCAAAACTGGGATGAGGGGGGGGGAAGGAGAGGGGAGCTGCCATCACTCCCTTTCCATAACCTGCAGCAAGGCTTAAATCCCTTTAAATGGGTAAACTCCCCTCCAAAACCAGAAAATCCTTTTGTCTTCTTTGTGCAGAGCTTTAGAAAAAGGGTAAAAATTAAAAATAAAAAAAAGAGAAAAATAAAAGAGGTTGGGGGTGGACAGGAGTGGCCCCACAGCCCCCTGTGACATGGCCAGACTGGGCCCCCTCCACCCTCCAGTGCTCCCGTGGCCCTGGCAGGGATTGAAACTGTTGGGACCAGTTAGGAAAAGCCACTGGAATAACAGACCCCTCCCTGGGGTGTTCAGAGGGTTTGGAGAAGGGAATGATGGAATCAGCTCCTGCAGGAACCCAGAGAGCCTGTGGGGACAGGTGGCAAATGCCACTGGCCACCCTTGGAGCTGGGAACAGATGCCTGGAATGCCTGGAGTCCCCACACCCCTCTCGGGGGTCCTTGGCCCCTTCCCAGCCTCTGCTGGGACATGGAGCAGTGCTGGAGTGTCCCTATGGACTGGGGGGAGGAACACAGCTCTCCCAGCTGACAGAAACCACCCTAAACTGGGACCAGTGACCCCCAAACTGGGACCAACCACCCCTAACCTGGGACCCCAAGGCAGGGCCAGAGCCTGAGGGAGGTGGGGGCTCGTCCCCAGCAGCTTTTCCTGGGAATGTGACAATTTGGAAAGACAATAAATAGGCCTTGGCCTCCTAAGAAAATTCAGCACAGGAACACAACTTCTCCTTCCAAATTGGAACTGAGACTGGGAAGAAAAGGAACAACAACAGCAGCAGCAGCTCCATGGCCCCCAGGAGCTGGGAGGTGCCAGGGGAAGGGAAAACATGGGAATTAACCCCCCCTAAACCCCCCCAAGAGGTGCCAGTGGGCTCAGTGCACTCTGTGTCTCACAGAACTTCTCTTTTTCTCTCTCTGCACATCAGGCATGGAATAACAATTAAAAAACAAGCAAAAATCCCCCCAAATTTCCAGTGGGAATTCTGCAAACAGCACCACTCCTCAGAGCCGCCAGTCCCTGCACAGCACCAGCAAATAAAAATAAAATCTATATATTTATATTGATTTTTCTCTCCCCTCCTTCCTCCCACAGCAAAGCTGGGTAAGGCAGGATTTCCCCAGGTGGAGAAGCATCACCTCTTCAGGTGCATTTATTTAAATTTCTCTCTCTGTATAAAAAGAAATTAAATCCTCTAAGTAGCCAGACGGTCCCTTGGCCCCCCCCAGATCCCCCTCCCCTTTAACACTCCAGAACTGTTGGCTCTAAAATTAAGTGTTTTCCATAGGAAAGGCCTACTTGGAAACAAAAAAAAAAAGCTGATAAATAGGTACCTTTGTTTTATTCATCTCTTTTAAGTCTCATTGAAATGAACAGCGCAAGGGTCTGCGGGAGGAGAAAATTCATCGTAAATAATTCCTTGACAGCAACAAAAATAGAAATATGCTCATAGAAATGATACAGGAACACCTGGAAAACCTCTGAGGGCCAAGATGTGAGGGACCTCTGCAGGATGGGCAGCACCAGACCAAGATTCCGGGGCCAAATCACTCCCATTTGGTGGCAAATCCCACCAGAAGCTGGATTTTTGTTTCCTTTTTTGATTATTTTTTTACATGTTCTGGAAGGTACAGGTGACAGAAATCCCTGTTTTGCAGGGAGGTGTTCACTGTGGCTCTTTAAAAAATGAAAGGAAAAATAAGACAATTCCCACTGCAAAGTTACAGCAGGAGGGATCCAACCCCCAGAGACCTTTCCCAAAAATCAGCTACTAAGGCTGCTGTGGCAGGGGGCAGGACTTGGCCCTGGAACAGAGGGAAAACCAGCACAACCAGTGTCGCCCCCCCTGCTGGGATAACACATCCAGGTGCCTCTGCATCAAAATATTCCCCTTTTAATTAGTTTTTTCCTTTTTTTTTTTTCATAAGGAATCGGGAAAATAAACAAAAAACAATCACTTTGGAAAGCAGCCTCCCTCCAGCTCTCCCTGACCACCAAGAAACTCCAGTGCCCAGCTTGGGGAAACAGCTTTGTTTTTTTAGTTCCTACTTCCTCTCATTCCTATTTTTCCACCAATCCCCCCTCCCATCCTGGCTCAGTTTGCTGCGGGGTTGGGATGATTTGTCACTAACCCAGCACAGGAGGGTTTGGCCCCGGTGGGACCCTCTGCCTCATCCCGAGGGAGGGATGCACAGGGAGCTCTGCAGCAGCTGAAATGCAGTCAAGACCTTGCTCTGGCCAAAAAAAACAACCCCAAAAAAACCACCCAAAACCCCCTCAAACCCAATCAAGTCCTGTGGCTGAAGGAGGAGGAGAGGAGAGGGGTGGGGGGTGCTCAGTAGGGAACCCCCCTGCCCCGGCCCCCCCTCGGAGGCACTCTGCCAGGCCCTCGGAATGCCTTCCCGTAGGAAGCCGCTGCCTGGGATGGGGCACCCCAGCCAGGAGCTGCTCCTGCCCCGCTGGAACCGGCCGTTCCCGGCCCCAACTCGCCGTAATTCTGGATCTTGGCCTCGGGGTGTCCCAGTGTGCTGTTGCTCCCCTCGGGTTTGCTGAAGGGCTGCCCCAGCGCGTGGATGCTGACGGGGCCTCTGGCGAAACGCAGGTCCTGGTCCCCCGGGAACTGCACGGATCCCGTGCCTTGGTAGCTGCTGCTCTCCCCGAGGTGGCTCACGGAGCCCAAGAAGGTCCTGCTTTTCCCCGGGGGTTGGGCAGAAGAAGGTTCTAGAAGCGTCTGGCCCGGGTTGAGCTCCTCGGCCCCGAATCCCCCCTCGGCGCCGTCGCTGCTGTAAGTCCTGGCGGGGTGGGGGCGGCCGTAGTCCCTCGGGGCCGGGGGGTCCTGTGTGCTGTGGCCGGGGGGCAGCTCCGTGTCCTGCTGGGAAAAGAGCTGGAGCAGCGCAGCCGTCACGGCCGGATTCAACTCCTGGGCTGCTCCGCAGAGATCCCCTTCGGCCACGGGAGGAGGCGGCGGCGGTCCGGGGGGCTCGGGGGGTCTCTTCTCTGGAGGGACAATGCCAGGAGGACAGGCTGTGGAAGGGTGACTTCTTTTAAACACCGTTTCAAACACACACACACACACACACAAAGACATTTAGGAGCAAACCAAACCCATCCCGCTCTGGAAGAGGCGGAGGGAGGGTTTTAAGGCTGGCTGGGAGAGCAGGGCAATGTGTCCCCCATGGCAACAGCTGTCCTAACACCTGGGCTCCGGGGAGGGAATCCCTGCTCCCGGAACAAAGGCAGATGTGGAGCCACACGCCAGCACACGCTCCCCAAATCCAGAGGGATGTGGAGCCGCCCGGGATGTGCTGGATCAGACAAACACCAAACTGAGCCCAACCACGCAGACCCCGGCTCCTCACTGCCCCACAGCATCCCCAGGGGGGCAGGACACCTCCTCCTGCCCCCTCCCACCAGCCCCAGCCCTGAGTCCAAAACAATCTCACCCCCCAAGTGCTTGCACAGACTGTCCTGAGCACGAGAAAAACCTTCTGCTTCCTCCCCTCTTCCCCTTTCTCCCCCAGTTCCCCCCAAAAATCAAGGTTTGTTTCTAAGCAGGATTCGTTCCAGACCCCTCCTGGCAAGAACAAATCTCCATCACCCTCGGCCCTCCCCCAGCTCTCACTGCCTGTGAGGCAGAGGGAGCACAACCAGGCCTGTTTGGGAGGTGGGAGAAGGGAGCAGAGCCCTGACCCCCCTCCCCAGGCAGTGCCACAGGTGTAAGTGACACCACAAGTGACACCACAGAGGGGAGGACGTGGCTTCCCGAGGGCCACAGCCTGCTCTGCTCCCAAAACCAGCCCTGACTCCTCTGGAGCAACACACCTGAGCTGCCTCCTGTCCCTCAGCCACAGGTGAGGGAATGACAGAGGCCACGGACACCTTGTTGGAATCACATCCTCAAATCATTGGCAAAACTGGTTATTAAAAAGGTCAAACTTTATTGTGAAAACCAGTAGTCTTCCAGGACCACCCCTCCACCCGTATCCATCAGTCCACTTTGAAAACTAGATTGTATTGAAATCCAGGGAGGGAGGTGGGGGAAAAAAAACAAAACCCAAAACAGAAAAAAAAACAAAAACAAAACCCAAAACAATCTTCAGGTAAATTTGTAAAGCCAAGCTGATTTGGGGACAGCAAATCATTCCAAAAAGAATTATCAACAGAGAACAACGGCATGGAATTCCATCTGCTCTACAGTAACCTAGTTATCTTCCAGGACTAGGGCAACAACGAGAGAAAAAAAAATAATAATAATTAAAAAAAAATAAAAATAAAAGCACGATCACAACTGGCTCGTGGTGGGCGGGTGTTGAAGGCACGAGAACACAGCACGTTCAGCTACATTGCAGGAGGTGGGATCAGGCCAAAACAGGCTCCCCGGAGAGTCTGGGCCAAACCCAGGAGGCGCTTCTACAACTGGGTGAGGTCGTCACAGGCTGTGGCTAATAAAGTCAGAAAATCAACAGAAACAAGAGACATGGAGACATTTACACTCACCTTAGCAAAGGAAATCCGTTGGGGCACAACCACAGGTTTTAAGGTTTAGGAGCAGCAGTGTTTGGGTTTTAGGAGCTGCTGGGTTTTCGGGGCTCAAAAATATGTTCCAGGGAAAACCAGGCCCACCTGGTTTTAACCTCACAACTGTTATTATCCCCTCCCTTCAGCACTAGGTGGGATTTCAGCTCCTTAAAATCATCTCTCAATGTTTATTTGGTTTTTTTTATTTTTAAGGGGATGCTGAAAAACACTTGGGACAATCGATAAAATGGGAAAATCCACAGAGATTCCTGTGCAAAAAAAAATCCTCCTTGGATGTGCCAACTGATTGCTGGGTCAGGTTGAGGAAGAACCAACCTTCCCAACTTCTTTCTCTTTTGGGCAAACCCCCAAACCTTTAATCTTCACTGACCCACTCACAGTGGAAGATTTGAGAGGAAATATCTGCTTGTTTTGGCCATTTCTCCAAATGCCCTGAGCACTCACAGCAGGGAGGGGCGGGGGGGGTCAGGGTCTTTCTCAGCTTGAAACCTGAGCTCTGAGCACATTCTCTCCCCTTTCCTCTTCCCTCTCCCAACTCTCCAAGGTCCCACCCCTGCTGGCAGCACCCACTGGGCTGGGTTTGACTGCTCCAGGGGACTGTGTGTCCTCGGGATGCTTTATTTACCTGAGCTCTCCTCCGGGGGGTGCCTCGTCGGGCTTTTCCTCGACCCCCTCTGCTCGCTGCTCTTCTCCCCGTTGCTTTCCTCCAGGGCTGGAATCCCGGGCTCCTGGCTCTTCATGAGCTGACTCAGCAGAACTGCCAGCACGTTCTGCATGTCTCCCTGAGCGCTGCCTGCCTCCGGAGTCTGCTGCTCCTCCGGCACCTCGGCAGGGGGCTCCTCTATGGCTTCCTGTGCCGGCGCCGCCGGGGGCTCGTGGTGCTGCGCCGTGGCCTCGGTCAGGGCCGTGATGGACTGGTTGAGAGCCTCCAGCTGCTGCTGCATCTCGGGGTTCGAGTGCACGTTGAGGAGCTGGGCCATCTGCGGCACGCTCAGGTCGGTCTGGCTCTGCAGCAGGTTCAGGAGCACGGCCAGCTCGCTCTGGTTCAGCTGCTGGGTGATGTCCCCGAGGCC
>VXBA01001126.1:37313-49315 GCA_013399895.1 Serilophus lunatus
ATACATGGGGAGGGAGCTTTGGTAGGGCTGGTGCTGCACGTGGCAATGGACATCCCTTGTCCACGTGGGGACAGCCCTTCTCCACGTCCCACGGCCATGATTTGCATCCCACAGCCAGGAATTCCTCCTTCCCCCACATCCCACGGCAAGGAACGTCCCTTCTCCACATTCCACAGCCATGATCTACACCCCACAGCAAAGAATCCTCCCTTCCCCACATCCCACAGCCATGATCTACACCCCACAGCCCTGAAGATCCCTTCTCCAGGCCCCACAGCACTGAACACCCCCAGGGCTGCAGGGGATGCTGCAGGAGGAGGGTTCCTGGATCTCTCCCTGGGATTCCCACCCTCGGCTGTGATGGCACGGCAGCAGCACCCCGTGGTCCTGGGCACACACTGCACTCACTGAGCTGCTGCTGCCTCAGTGCCCCTCCAGCCTCTCAAATCCACTGCTGCCAAAAAAAATCACCTCAGCTGAGTCAAAGCTCCCCACCCCAAGGTTTGGGAAGTGAGGGCATCCCAAGGACACCACGTTAGGGCAGTGGAAGCCCCAAGGCCAAATCAGGGCAATCACAGCAGCTCAGCCCCTCCCGAGGTCCCCATGGGTCAGAATCACCCCCTCCTGCTCTGGGAGGCAGGACTCCCAGGATGGAGCTGAGCTGCTGTTGGGGATGGAGGAAGGGTGTGTTCTCTGACGCAGCACAAGGAATTAGGTCAAGCAGAAGGCAATTCCTTGCTGGGAGCTGGCCTGGGATCACAGGGCTCTGACCTGACCTACAAGGATCCAGGTTATCCTAAAATACATCTTGGGAGTGGCACCACCTCCCTTTGCAGCCCACTGGAGTGACAAGTGACAAGGGTGTCCCTTCACACTGACACTGATGCTGGAACTTTTTGGGAATAAGGGTGCCAAGGTTTGGTTTTAGAAGCTTAAACTGGAGCTCCTCTTGCTGGTGGGGAGGGAAGAATGTGACACTCTTTCCCCAGCTGTTCGTTAATCCAAGCACCACCTTTTGTCCATCTGCCATGTTTCACTGAACACATGGATTGTGCATTCCCTGGAGCAAGAACTGTCTTCCTCGTTACTTGTCAGCACAGCATTGGACACAAAGGAGGCTTTAGCCCCTCTCTGGGTTGTTATAAGGCTTCCACAGAACAATCAGGACAGCTTTGTGCATCTGCACATTCCCAGGATTTAAAATACCTCCCCTCCAACTATTTTCTAGGCACAGGAGGGTTGGAACAGTGCACAGGTCTTGGTCCTGCAAGTCTTGGTGACCTTTCCTGCAACCAAGTGCAAGAACCTGCATTTTTGTATATATCCCAGACCTCATCTTTACATAATTTGATCAACAAGGTGAAGCTTCAGCTCCTTTGCACACCCTGGACTTGGCTGCACCTTCCAGTCTATGATCTGTTCCTTCCCTGGCTTAAGTGACTCAGGGAGTCCTTTCATCATTCAGCCTCTTTTAGGACTAATAACACAGCTCAGAACAAACTCACTCTCAGCTCATCAGTGTCTTCTGAAGACCAGACAGAACCCTCTGCATCTTCTCAGCAGAGAGGAGGGGAAAGAAGAAAAAGAAGGGAATAAAAGAAACGAGGACAGCAAGAGTCTGGAATGCCCTTTCTGCAGAAATAGAGGTGAAAGAACCAGACTGGCTTCAAACCAGACACAAACCTCCCACACCCAGGGAGGGAACACACGGGGAGCCTTTTCCAGAGCAACGTGGGCACTGACCTACTGCATCTGCAGCCCCAGGCTCTGCTTTGAGCTGGGCAGGCTGGGGGGGCACAGGACTGCTGTTGTTTTTCACAGTGTCTGTGCTTGTAACAGAGGTAGTTTCTTTCCGAGAAACTTTCGCCACCGGAGGCTCCTCCACGGCCATCCCGCTCTGCCGCTGCCGCCGGCGCTTCTTGCTCCACAGCTCGTGGCAATCCTGCCAGTGGGGGAGGCTGCAAGGCAACACTGGGCAGTGAGGAACACACCAGGGAAACCAAAGGAATCCTCAAAACCCACAGGAAGGCACTGGAGATGTAGGAGAAGCACAGGTGATGCTCAGAGACGTGGATGCCCCATCCACGGAAATGTCCAAGGCTGGGTTGGAGCAGCCTGGGATAGTGGGAGGTGTCCCTGCCCAGGGCAGGGGGATGGAATTGGATGAGCTTTAAGTTCCTTCCCAACCCATTCCATGATTCTGCATTGCTCTGGTTGCAGCCAAACCAAGAAGGGGTAAACCCCAGGAGGAGGGAAGGCAGAGTAATTAGTGGGAAATAATTTAATTTGCATTGGGATCTCATCCCTGAACAGCCTCACAATCCCCAGTGAGTGCAAGTCCACCCACAAGGGTCTGGGGGCTTTAAGGAACTCTGAGGGAAACAAGGATTTTGTGGCTGTACTTGCACACAAATCAATCAGAGCAGAGCTTTGTCATCTGCTTGACTGGAGTGAGAGAAAATTGCTGCAGTGTGACACTGCTCAACTCTTCCACTCAATTAACACACAGCCTTAACGAGGCCTGGCCAGCTCTCCATGGCACAGAGACAGGGATGTGTCACATCCTACACTTGCACACCTCACAACAGAGTTTTAGAGCATCTTAAACTGGGTTTTATAAAACTGGCCTGTTATCAGACAGGAGTCCAACAGCACAGGGAGAGTTATTTCTCAGCCTCATGACAAAAACACAAGGGCAGAGTGGAGAAAAGACCCCAGAAATTATAATTTTGACTTAAAAAAAACCCCTTTTCTCCTTCCCAAAGCTCTTCAGCAGAGAGCCCATGGTGTGGTGGCAGCTGGGACTTACTCTGGAGGTGCCATTTTGCTGAGGTCAACGTCCTTCAGGAAGTCACTGTGCAGGGCCTGCTCTGCTGTGCAGCGTTTGCCAGGGTCCAGGGTCAGCATGTGGTCCAGGAGATCCAGAGCAGATGAGGGAATGCTGTGGAGAGAGTGGGAAACATGGATGAGTCATGGGAAACATGGGGGAGAAGCCACTTCCTCTAGGGAGACCCCTCAGGCATAAAGGAATCCACACAGACAATTCTTATGATGCAGCAGCTCAAGGATACCAACAGAACAGGCATGAGGTGTGTGGAATGGCTGGAGTTGTGTCTGGAAGGGTTAGGCTGGATACCAGGAAAGGGTTCTTGTCCCAGAGGGTGGCTGGGCACTGGCTCCCCATGGAATGGGCACAACCACAAGGCTGCCAGGGTGGGATTGGTGGGGTGTCTGTGCAGGGCCAGGAGCTGGGCTGGATGGCCCTTGTGGGTCCCCCCCAGCTCATGGTATTCCATGATAATTTAGTCTAATTTTTACCTTTCACAAAGAACTACAAATCCCACAGGATTATCCCACAATTAGACTCTCCCCCCAAAACATTCCCCAGGAGTCAGGCAGCCCCAGCACCGTGAGGACGCTCCCAGTGCAGCCCCCAGAGCCACAGGCAGGCCCCTCAAAGGCATCTGAGACAGCTCAGGTGTTTAGGAAGGGGGACAGCGACCTCACCCCAGCCTTCCCCAGGGGGGAGAAGCTCCACAAACCCCACACAGAGTTGAGCAGAGGAGGCACAGGGGCTCCACCCCCAGCCCCAACTCACAAGGAGAACTCCTCGCGCAGGCGCCGGCGGTATTGCTTCTTGGGCTTCATGGTGTTGAAGTAGGGCAGCTTGATGACATCTGGCCACACTGCTGGGCAGGGGCTCCCACAGAGCCGGCTGGGGAGCAGGAGAGCACAGCCAGTCAGGGGGGGACACAGCACAGGCCAGCAGAGCCCCCAACCCCAGAGGAAACTCCTTCCCAAGCAACCCAAGAGCAACAACAGAGGTCAGGGCACAGCTCGGTGAGGGGGTAAAAGAAAGGAGGTGTCAGGGAGAGGGGAACGCTGAGCTGGAGTTTATAAACCATCCAACACAATTTTTATTTTTCTTACTGTCAATTTTAACGTTTTAGAATTCCTTCCTTTAAATTTTAAAAACACACAGAGTTTTATTATCCCTGCTCTGAGGGTGGTGAAGCCCTGGCCCTGACACTCCCCAGCCCTGGAAGTGTTCCAGGTCAGGTTGGACAGGGCTGGGAGCAACCTGGAACAGTGGAAGGTGTCCCTGCCTGGGTTGGACCGGATCAGCTTTAAGGTCCCTCCCAACCCAAACCAGTCTGAGATTCTAATTTTCAGCGTGACATGTAATTTAGGTTCATGATTTTAGTACTCAGCTCACAGCAAAGTTCACTGAGGGCACATAAATTAACAGCCACACACCTGATGTGGGTGTGGACACCTGACTATTCCCATTTCCAGGATTCCTGGCCCTACTTTGCAGGCAGGTGAGAGAGAACAAGGGCTCTCCTACCACAGGAGCAGCTCCTGGAGTGCCTCCCCTCATAGACATGCATGTGCAACTCTTTACCTGATTAATTCAAGCTGAGCCAGTTCCAGATTGGCTTGAAAAATAGGCTTCTTTGTAAACAGTTCCCCGAGGATGCAGCTGGAAAGAGGAAAAGCAAGAGGTCACGACAGCAAACCCTTGGGAAGAGTGTTTGAACAGTGCAGTGTTTCTGCTCAGGAGCAGCTTTGCCTGAGGAGGGTGATTTGCATCAAGGGCTTGTAGTTGAGCACTGACAAACTGACCTGTGTGTACAGAATTCCCAATCCTGGGCTCCTGGGGAATAACCTCACTGGAAGTAGCTGCTTAATGCAGGAAGCCCATGACATGTTAACTCTTTGCAGGGAAAGGGGGATGTGTCCATGAGACAAGAAAAAGAGTCAGGGGTCTTGTTTTCCTCCAGATTCAGCATGTTTTGCTTTGAAACTTTACCCTGCTGGCCCAGATTATCCTCAGCTCCCAGAGCTGACAGTGCCAGGGAGAGGAGATGGACACTGGTACAGCTGGGAAAGAGGAGGGAGAGCACAGCTCTGACTCCTTCAGTCCTCAATATCTGCCCTCAAGCCACGAGGAATCAGTGCCAAAAATAGGTGGGGGTGGACACAGGCACCTCTCTGCTGGAACAGGGATAACCCACTCCCATTTAGTTTAAATATTAGTATTTTAAATATTAATATAATACTTATTATTGAAAATATTAATGGCTTTAAATTATATATCTAATATTAAATATAAATACAATATACTAGTAATTTGTGTTATATCAAACACACAAATAAATTTAAATAGAATTATTTTAATGATAGCCTGACAGCTTAAATATTAATATTTAAAATCGAAAATCAATTATCTTCTATTGAAAACAATATTATAAAAAAATGTTTTCCTCTAACAGAGAGTGTGGCTGGGACAGATCCAGGTGCAGGTTCCACGAGGAGCCTCCTGGGGCGGTGCTCAGGCTCAGGGCAGGACTCACCCACAGCTCCACACGTCGATGGCCGGAGTGTAACGCTCCTCCCCCAGCAGCAGCTCCGGGGGACGGTACCACAGAGTGATCACTTTGTTGGTGTAGGGTCGGCTGGAAGCAAAGCACAGACACACCCGCTGATGGCAGGAGGCACAACACACACCCCCCAAAAACTGCTTGTTCCCACTGCCCAGCTGCAGTTCCACCCGGCAGTGGCAGCAGGGGGAGGTCCAAGTGTCTCCACTCCCTGGATGAGGAGAGATGGTGGATTTTACAGGGCTCAGGACTGTGGGTACAGGGACTGAAATCCTGCCGTGACTGAATAGTGGCTGATCATGGAGCAAAATGTGTTCCAGAGGAAACAGAGAAGATATTTTGGCTCCTCATCAGCTGGACGAATTTATATGAATAATAACCTTTTCTAGGGAAAGGTTGTTGATACCAGCCAGGAGTGTGTGTCAGTCCAACAGCTGGAGGTGGGTTGTACCACTGACACTGGAAGTCATCCCTCAGGACTCTCAGGTGAAGGGAGTTAAGAAGAAAGGAGCTCCTCCCACCCAGGTAAGCCCTCTGCCCCTCCTCACCTCTCCTCTGAGCTGTAGAGTCGGGCGAGTCCAAAATCTGCAAGTTTGATTTGCCCACTGAAAGACAAAAAAGCAGCCCTGGTTTGAATGACAGCAGCTCAATCACAGAATACACTGAGCTGGAAGGGACACATCAGGGGCACTGAGCCCAGTTCCTGGTGAAAACCCCCCCAGAAAAGGCCTCCCAAGGCCATGTTTGCAGGAATTACTGCTGGACATGCCAGTCTTTACTTCCCAGATCTGAGAAATGAAAAAGCTGTGACAATTCAATGTCATCTGTATCACAAACCCCTCCCCACAGGCCAATGTCCCAGAGGAATTTTTTAGGGGGATATCCAGACATGGTGTAATCATGGACAGGATGGATCTACTCCCAGGTTACCTGTTGTTCAACAGGATGTTGGAGCACTTAATGTCTCGATGAAGGAAATTCTTTTTGTGACAATAATCCAGACCCTCCATTAACTGTTTCATGAAAGACTTGATATGGTCCTCTGAGAAATGTACCAAGCCAGATTCTAGCAGCCCCATTAGGTCATGGTCCATGTACTCAAACACAAGGTAAAAGGCACCTGGGACAATAAACAGACAAGGGATTGAAGGCAAGAGCAGAGAGGCAAAAAAGAAGGGAATGAAAGTGGATTGTTTCTTTAACAGTCTTGTGATGTTTTGGGCTTCGAGGTCCTACAAGATTTTATTCTCCTCAAGGGGTTAAAAACCAACCCCAAACCAACTAAGTAGCCCCTCCAAGCTGACACACAAAATTAAATATGCACTCTAATAAAATTCCTTTGAAATCCTGGCCATGTTTGCCCACCTGCTCTGGTTATTTTCTTTCAGGAGTTTGTTGAAAAGATCACTGCTCTGCATGGTTTGAAATCATCTTTGTGTTGTCCCCTCCTTCATGGAGGAGAAGGCTCCAAACAAGATCTGGTGGGATCCTAAAGCTCTCCTCCCACAGTGACAGAGCACAGAAAACTTCCCACACTATTAAGTTTGTTGCCACTAGCCAGCGTTAGAAGTGGCCCTGTAAAAGCCTTCCTCTGTTTAAGAATGTTCATTTCTGACTCTGCAGGAATGAAATCATCCTTTTAACTGGAGCCTGTCCTTTGAGGAAAGGCCAGACCCAGCTGCCAAACTTGCTGGAACGGCGCATCAAGGAGGAATGTGACAAAGCAAATCCAGCCCAGAGAGCCTGGATTTTGAGTCCTGCCCCAAACCAATGGGTCACACCACGTCTGTGGCTGATGGAAAACCCACCCCTGCAGCAAACAGTACCTTTGTCCTTCTTGAAATCCAGTGCATCTTGTTTGTCTGTGACAATCTCCTTCATGTTGACGACGCTGCGGTGGATGAGCTGCCGCAGGATTTTGATCTCCCGGATGGCTGTGATGGGAAATCCCTCCTTCTCGTTGTCCAGGCGCACCTTCTTGAGGGCCACCAGCTCCCCTGCCACAGCACACCTGGCTCACAGCCTGCACAGCTCCCCAGCACCCTCCCAGGAGACACCCACACCCACTGAGGGCAGCAGAGGCAGCTTTGGTACCACCCCACCCCATTTCAGTTTAACTGCTTTGCCTGTGGTCACCACACCAAGGATTGATGCTCTCCCTTAACCTGCTCCAGTTAGGGGGATATAAACTTTGTGGAATTTCCCCAGCTCTGCTGCAATGAAGTCTGACACAGAGGGGTTCAGCTGGCACCTGTGGCTGCCACAGCCACCCGACCAGAGGCCAAACCACACCCCCAGGGCACAGGGTCTCACAGGCAGAGTGGCAACCTGGGCTCTAACTCAGGATTTCAGAGCTCCTGTCCTTTCTTCCCCCCTTGGAATTGCTTATGCCAGGAGCCACCTCTAGCCCTACAGCAGTTTGTCACTAAGCAGCAACGCCAGGATGGGTGTTCAGCCCAGTCCCAGCAACAAGGACTCAAAGGAGAGAAGCTCAGCTGGAGCCACTGCCCACCCTTACCTGTATCCTTGTCCTTGGCTTTGTAGACCTGCCCGTAGGTCCCCTCTCCGATTATCCCAATGATGTCAAACTTGTCCACACAGCGCTTCCCCCAGTCGCTCTCCGTCTGTCTCCTCTCCCCATACCGAGGGCAACAGATTCTGCAACAGGGCACAGGGCTGTGAGACACCCCAGAGCCACCCCACAGGCACCTCCTGCACCCCCAGACCCCAGAGCTCAAGCACTTGGCTTGGCACTCCCAAGAATTTCAGTGTTTCAGTGAATTTTGCTGTTTAAGCCCAACTGCTCCAGGTACAGGCACTGCTGGGTAGGAATGTTATCCTGGGGCAAAAATGAGCAGTTGGGATATTCTGCAAGATGCTGGACACTGGATTTTTAAATAAAAGACAGTGCAACACTGTGCAAAACTCCAAGGGAGTTTGCTGCCTCAACAACTGCTCAAGTTTTGTTATCAGGGAAAGTTCTCTATGCCTTGGACATGGAATAATTTGGGTTGGAAGGGATCTTAAAACTCATCCCATTCCACCCCTGCCATGAGCAGGGACACCTCCCACTATCCCAGGCTGCTCCAACCTGGCCTTGGACACCTCCAGGGATGGGGCAGCCCCAGCTTCTCTGGGCAACCTGTGCCAGGAGATTTCCAGGACCAACATTTCAATCATGAAATGATCAAGAAAACATGGACATCACCTGCTTGGAATAACCAAAGCACCAGGAGCTTTATACAGGGATGCTCACGGGGAAGTCATAGTTTAATCAAATATAAAAGGGCTTTTGAGGCAGATGTGGCTGGAGGTTGAACCTGACACCCCTCCAACAACTTCTACCATGAATCCTCAGACCAATGGGGCAAGTGGCCTTTGCCTGAGGGTCCAAAACAGCCTGCAGGGAACGGAGCTCACACCACAAGAAAACACAGAAATAAGAGTCCTTGTTTCTTCCCCACTTCACTTCCCCCAACAAAGAGCAGTGAAAAAACCCAAGGCAGGCTTACTTTGGTCTCTTTTTGAAGGGTTGCTGAGGTGGTGTGGCTGCCTTTGGTTCTGGGGAGTCGGGAGGAGAGGGGTCCCCCCCCGGCAGCTCCGGGGGGAGCGGGAGGTCCGTCAGTAAGTGTCGTGGTCTCTGCTCTCGGTCTTTCTTCACAGGTTTGGGAGGAAGGATCTCCTTTGGACTAAACTCCGAAAAGTTAACACACAAGTCAGACTCAACAGACAGGAAAAAGCAGGACAGCAGCTCTGGCTGTTGGGGATGGGGGGGTCAGAGTCAGAACAGCCAAAGGTAAAATACAACGGCCTCCAAGCTGAGAGGTCTGACACACCAGGAGGGAGGAGGGTCAGAGCTGAAGAGCATTCCACAAACACACAGGTCTGCACTAGGACCTGCTCAGTTTGCACAGACCAGGAGTGATCTGGAGCTCAGAGTATCAGCCAGAAGCCACTTTCTCACCTTTACTTGCCATATTTACTCCATTTATCATCATGAAATTAAATGTGGGACTCGGTAAAGCCCACTATAAATACAGACCAAGGGCTAAACCTCTCTCCATGAGCAACTTTTAACCTCTTAGCAAGGGCTGAAACGTGGCTTCAACTCCTGAATATTGCCAAGAAAAAAATCAATTTGGAGAGTTTTTAAAATCCAATTACCAAACACCAGAAGTTTTGTTTAAACTGGCAAGAGCTGCATGAGCAGAGCCCACTTCCTCTCTGGGTTTGAATTCCCAGGAATTCTTCTCCATGCAAAGCTCTGCTTCACCAGGAAAAGGCAAACAGCCTCCCCAGGTGTGTTTTTGGGGCAGGAGCAGGTTTGGTGTCTGTCAGCAGCACCAGCACAACTGATGGAAGGAGGTCATTTACCCAATTCTTTAATTGGGCTCTGCCTGATCTGCACAACAATCTCCTGTGAAATGGAGTTGAGGCAGACAAAAAACACCAGAAGTGGAAGAGCTGGATGGGCTGGAACTCACCCCACAGTGACTGAAATCTCCTGAGGAGCAGAATGACAGTATTCAAATATCTGATACACAGAGAATCATGGAATGTTCCAGCTGGAAAAGCCCCCCAAGATCCAGTCCAACCATTAACACTGCCACACTCCCCACTAAACCACAAGTCAAAGACTCAACCTTTCTCCAGAGATCTCCCAAAAGCCAATTCTTTGCAGGACCTTGGTGGGCGTGTCTGTGGGGTGAGCCTGCAGTGCCCAGCTTTCCAGGAGGCCCCTTCTCCCCAAAATTCCCATTTTCTTGCCATGATCTGAGCCCAGTTACCTGTTTTGCATGTGACTGTGAGCTCAGTCCCCTCAGAACACCTGGACAGGTCTGGGGCATCACTAAAGGTGAGGACACCAAGCAGAGAAAGTGTCCTTGGACAATTCCAAGCCTGTTTTCCAACCCTGTGCTCACCATGGAATGTTCCCCAGGCTCAGCAAGGACAACAAAAGTCCAGCTCCAGAAGTTCTGCCCATAACTACAAAGGCAGCTGGTTCAGGGGGAAGATTCTGCACTGTCAGAACTAGAACTGCCCCCAGACTCAGCAAAATGAGGGGGATGCCCTACCCTTTTCTTGGGAAAAAAGCCACACAAAGCCATTTCCTGAGCTCTGCTCCATCACCCCCAGGCCTGAGGGCAGGGATGAAACACACTTCTGGAAAATTAAACTTATACCACCACACTTTGGGGGTAAAAAAGAGCTCTGGATAAAAAAAAATACAAGAGTTTTGCAGGATAACTTCTGGGTTTGGAAGTGAGGGAACCCAGCAGCTTTGACTGGCTTTTGGGAAAGATCAGCAGGTTGTTCAAAGACATTGAAAGTCAGTGTTATTTGCTGAACAAAACTGCACAGCTCAGAGAGGGCAACAAACTCACTTCTGGGTTGGGGGCAGTGAGAACATTCCCCTGACTGGCACCAGTGTCAGGATAATCCTTGAGAATCAACTAAAATTAATCACAGCCACTCCACCACAGGGTGATTGCACTGAGTCAGGACTGTGGTGTGAAACACAGGCCACTAAAACCAGGCTTTTCTACCCAAACCCCAACACATCTTCAGTGGTTTTTTGGGAAGAAATAGACGTTTTTAGGGAACTACAGGCTAAGCAGGTCAAGTACAAAGAAAAGGTATGTCTACACATCACTGGCGACCTTGAGTTAACAGCACTATAACAGACTAACAGCTGGAAAAGGAGAGAAATCATGTAAATATCTGGGTTTCTTCTTTTCCAACCCCATTTTGTTCAATATTCTGTTCCTCTCCACTCTTCCACCTACCAAAAAATACCCCCACAATGAGGTTTTCCAGACAAGTCCATCACAGAAGATACAACCACCCCCAGCCCAGTTACAAGACAGAGCCAAGTCTGCATGTTTTGATCAGAAGCAGGTGAATTTTTCACTCATTTTTAAACCTTTTCAAGCAAACAATACCTGCACCCCAAGCAATAAAGGATTGTGTTAATGACTCAGTAATTAAAACAATGCTGGAACAGAAAGAGCTCTGGTTTGTGTTCTTGGACTGGAAGCATTAAACTCTTCCCTGCTCCTTAAGCACAAGTTTTGGAGGAATTAAAGAAAAAAAGGAGCAATTTTAAAAGAAGTCTGCAACACAGAGGTGCACAACCCCAGATCCACGTTCCACTCCTGCAATAAACACTAACAAGGAGGGAAACCTTCACTAAGCAGCAGCCCAACCCTTGTTTCCCACCTGGATAAGGGGCCCTGCAGAGGCTCATCAAGCTCCCCACACAACCCAGGCTGGCTGTGGGATAACACACCGACCCCAGAGCCTGCCAAACCCTTCTAAAACCCCCTCTTGGCTCCAACACAAAGGAGGAGGGGATGCTCAGGTGTGACCTTACCTATCCAAGTCATCTTCCCCAACTAAAATAGGGGGCAGCGGGAGCGGAGGCAAGGTGGAAGTTTTCAGGTGTGGGATAGCAGCCGTCACAGACACTTGGGTTTTTGGAGCCACCTGCACAGAGGCCTGGGAGTTCACCTGAGAGGATAAAGTAGACGTCCTTGGGTGGGAGGAGGATGGCAAAGACGTTGGGGCTGGAGGAGGGGCCTGCACAGGAGTCACTTGGGCTGGAGGCAGAGGAGGGAC
>VXBA01001130.1:0-36254 GCA_013399895.1 Serilophus lunatus
AGTTCCCTGAAAAGTTAAGAGGAACTGCTATTTCTTCACAGCTTAACAGATGGATGGTAACTCTCCTTATCAGGGCGTTGGGAGCAGCAGAGGCTCCCGGCCTCTTTTGTCCTGGATGTGTATTCTCCTCTCTCTTTCAGATGCATGCTTGCTGTAAAAACCCAGATACCTACCTAATCTTGAGAATTCTTGGCCTCAGAAAGAGGCACCCCTTGTGAACATTTGGTTATAAAAACCAACCAGTTTTGGAGATCCTTTGCGCCTCTGACTTGGAAACGTACCGAGTCAAGCGCCCAGCGCTGTTTGCCTTTGTTTTATAATAAATTGCTTTTGAAAATTAAAATAATTGTGGGCCCGTTTCTCACAGTAATGAGTGTTTCCACAGGGAACCTCACGGAGCGCTGTATATTCACAATTTTTTTGGATCCAAATAACTGAGTGATATACCATCAAATGTAAGGAATTTTAACTCAGTTTTTTGTGGCTTCCTCTTCATTCCCCTTCCAATGAGGATTACCACTGGCTGGTTCAAACTCCTACTTATCAACATTTTCTTCCAGTTCCAAGCTCCAGAAACACTATTCAATGTGTAAGAAATCAATAATCACACAGAAGAGTAAATTTTATGTGAGTATATCCTTTCTTTGTAGACTAATATCTATATACCTTCAGAACTTCTGCTCAGGTTCTTTACATTTCTGATCTATGACTGTCCTCTTTTTGATTCTTTTAAACAATTTATTATGAGGAAAAATTTTATTTGTGCTACTAGAAGTTGAGTATCAATACCATAACTCAAATTTATACTTCACTGAAAGGACACCTCTCTTTACTTATGTAAAAAGCACTTCAAGAAGTAGGTAACTGTCATTGCTTGAATTGTAACAGGAACAAACAAATATGTAATAAATACTGAAATATTCAAGACCTATTCAGGTTATTACCTCACATATTACCAAGTACAAAAAATTTGCATTGCTTTAAACCAGAAGATTTTTTCAGGAAAACCACTCTCTGACCTGTACAAACATTCACAGACAGTGCCAGTTAAAAAATAATTTCTTGTAATTTTGCATTGATCATGGGGAACTAAACCTCTCAAATGGGGCTTTCAGTCACTATGCATATGATGCCGGACTCCCCACTGAAAACATTGCAATTGCATCTTCACTGGATCAGATCAGAATCCCGAATTTTAGTTTAGATGAAACCTTACAGCCCTGGTGATTGTACTAGGTTGATTAAGTGTCCTGCTCTACTACTAGCAGGATAACTACTCCCAAGAAGTACGTGATAAATTGCTATGGGCTCATTTAAAGTACCTACACAACATATTCTAGCTATTTTAGCTGTGCACAAAAGACTGTTCTAACTACCATTCCTACAAGAACCGTTTCTATTGATTATTCAAAATTAAATTATTCAAATTCTCTTATCTATGCACATTCTGGTCAACTGCTTGCCCTGCGGTAGGAACTGCCTTGCCCCGAGGAGCTCACACAATTACTGAATTTCCACACCCAGAGAGCGTCCATTGACACAGCTGAATGCGCACGTAGCGCCTGTGTACTGGTCTCAGCACCCCAGGGGCTGCCAGGGCAGGACCTGGCACCGCTGGAAATCAAGCACTTGGGGAGATCGAGTGTCAGCTAGGTGGTTGCTTTGAGGCAAAGCAAACTAGAAATTCAGAGAAGTAATTTGTCAGAAATTAATCCAATCCCTCATCTGTACAGAGACAAGCTGGGAAGTTCCCTTGAAAAGCTCCAGGTATGCCGAGGTATGTCTTTGCGTACACAGCCCTTGCACATGCCTGCCACACTACAACTAGAACTACAGAAAAAACTTAAATTTCCTCCTGATATCACAATTATAAATGAATTTCCACAGGTTTTGTCACACCTGCTTATGCATGTATTCATTACTTATCTTTAATTCACTTTCTCCTTCAGAGGTGTAATTTTCACAAGAGCATTGACTGTCTATCTTGTTGACTATAGCATTTCATCCAACTGAACAGAAATTTTGCAGAAAGTGAAGAGTATTATAAAGTAAATGTGAACTAATGAATCTGCACACATGTCCAGACTTAAACTGCAAGCTGCGTGAAGGGTATTGACACAAATTACACACGAAAATCAATTGTCTTTACACAGTCTATAGGCTCTACTCATATGTCTAAGCAAGGACCAGAAATGATATGGGAAAGTTTTCCAGCACAGAAAAGCTATAATTTAGCAAGCTGTAGTAAAAACAAAAAACAAACTAACAAGCAAACAAAACAGAAAAAAACCATACAAACAAATAAACAAAAAAAAAGAGCACAACTAAAACGCACTGCCCAAAAGAATTACTGTTTCAGTCCATGTCTGTATGTGATGACATTTGCAGATTGATGCCAGTTGTATTTCTATACATAAAAAGTTAGATGAAACAATCCAAGTGACAGATAGTAAGTAGATACATTTTTCTTCATTTAGATATTGGTATTCATAATCATTGCTTGATAAAGATATTTTAAAGAAATAAGAAAATTTTAGATGAATAAGATGTTAAGACACAGTTTTCTTCATAAGCCTAATTTTTCTTCTTTGGGCTTACGTTCAAACTGAAGTTCCCATCTGCATATAGCAAAAGCCTTTCTGAAAGAGTAACTGATAAGATCGATAAGATTTCTACCCTAATTAAGTGGTTTCCTCATTAGTATTATTTAAAGTAATCGTTTCTATTACCTTGGAGTGAATACCTTTCTTTATTTGGTTTTGTTTGATAGTTTGTTTTCATTCTGTGTTCACATGAATGTGCCACAGAAGAATCTATGTAGATTTATTTTCTTTAACTTAGCCCTTGCATCACATGATTAAAGTATGACATTAAAATCCTTTTTCTGTTTCTCAGAAAGCCTGCTCGTTCTGAACTGGTCCTGAGCTTGCTGCTAGTGTCTTTCACATTTTTCAAAAGATCTCGGAGAGCTGGGAGCCAGAGTAGGAGCTGAAGATTTACTGGTTAAGAGTCTGTGACGAGTGAGGACTTAAAGAGTGAGCGCAGGGCTGAACCTAGGAGGAAGAAGGCCAGTCAGCCTCCTCATTTGCAGTTACTTTGTACATAAGTAAAGTATGTTTTAAAATGGAGATTCAGGGGTTTGTGTCCACATTTCATCACACTTGACAGTGTTCTGATTTTTTTTTTAAGCATTTTTTGTCTTGCTAAGAACTTTTCACTCTCTGCTTTTCCCCTAAGAATGCAGAACCAGTACCTGGGAATCAAGAAGTTCCTCTTTCATAAAAACAAGTCCCAGAGTAATATTTTCCAGGACAAGTGTGTGCTGAGGGACAATTTTGGACACATAAAATTGTGTTTCTTTCCTCCCTAAACAGTAATTTTTAACTATCCACATGGAAATGGCATATTTCATGCTTTTTATAGTTAATTCAGGATTTGCCTTGGATGTGTGAGTACAACTTTCTTCCAAACATACAAATGCAGATTACAGATTTTAAAATTGCATGGACTAGATTTGAAAATGATTCGTTGTCTTGTTTCTTCTGCCTTCTGATAGTAAAAGCTTATTCAAAATTAGAAGGAGGAGAGAAAGAAGAAAGGAAGAGAAAAATAGCTGAAGAGAAATTACATTCTCAGGCAGTTATATTCAAACTTGTTGAAGGTATTTTCATCTACTTCTTGCTGCAGAGTATCGTGCAGAGAGAATCAGCTAGTCAGAGGTTCTCCTCTACTCACAGGCCAAATACAATTGACAACAAATATATGCTGATTCCAAAACCTGTGGCATAAAAAATATTCTGAACACTGAAAAACATAATAAAGCATTAAAAATCATGCAGTCATTACTGAACAAAACCTACTAATTCTCCTGTTTGAGCAAGTTATGAGATTCATAAAGCATTTATTGCAGCAGTATGATTATAATTTTAGCAAAACAGTTGGAAGATTCCTTATGAAGGTGCATCGCCTTATTTTTCATGTAATTGTTCTTCATTTCAAATAATGTATTCAATCACACTAATCCATTCTGTCTATGCATAAAACAGGACACCATTTTGTTGCTTTTCACAGGATGAGGCATAACTCAAGATATTTTCAATTTGCATGTAGAAAGGAATGTAGGCACTAATGATTACACAAATATATAATGCTGTATTTCAAAGAAACAAAACACTACCATTTCTGTTGTTCTTAGAGGCAAAATACATATTCACAAAAAATTCCTGTCTGACATTAGTATCTGTAATAATGATACTATTTTCAAGACTTTGAATAATCTGTATATGAAGATTCCATAGTCAACCAAAAACATGGGTAAGAGAACCAATTCATAGTTCTAATAATATGTATTTGCAATAATGCAAATAGCAAGCCTGAAAAGGGTTAGAAAAACTTTTTGGTTAAAAGTGAGTAATCTATGGACAGATAACCAAATGACTCCATGCCATAAAAACCAGGATGCTAACCGAAAATTAACTAATATTTGTCAGAGTTTTGAGAGCAGTTTGCATTCTCAGTCGTTCTCTTGCCAGATGAAGTCCCTAACTACTATAAAAATAGGGCTACAATAACATCACAAAAACAGTGACTTGAGAATACCCATAAAAAAAGGCAAAAACTGTACTGACCTCTCAAAATCTGGGTGTTTCCTCCCATGCAAGTGAGGAAAGCTAGAAGTTATGTAAGCACATGCATTTGCCTTCGGGATCACACGGAGAGATATGTTTCTAGACCCTGCTGTTATCCCCCCTTCCTGTCTCTAGAAACACGTAAATGCCGTTTCATATGTCGGCCAAAAGGGGCCGTATCAGAGGAGCGAGAAGGTGGAGCTAAGGCTAATCAAGAGTAACATGAGAGGGCCTCCAGCTAACTAGACTTCAAATGATACCTGTTCTGTGCATGAGTTAATTAGGTGCTGCCTGTTGTCCCGTGCTGCAAGTAGTTTTCAATATTCACCCAGAACTCTCCTGCCACTGAAAACTTTCAACGTTCTCTGGAAACTCTCCTGCCCAGGCACATGGAGCTGAAGGAAACCAACCGTGATTACTCAGGAGTGCACAATTTGGCCTTTGAGGTAAGCATGGTTTCCTTTGCTTTGTGGGGAAGAGGAAGGACTTAAAAACAACGAACAGTGCTTAATTCATTCCCTGAACAAAGAAAATGCAGTTTCTGTTCTCTGCCTGCAGGTATTTTATAACGCTCTACAAGCATCAAAGTATCCAGGTTTGGTAAAAAAAGCTGGAGCACAATTGACGCATTCCAGGACTATGCTCCACTCTGACTTCATCTGCTGCCTGGTATACAGCTGTTTGAAAAAATCTCTTGACTCAGTAATATTTCATAGGCTGATGCATCTCCCAACTAGCTCATCCACCTCTCCCTTCTGCTGTATCCTTTGCTGTGTTTTCCTAAAGATAGGTAATTTACAGTTCTGTTGAGAAGAAGGGTCATCATTATGCAGTGGACATATAACTCATCAAAGCAATGTATATTAATAACATGAGAAAAATAATAATTTAATCACAGCAGGGCATATCATTCTTCCATGCATAAAATAAGTGCCATTGTCTTGTTCCGCTCTCAAGAACACAGAAATAAAGAGCTAACCCAGAAGGTTCTGCATTTTGTGTGCATAAAGCCATTTGAAAACTGCAGATTTCAGAAGAGAAGGGAAAAACAAAAAAACCCCAAACAAACAAATAAAAAACACCCCCAAAGCCCCAAATCTTAACCAGTTATTGTTTCTCAGTGCCTACCACTCCTGTGCTTTCACTGGAATTAGAGACAAACAACATTTTGCAAACCCGCAGCCGAGCTGAAGGTACAACAGGTCGGGGAGAGACAGAGGTTCTAAACTACTCTGAAGACTGGTGTTGTGGCAAAGGGATCTCTCGCTTTCCCTCTGTGGCCCCTGATCCTTGCATTGCCGCTCAGCTCAGCTAGCAGGAAGTGTCAGTATCAGCCGACGCTATTCAAATAACACAGAAAAGTCTTTGTAGAAGCTAGGCATGTGTAATATTACACAACATCACTGACATCCAACCACTCGGTATATTTATTCATTCCGCTATAGAGACAGACAAGCAAGAGATTGTTTTGATAATCTGCCGGTCAGGGAATATCTGCTGAATGTAGGCGAATCAAGGTCAAGTCCCTGCTTTAGTCAATAATTTACGTTCAGTGGGACAGCTTCAGGAGGAGACAGATAACTCTCTTAAAACGTGACAGCCCCGTAGTTAGGGCATTCTCTTGGGTAATCAGAGCACCCTTGACACATCTGTGCTTCAGAGATGATAGACAAGCAATTTGAACTTGGATTTTCCTTAGTTCAAGTGAATGAGGTAAGAGAAGGCTTCGTCCTCTGTATTTTCGTGCAAAATGTGTGCGTAGACTACTGTTATCAGCTTCCAAAGTCTGTGCATACAAACCCAAAAAGTAGAGGAGTCCCTTCCTAGCTAGAGAAACTCGGTGTTGAACGCTCTTGAATGATGTAAACTGAAAATCATCTTCTTCCTCAGCAGTCTCTGTGGAGCACAATACAATGATCTGCCTTACGCAGCTAGCTCACCTGGACAGTGTACAGGGAGCCCAGGTTTTTACTGTCCATTGCAGAGTTTTTGAAGAGCCTGCAAATACTCTCCGATTTAAATATTGAAGTGCCAAATCTCTGAGGCTATCCGACAATGAAACCTGGTCCAAGCCAAGCATTTTGTTTATTTGCTTGGTTTGTTTTGTTAGGTGTTGGGTTTTTTTGATGGGATTTTTTTGTTTGTGTTTTGTTTGTTTGTTTGTTTCCTCGAGCATCAGAATATGTGCATTTACTTTTGCATTCATATTTACATTTATGCTATCTCTGACTCAATATGTAAATCACTCCTTAGAGAAAGTAAGATGCAGAAGGAAATAAACTTCTGCATATAGACAAATAAATCACTTCACAGTAGAAGTCACTGAGAAGTAAACAATCTCGTATTTTTCCCTGTTTCTTCTAGTTAAGATTTTCTTGCACAAAGAGTGAATACTTTAATTCCTCCAGGATAGCAGTGTCTTACAGTATTAACCAGTGAATGTCTTACCTGAGCCACAAAATATAGACGTGTTCCGGAAAATAGTTAATTTAAACCATTTTAAATATCCATGTAGGTACCATTTGAAGTATCCATAGGTGTTCAGATATACCCGAACCATTTAATGATTAATGCATAAAGATTCAGAGTAAGGGACAAAGTAAACCTAAGGTAGGTTATTTGTTTTACAAAGTAGCTATGTTAACAAAACAGCTCTTAAAGTAATACAAAGCTGCTCAAAGCTAACAAGTGATTGATGAAGGATCATATCAGAGCTTTATTAAGTCAAGAATGAGAAACACTGTGCTTTCTCTTGAGGAGGGGAGTCTTAACAGGATGAAGAGATGGTAATATAGAGCAATCTGCCTTTTGACTTGTACAGATGGTCAAAGGAGGATAACTATAAGGTTTTCTCAATTTCACATTTGGTATTGAAATGTAAACACACATACCCTTCTGTACTTTGGTAGGATTTCCACTGCCTCACAGAAGCATTTCACTGCATCGCCACTTTCATTGGTGCCTTAGTACACCCTCAGAAATTAGTTAATCAGTGTTTACTTTCAGACAGATCATACATCTATGTAGCATAAAGCTATATTAATACCAATAACTGCACTTCAAAAAATACACAATCCTGCAAAATCAGCTACTTCTTTTGTGCACTATGCAGTTTCCACCTGAACATAGCATTGAAATCTGTCCTGTATTACAAACTGGGAGACCCAGACCCTTATTGGCAACTCAAAGCGGTCTGAAAATAAAACAGACAATAAAGCCTAAATGTAAAGCTCTTCTGTATCTCTTATTTTCTTTCTCTCATTGACATTAGGAACGTCTCAGTTAGTAACAACAATTTGGTTGTATTACAATGAGGAAGCTTCTTGGTTTTAAGAAAATACATACCTCTACCCACACTGCCAAACTTCCCTTGCATGCTCCTACCCTTCAATGCAACATAACCTCATTAAAACCCAATTTAATTGTTAAGACCTATATGCTAAAGTTAGTGGCATTGGATGCTATCTCATAGCTAGAATTAACAGATTTCTGTAGTGTTTATAATGAGACATTCAGGTTGTTAATATTTTTCCCCTTAAAAATGTCATGCAGTTTAAGGAACTTCAATCAATATCCTCAATTCAGAAAATTGTCTGTTAGGTGTCTGTATGTGGATGTTGTACATTGTGTATTTATAGCTACAGTAATGTCATACATAATATGTGGAAGTATTATCACATCTCTTGCCTCTAAGGCGGCTGATTTAACTTCTCTCTGATGGCACTGGTCTGGAGTACTGCTACAGTTGCCTGCAGAATTTCCTGCTCAAAAATTCTGCAACACTAACAATAACCCTTAAACAGAGTTTGGATTTACAGAGCTTCTATTTAGCCCTCATTTAAGAGGCAAAAATTTTATCTCATTGGTTGTGATGATTAAGATCTCTGGTAAATTTAAACATCAAGTCACACTTACTCCTCAAGGAATGGCAAAAGCTGGCTTATAAAAAGGAAATGTAGGTGATATGAATAAACTCTCTTATATTTTAAAGCAACTGCAGAGGTAAACATAAAATAAATGCAAGGTAACAGCTAATAAATATTTATTTTTCACTGGCCTCCTATTGTCACTGTTATGGTGCATTAAGCAGCGTGTACTAGTTCTTGTAGCAGAGTACACCATGCTCTTAAGAAGATGACTTGAAGAAGGATCTCCTTTAAAATGCTACTTTTTACTCACACTACATAGGACATTGGTATTGCCATAACACACACAATATTTGTACTCCATTTTATTCAAACAAGATTAAAACATATCCTAAAAAATGTTGTTTGAGGTACTATTAAGAATTTACATTTCATAGGTATCACTGTTATAATTTCCCTTGGAAATCATGAAGGTGTTGCATTGCATTACTTCATCAGATCCAGACAGGGAAATATGCAGTTTTTCACATTTTCAAGACTTGCTTTCCTAAGCCATGCTTAATTTTTTTTATAAGCACCCACATTATACGATACTTTCCAACTCTCATTTCCAAGACTGATTTTTTTTTTTTTTTTTAAGAAAACACCAATGTATGCAGAGGTGGAGAGTCTTACAGGCCTTTTCAAATTGCCCCATGAAGATTTAACCTATTAAATTTAAATCTGACAGTACATGTTTCTTATCTGTATTCTCTGCAGCTCATTTACTGTAGTTTAGCACATGGATAATAAACATTCATCCTCCTACCCTTACACTGAGTTTTATCATTTAACAGGAATTTATGAGTGTTATGATTATTGATTGAAAACAATTCTCCCTTGATATTTAAAATGCATTTGAACTCCTTCAGAATCATGACACTGGCTAGCAAAAGATAGTACAAGAGGGAGTATTTAAAGAAAGGTGAGTTTTGAACTGTGAATTAGTTGGCTTCATTTTGGCTATCCAAAGACAATTAAAATCTAATGAAATGCAACAAACCTCAACTGTGTAACTTAAAACATTTACTTTTGAAGCATCTGTTTTCCATAGAGTTCCTTAAGTATTCTGATTCTAATCTCCCAACATCATGTAATAGCCCACTATCAAACCATAGGAAGTTTAAGCAGCTGCCTGGACACACTGATGGCCAGTCTGTTTTTATCACTAACTAGCCTGACAAATGTCTGCTGTTGTTAAAAGCACAACGCTAGAAGTATTAGCTCTTTGCAAAACCCATCCTCCTCATAAAGTCGTGGGGGAGGAAGAGGGGAGATGGCAGGGAAGGTCAATTAATGTAGCTATGCAAAAAGACTTGGCGAGTGAACAGGTCAACAAGAGGGAACTAAATGAACATTGAAAGAGCATTTCACTTACACGAATAAGAAAACTGCATGCACTCACAGTTTAATCAAATGCTTTGCAAGAGGAGCATTCCAAGCAGTAAATGTAAAGCAGAATGTGAAAGTTGCGGGGGTTTTTTGTTGGGGTTTTTGGGGTATTTTTAAGCACTTACTTCAGAACAGTTTTCATACTGTAAACACTCAAAATAGATGGATCAATTCTGTGATCCTTCAAGTGTGCCCTAGAACAAAGAGAACTGTCCCATCCAGCCTTCTCTGTGAACTTCTTACTGACTAATGTCAACTGCAGATTGAGTAGGTTTAGAAGTGACTTTATACGTTGCTGGATCAACAACATTGCCGAGCACATTGGCCTATGCTCATGATATCAGTATGCTAGCTGTAGTTCCTAAGTCTTGAAACCCCATTTTCTCTTCCTGCATTTTTTTCTACAGGCATTTCCAAGGAGGTGAAAAAGGATACTGAGCAAATGACATAGGGGCTTTTTCCTTTGCTGGCTGTTTAGATTGTAATCTGCAACAGCAGGTGATCAGTACAGACTGATGGATTCCTTCAGCAAATTCAGACTCCGAGCAATCACAAAAATGGAGTAGTGTAAGAAACGAGCCCACAATTACTATAAATTTTAATGCAATTTATTATGAAACAAAGGCAAGCAACACTGGGCGCATATCTCAGCCGTTTTCCAAGTCAGAGGCGCAAAAGGTCTTTAGACAGAGTGGGTTTTCATTAAAAAATTGTAACAAAAGTGGGAGGGATTATTACTGTTTCTTTAAGGTAGGAGGAAAATTATTTACATAGGTACATCCCCTTTCTCCTCCCCTCTGGAAATTGGGTCTGGGGGATTTTATTGCTTTTCGGTGGTCTGAAGATGAAGTCAGGCTGTCATTTTCTTCATGACCTCTTCAACTCTCCTGAAAAAATTGGTTTGAGCTTTCCTTAATTGGCTCTGAAGGTGGTGCTATTTTCTGGTGAACTAATTTATGGCCTATCCAGGCAACTCTTGAGATATTTACTGCAGAAAGGTGTCTGTGTTTCTTCAGAATTTCAGGGAGTAAGCAATATGTCCTAGTTCTAATGGCATCCATCAAGAGGGGCTCATTAGAGCTCACCATTCATTGAAATGAAATCTTATTCCAAATTATATTACTAATGTACCTGAACATTATAATACAAATTCTATTTGTTAGTGAAAGCAAAACTCTACTGACAGCACCACTATATTTCACAGTAGGTAGTTTTATTTGCCACTTGAGTGTTTCTATTCTTATGAGAAATGAAAAATAGTTTTTGTCTTCAAGTGGCAAGGTTAAACAATGTATTTTCACCATTAAAACAAAAGGGAAAGGAGGAAGAGAATGTACTTGAAGAATTAGCTGTGAAATACAAAATTACTCAGCATCATGGCATTTGTTCAAAAACTTTTCTAGTCAATGGAAATAGTCTCTTACTGAAGTAAACTTATTATGAACAGTAATTAACCAGTTTCTACAGAATTAGAAATGTGCCAAAAATGTAGTGTGGTCAGTTGAAATGAGGGCTTTTTATGTTTGCAAAAAATAACACAAATCTATCATTCTGCAGTGTGGGCTATTTAGGGTTCCAGCAGTCAGATGGTGCTCTTACTAGTCTTCTGTTAATTCATTTTTTTAATTCATTTTTAAAATTTTTTAATTCATAATTAATTTATTTTAATTACTCTGTAAATGAAACCCTCATGTAATTATTGCAGTCGAGTGGTGCTTCAGACAAATTGACTTCTAGTGGTTTTCTTCGAACACAATTCATAGATGGCAACTCTTTTTCGTATGTTCACTGACCAAAGTCCTAAGAAATCTCTGCTTTTTCTTGCTCAGCAAGAAGTATAGAAATCTTCAAAGAGACTGCTCCCAGGTGCATATGTGCTAGTTGCGGAACTACACCACTTTGACTTCACTGTGCTGTCCCATGTAGGGTTTTTTTAATACATTATCTCTCTATACTACAGTTAATCACTATTTCTTGTGATTTTTTTACCCATTTGGTGAAGTGTTCAGGAGATTTTACAGTAAACTCCTATGAGAGCATGTTTAGAAAGCAAATGAGTAACAGGTATTTTTGAAAAAGTAGTACCTCCCTCTTGAGCAAATGCAAAGACACTCTTCTCTTAGAAGGAAGGGAACTATTATATCAAGGCCACAACAGGTAAATAAAAGCTGATTTTGACTCCTCTCTTCCCCCAGGCATATAATGTTACAGAAATCTTTTTACTGAAACAGATTTTTTGTCAGGTTTAGAGGCAGAGTATCTTCAAGAAAAATGTGTTACTGAACAGTGCACTAATTGTTTCTAAGGTCATGTTTCCGTCAAAAGGCAAAAATCAATTTAATTTCTAGTAGTACTGCTTATTCCTGCCTTTATCACAATTTACTATAATCAAGCTTATTTTGTATTGTTCATTTGGAAGTGATGGTTTTAATAGAAGGCTAAATGTAAATACTAATTTACTCGTTTTATTACCAGGTAAATAATATGATATGTTATGCAATGAATAAATGACTGTAAATGTGAATGACCATACTTTAACTGCTGCCATAAGAAACAACTGAAATGTAAAACATTCATAGCAGTTGCAGATATAAGTTATCTGACATTTTGTTTAAGCAGCTTTCTTTTAAATCCAAAACAAGAACCATTAAAAAGATATAAGGTATCCTTCAAAATATTATGAAATAAGAAAATTCAAATTCAGAAAGTTAACTCCTCTCTTTAAAGGTATCCTGAGTGTTTTATTCCAGGAGCAATAGAAGTACATACATTTTAAAGAATATACATTTACTGCTTGCACATAAGGAGCATGTATACTGGAGCAAAGGTACAACCAACCAACCAGGTAAGGCCTATTTAGAGGGTTTGTCCCTTGGTGAGAAGGGCTGGATCTTTGTAATCTTGTTAAACCAGTTCTGAAACAAAGATCGACACCAGGAAGACATGTGAGTTTAGTGATGACAATAGCGGATTCACTTTAGTTGAGCATCATGCATGACCAATGCAGATTTGTGCAATAGTGCAGGGACTTAAGTAGCCAAGCTGTGTACACTAAGTTCCGGACTCCTTGTACTAATAAAGTAACACATAGGCTTTTAGAATAATTTATATTGTGAAAGACCTCTAAGATCATCGAGTCTAACCATTCATCTAGTACGACTGTGTTCACCACTAAATCACGTCCCCAAAGTGCCGCATCTACAGTTTTTTGACAGACACGGTGATTCCACCACTTCCCTGGGCAGCCTGTTCCAATGCCCAACACCCTTTCAGTAAAGAAATTTTTCCTAGTGTCTGATCTGAACTTCCTGATGCAGCCTGAGGCGATTTGCTGTCACCTTCTTGCTCACATGAAAGCATAGGCATCAGAGCATAAATGAATTCTTATTGCACATGAGAAAGGCTTTCAACTTCTGATTTGAATCAATACAATTTCTGGTCTTGTCATGTTGTAGAATGACAGTGAAAGTGTGGATGTCACAAATCTGAAAGGCCTTGGAGACAATTCACAGAGAATCAAGAATTCACAAGATAAGAAAACCCAACATACTAATCAGGTATGTTTTTTCTTTCTCCATCCCCCCACTCCTTTCAGATAACTTCGTGTAAATTCATAAACCTCATATTCAGTGTCAGTAATTGGATGTGATAATACATCCAAGACAGATACTTTAACAAAATCTGAATTTCATTTAAACTGTATAAATTTACAGAGAAGTGAATTCTAGTCTCAAAAATTCGTTAAGGTAAAATTATACTAAAATGACAAGATGTGTAAGGTTCAGAAAAAATATAGTGTCATAATGGCTTCATACAGGACAAAAAAGAGGCATGAGAAATGGTAATCAGAGGGAACACTGTGAACGTGGAGTTGACATAGAAGCATTTTATCATGACAAGGTGGAAAAGACGAATCTGTAAACATTCAGTTTAGTCATACAGTCTTTCAGGCAGACAGAGAAAAACATTACAAAATATTTAATAACAAATTAAGAAAATCTAATCATTAAATGAACATACAAAGTATGTTCATTGGAGGCAATAGCTCTAGTGTAAAACTGACCAGAAAAGGAAGAAAAGAACACAATTCAGATTACATTAATAATAAACACATTTATTTTGAGTTCTTTTGACTGTATGTTTGTTGAAGCCCACACAGTGAATAGCTCACTATGAAAACACGAATATCTGGTTAAAAAATCCCAAAGGTGTTATACCATTGTAAGGTATTAACACTTTCACATTCACACTTCAGAAATAAACTTCTGTTCCAGCAGGTAAATAATGTAATCATATCTACTTCCCAGGTTTGGTGATGATACTTGAAGCAGCACATAAAAAACACCTGGTCCAGTGGATACTCATATATCTTCCATTGTTTTCTTGGATATGGAATTTCAGAACTGACTGAAACTGTAGAAAATTGGAGAAAAGTAGTGGTAGTCAATAAAAGCTTGGTTTTTATCAGAGAAACCAATTTCCCACTGAAAGAGTTCATCTGAAAGCATTCAGCCTCTACTTAGTGCAAGAGTATTAGAGGTACATATACTGACGCTTTCTCAGGGACACTGTGACTCAGGCATAAAAATTTATTTTAAGGGTCTGCAGTGTATGGATTTTGCTACACCCTAGCTGGCAGAAGTCCATATGATCCATACAGCCCTTGAGTTACCCCCAGCAAGGGCAACTCTTCTCTAAGAGCCAGATCTGATACCATGTTTGGGCATAAAAAAAAAAAAAAGAAGAAAAAGGGTTTTGATCCATTCTCCATTTTCCTTGTGTATCTGCACAGTTTCACACGAAGTCATCTTTGATTTCAGATTTTCTCGACACCTTTTAATGTTGATGTAGGAAAGCAGTTGTGACAGTAAGATAGTGACATAATAATTGTAAGGGGATTGAATGGACCTTGTGCAAAATATGCTGAGAAAATAGGCTGATTTAAGGATTTCTCCTTGTTTAAGACACCTTTGGGTCTAGGAGACTTGGATTTTTCTCCCTCACCAGCCTTGCAGAGCTGTTAACTCCCTGGAAAAAATAACTTTATCACAGACAACCTTAAAGCCTCCATAAAGGGGGACCAACCGAGATGTCAAGAAGGCTTGGAGAGGAAAAAGGTTTGCATTCCTTCATGCCTAGTGTACATCCCATTAAGTTAACTTTGACACCTTTGAAAAATGTATTTTCCTAAGTCCTTCCACTGCCTGGTGTTTTGGAGGTAACTGCATTATCTTTCGTTACAATAGTATTCTGAGCATATTTAAATACATTGCAGGCAATGTGAAAAGATGTGGATTGGTGTTTTTTAATTGAAATACCGAAAACAAAAATAGGTCATACTCTGAAGATAAACCACATATTTCAAAAATTCAGAACCAGAGCCCAGGCTGTGGGTGATCCAAGTCCAGAGGGTATGTTGTGGCATAGAGGAAAGTGATGGAAGAATATGGTCTGGTCTAGGCAGCATGTGAAGTAGGAGCACTGGGGATGGTGGTGGGGATGAAGACACTATCTGTAGGACATGAGCTTCAAACTGTGACAAGGAGGCTGGACATGGTGCCAAAGAGTGTAGGTGCCTGCAAACATGAAAGCACAGTTCTTCAACACAGAGGGTCAAAACACTCCTCATTTGTAACGTAGGTTCAAAAATCTGTGAGAAGCACTGGTATGCAATATATCCCAAATTTAAGCCCAGGAATAGCTGATATGTATCAGCATTCTGCCCCTCAGATGAGAAGCCTCCCTACTACAGTCACTAAGTATTGCCAGTTATGAAAAATAATAGCAACTTGGTGGGCATTTTTCAGATTTGCTTTATTTCATAATCAAGACCAAAGACAGAAAGAAACTGAGTCTAGTGAAAATGCTGCCATAAGTTGCAGTGCAGCTCTATAGAGCTACACAACACCCCCATACCACCCTTCTCCAAAAACTGCAATCAAGAGGAGTAAGACCCATAGGCTTTCCCTAGGGGAATGAATACTGCTCCACTCTTGACATATTACAGATTCCTCAAAATCTGAATACGTTTGTGTGGTGTTTTGGCACCACTGTTTTAATTAAGGGCTAGCTGAACAGTGACGAGAAGACTGAACAGAATTAAACAGGGAAACAGTTTATTTGCCTGGAGCTCAACCAAAGAAAACCAACAGTTTAAGGCAACTCCAGACTTAACACAGAATTAAACCCAACAAAAACCACGAAAAAGGGTAAAAAAGAAAAAAAGGAATAAGGGAACTGCTTTCAAAGGCCAGGGCGGTTGGCCAAAGAGAAGCAGTGGGAAGGGAAAGCCCCTTCCTCTTCTTCTCTCTCTCTGGTGGAAGCCAACTCCCAGCCCTTGGAGTCTCTGTAAAACACAACACAGTGAAAGCTCCTCCCCCCAACCCGGGATGTTATTTGGGGAAGCCATCAACCTGTAGTTGTGCTGGCTTGGCTCCAGTACCGATGGGAGTGGGCGGAGTCATCACGAGGCCTGGGAGTTGGAGGAGAGAAGCCGTGCTGCTGTTCTCCAGCTCACAGGAAGCCAAAGAGAGGGAACTTCTGTTGCTTCGGGCTTTTAAGCTCTCCAAGTCCCGCGTGAATCCCACAGTCCTCTTCCTGGCTTCGCCGCTTCGGATTGGCCAGCGGTCTGGGCTCCACCTCCCCCCTTCAAGATTCCCGGCTCCAAGAAAATGGCAGTTCCCGCCAAAATTTGTGAGCCGACGACTCCCCAGCGCCATGTTTTTACCAGCTGTGGGATGGCTGCCGCCTTTCTAGGGCGCCCACTGACTGCAGGAACCCTCGAAAGGGATCTCTGAGGCTGACCGGGGCCACCAGAGCCACCTGGAGCAGCCACCTCGCCTGCACCGCCGCACGGGGCCACCCCCGGGGCCTCTGGGATCACAGGACCTCCCGTCGGGCTCCCCCGCGGCAGTGCGGGGGCCAGCACAGCCATCGGGGCACTTTCGTAGTGGTGCGGGGGCCAGCAGAGCTACTGCTGACCGCCAGGCACTGGCCACAGCAGCGGGGCACTTCTGATGTTACTGCCCTGCAGCCAGGGGTACCGGGGCACCGCTGAGAATCGCCCATGGGCAGTAGCCAGCTGGCGCCGGGACCGCTCCGTGCCAGGAGGAACTTACGGGCTGCAGCTGCCGCCGCCAGGAAGGCATGCATGTAACAGCAGCCGCCCAGCGCCGGGCTTCGCTCTGTGAGGGACCCGATCCTACAGGAGCACTGTGCCCGCTGGCTTCCCCCCCCCCGGGGTCGCGTCCAGCGCCCACAGCCAGCTGTCCCCCGCCCGGCGTTCCCCCACCTGCAGGCAGGGAAAGCTGTTGGACACCCCGCACAGCCGAGCCAGGGCCACGCTGGAATTAAACCCGCCGCGCTGTATCCTGGGGAAAGGCAATCCACATTTCAGTGAGTCAGGGGAAGCGAGGGAAGGTTATTAAAGGAAAGAAAACAAACAAACAAACAAACAAAACCAAACTAGGGTTTAAAAGGAAACATCCCTTTTCCCCCTGCTCCCTCTAAGAACCCCGCAACCCCCTCCCCTCCCCTCTCAAACCCCCACAATTTGACAGGCTGTCAGAGACGCAGTTGTTCACCTGGGAGAAGAGAAGGACCCAGGAAGACCCCACTGTGGCCTTTCAGCACTTAAAGGTGGCTTATAAAAAAATGAAGGAGAGCAACATTTTGTAAGGATAGTGATAGAAGAAGAGGGGATGGCTTAAAACAGAAGGAGGTTAGGTATCAGGAAGAAATTATTTCCTGTGAGGGTAAATGGAACAATTTGCTCAGAGAAGTTGTGGATGTCCCATCCCCAGAGGTGTTCAAGGCCAAGCTGGTTGAAACTTAGAGCAACCTAAGTGGAAAGTGGATCTAGTGGAAAGTGTCCTGGCCAATTGCAGGAGGGTTGGAGGTAGAGGATCTTTATGGTTCCTTCAAACCCAGACCACTCTCTGACTTTGATTCAGGTCTTTCCATAGCAAGTAACTGAGGGCTTTCCAGGACTTCTGGCAGCAGGGAACCTAGAGAGAATGCATAGCCAGGGAAGGCTCTGTGGTGGGCCTTACTTTCCACAGCAGACTGGGGGATGGAACTAGCAGAACCACCAGTGACAGAAAAAGAAAAGGTAAACTCATCTGTTCCACAGGTGACTGGGTACTGCGGGCCTTTCCTTTACAGTGGCTACGACATGTCCCTCAGGTCAGGCAAAGGGTGCCTTCACTCTGGTGCTGGCCGGACATCCGTAGGGCAGCCAGCCCGTATTGCTGCCTTGGCACAGCATTCCAAGGAGGCTTAAGCATGGCAAAGGCCACATGTGGGTACACTGCCGTCTTTGAACACAATAGTCACCTGCCCTGGGTCATCAGCCCCTCTGCAGGCCCGCCATGGAGAGACCACCCATAGGCAGGCACTTTCCCTGTGCCCCGCTGGGCCAGAACAGGGGAAGTAATGAACTGTGGGCATGGCAGCCCCCACGGGTGTGCAGAGCATCCTCAGGGGGCTGTGCTACTCCTGCCTGTCTCACGACAGTCAGAGTGTATGTCAGCCCATAGTTCTTCAAAAGCTTTAATACAGCCAGACTCAAGTTGTGTCAGGTAGCAAAAAGCTCTTCTCCTGATGAAAGTGCTCTATCTGGCCAAAGTTTGTACTTTTGCTACAAAGCTTGAAGATTGTAGCTCTTTTCAAAGGATTGTTAGATATTACTTTTTCAAAGTAGCTTTTCTTAAGAATAACTTTATTGGCTTTGTAAAATTTTTAAAACAATAAGACTCCTGCAATTAAACCATTCTCCCAGCAAAGAAGTTCCATCATATTAAAGTCCTGCAAAGAGTGAAGCAACAAAAACAGAGAGGTGTCTGCAGGACGTGCTGGGTGAGCTGGCTAATCAGCAGCTCTCTTAGCTGTCCCTGCTTGTAACTTTGCAGCTGTTGATTTCCATCTGCCTACGGTGGTACTTTGTATGGGGGGACCCTGTTCTCTTCAGCTCTGAGCAACACTGGTGTTTCTTGCCTCCTTTATTTTCCCTTGAAGTTGTGTGGATGGCTCGAGAACGTTCACAGCTGGTCTGAACACTGGGTTTGCCTGATACTGATCACAGAGTTGGTAGCAGACAGGAGAGCTAGGGCTGATAAGAAAGTCTTGAGAGTGCTTCTGCAATCTGCCAGGGGCAAAGTTTCACCTTCATTAACAAGCACACACCCCTTTCACATCCTCATCACTGATCTGTTTTCCAGGGAGATGAATACATCAATATTGAGAATGATCCCCATGAAAACAAATGTGCTTCAGCAGATGATGAGCAACCACCACTGAAAGGGTAATGTATTTAGGATAAGTTTTCCAATCACTTCATCCTGGCCTAAGAAAAAAGCTGCTAGTGTTTCTGCTTCTCAAGTGGCAGCTCTAAATTTCACTACCATACCCCTATGTTACATAGATGTCTGTATTGCCTAGCAATTTTTGTAACACACAATGTATTTAAAGTTATTATGCCTTACAACTGACATAGGTGGAGACCTATCCTTTTAAAGTTTTGTGAATTAAAGGAGCAATATTTTTAATTTTTGTACAATAACTGCTTCTCCACTATTTCCATAACTCTTTTAAAGAGAGGTTTGAAAAAGTGGTCTCTTTCAGAAAGATAAAGATCCACTTTTGTATTTCAGTTTGTATAGCCATTTGCCCCAGTGAAAAAATCCATTTTGTTGAAGCAAAATTTTCACACTTTGTTTGCACTTTTTCTAAGTCACCACACAGTGAAAATATACACCTACATTTCACTTGAGACTTAGGGGTTTTTTGTGCAAACAACAAACCCTGTATAAGGCACTAAAAACTTAATACATAATACTAAAAATTATATTGTAAAATATTTTTCTTCCTTTTTTTTCTGTCATATTGAAACTTCATTTGTGTCATGGACTTTTTTCAACAGATAGTACTGAAGGTCTGAGGCAGCCTTTCAAAAGATCAGTCTGTTGATAATGTTTCACTAAAAGTGCAAGTTGTTAACATTTACTTCTGGAGTACATGCAAAATGGAAAAAGGATTTCTGAGTTGTAAAATGCAAGCAAGAATAGTTCTGGCATATACAAATATTTCCCATTAATGAATTTAAGACAGATCTGTTTTTTCAATATCTTCAGTTAAGTAAAAGCCATCAACAAATGTGCTGTATTTCAAGCTTATAGGATCAACTTTTAGAAAAGAATGTTTCCATAGTCAATTAATCGGATTTCTTAAGGAAAATATTTTTTTCTTCCATCTTTCAGAACAGAGCTGCATATTTATGACATATGTGTCTAGTTATTTAAGGTATTTTGGTACAAAAGTGATAATAGCCTGAACTAATACAATAAAAAGGAGAGAGATATGTTAAAGCAAATAAGAAATTACAAGAAATTGTGGTCTTAAAGTAACAATTTTAAATTGTGAAGGATCCATAAGTAGCAGGAACAGACAGTAGATATTTTTTCCTGTCCTTGGTTGATGGATGAGCAATAAATTTGATAAAATAACTCTGGCTTTTTCATACATCTCTTTCTCATTTCTCCCTTTTTTTTTTCTTTTTCTTTTTCTCTACTGAGATTAGGTAGATAACCTAATGTTCTTACAAGTTGAAAAGAAAAAGATACTATGATTTGTAAAGCAGCAGGAATTCTCAGAACTAAAATTGAAATACCAAAAGCAATTAAGATTTCTCAAAGACCTATTACACTTTGTACTGGTGAAGGCATATGTTCCTGCTCTGTTCTTCTGAGTACTGATATAAACTAAATTAATATTACTTATTTCTCTCAAATGTAATTTAAATTTAATATTTTTTAAGTCCAGAAAATAAGGGTATTCATGCTGAATTTCAGTGTACATCTAACTCCAGCTGCATTTAGTTTCAAAACAAGTATAGTCTGAACAATTAGTATCTCTAAATATAACATTACCTTAATAGAATGAGAGTGAGAGCCTCTGCTTTACAGATATGTCTCTCTAAAGCAGATCCTCTGAGGTGACAAAGCTATAGCTGTGGTTTCTTTTTCAGCTTACACAATATGAGGGTGTTTATGTAGCTACAGCTTTTGTAACTAAAACATGTCAACATCACCAGCATACTTTTAACATTAGGAATCTGTGTTGAATTAACTGTTTCCCCAGATTTGAACCTCCCTCATTAAATCATTCTGTGGTACCTTTAAAGAGGTGAGGAAACAACGAAATTGAAATATATAATAGATGCAAGAACAGATACTAGAGTAGGATGTTCAAATACAACAAATAATTTTAACTTCCATGAGCTAGTGAAATGAAAATAAATGTAATTAGCAATCAAATTTTCAAAAATCCAGAAACATCTATACAGGCTGTAATAAGTTTTTATATGGGTATTTGTTGTTTTACACACACAAATACAGCCTTAGGCCTTCACAATTATAGCAACACTACCTGCTCCACATAGCACTGCTGGGCTGGTTGTATTAATAGAATATGTGGGTCTAGTAATAGGCACTGAATTTTTAACCACCTATACAGTTTCCAGTAACCCTGTTAACAGAACCTCTCCATAGAACAGCTGTACAACAGAGGCTAATAGAACTGGCCTGCTAACTTCAGGTCATTAGATAGATGACAGATTGTCCCATTAGAAATCTGCCATATTTTCTTATTTACTTATCCAACATCAACTGAAGAAAGTCCCCCTCAAAAAGCAAAAATTTTATTTGGCACTTGGGGATCCAAATTTAACCCTACCAAGTTCCAGCTCCAGTGGAGAAATTTTGATTAATCTCATTTTCTTCTGCAAAAGCTTACATTTCTGTTGTTATTTTTTCCCCTCATTTTTCTAGGCATTTAGAAAAGAAATATGATATAGTCTGTGAATTCTACAAGAAACATAAAACTGGAATTCATTATGTGATCTATGGAATTTTAATAACAGGTACAGTATATATTACACTCAGGGTGGCTGAAGTTTTATTTACATACTCATATGAGATTATAGGCTGTGCTTATCTTCCATCTCGCTCAAAAACTCAGTCTTTTAAAATGCATTTCGAAGGAATTAAAAGTGAATTTATGTAATCCCAGAAAAACTCATTCCCAAATGTAACAAAAGCACAAATCTTGTTAATCTTGTATCCAGCACGTTTCAACTCTGAATTTTTTTTTATTTTTTTTTTTTTCAATAACTGGATGGTTCAGTCTTTGTCTACTCCATTACCAGCTGCCTCTGAAATTATGGATTTAGAAACTTGCTCAAAACCGTGAAATCACATTAAAAAGATTTAGGCACCAAACAGGACTGAAATTAAGCCAGCAGGCTAGAAATAAAAGTTTTCTGTTCTGACCCATATAACTCAATATCTACAATAAATATTTTCCAGAGGAAATAGTTTATGACAGCATGCACTGCAAAGTCATTCAGATATTCGTTTTTGTCTCTTTCCATCAGCCAGTAAGCTGGTTTGTTTCCTTCCACTTCACCAAGTTTGTTTTTGAGATCTTCTTACTACTACCACTGAGAACACATAGACCTGCAGTATATCCATGAGATAGGTGTCAGCGTACCAGGAGAAGGTTACATAAGTGCTGTTGGCATGCTGAATATCCTGCCCTCCTAACATCAGCTTGTCTTGCTTTGCTATGTTCTGGCTCAAGAGAGTTGAGTGATTTCTAAGGATATGTCATAGTTTCATACATTAATTCCAGATAAACACAACTTGACTTACAAAAATCAGTAGTCTTTCTTCTTTATTTGCCATAGACAATGTCAAACTATTATTTACAAGAACTGAATGTGTCTTTGGCTGGCATGTATCAACAATAAAACTGCCAAAAGACAATTAATTTCACTACTTAATTAATTAATTTCAGCTACTTTATGAAATGAGCTACTTTTAAGCTTCACAGTTACTTCAGAGGGCCATCAAATCAGTCAACTGATGTATTTCTAAGCGGTTTTTTTTCTAGTTTTTCTAGTTTTTCTAGTTTTAGGAACAAGACTCATGCTCTTAATTCACAGTTTTTACACAAGGAAAAGAAGTTTTTAAGTTGTATCTAATTTTTCCAACTGATTAATATATTTGATATGAACTTGGCCAAAGCATATAACTTGCTCTGACAGAAGGAAAGCCATATTTCATATCATGAACATAAAATATCACTATCTATGAAAACAAGATTTTTCAGTATTTAGGTTAAGAGTCTGAAAAGCACTGAAAAATGCACAGAAAATACAGAGGCCTGACTTTAACCACATCCCATAAATTTAAAATTTGATTCTTATGATTTGTTTTTTAAAAGACCAACCTAACGGACATGTATATTCTTGTTTCTGTGACAGCATACTCAGCAGTAGTTATTACAGCCTGCAGCTTGAATTTTCAGAGAGCCTTGCCACTCTTCATCATTACTGTCCTAGCTGCCTTCTTCACCTCCTGGGATTTTTTAATAGCTAAGTATGAAGAAAGAATTGCTGCATTCTTTTCCTCTGGAGAAAGATATCTGAAAAAACAGTGGTTTTGGCTGAAATGGTAAATCTTAATTACTTTCTATTTATGTAGAAGGACAAAGCATTAGTTAAGTTACCCTTATAGTTTTATCTAAATTTGTACTGCCATAAGAACAGCAGGTTGGGTCAATCATACAAATTTCAATGAGATCACAGAAAGATTCAGTATTTTCCAGTTTATAGACATCAGACACACCTTTAAGCTTGGAATAGTAGCTAGGTGTGAAAAATCTTGACATAAAGTGTAGAAAATTACCAAAAATTCAGAAAGGACAAGTTTGTGGTTGAAAGAGAATATGTTCACAGAAGTTCAGGTATTTTGCATTCATTCTGCAGGTCAGAGGGTGCCTCACTGTCACTTCTTCAGAGAATTCTTAGATTCGTAAAAACCTTAAACAGATGCAAACTGTTAAAGACTGAAGTGTACTACCCAGACACTACTTTTCCATATATCCCCATAGCAATTTTTACTTGACCTTCAGGAATCAAAACATGCCAGCTACAATTAGTTTATAATAAGGTCATAGAACCTTAACTGAGATGGTAAACATTCAACTGGTAGACGAATGGTAGATATTTAGATCTGACAGATACTTATTTCAAGTATTCCTGAGCAGTTTTCAGCAATATTGAAGATATCCCTGTGAAAATGAGGAGCCAAAGAAGCCTTGTAGACTAAAGAAAAGATCGAATAAAATGCCATTGAAAAGGAAAAGGAAATTGGCCAGCTGCCTTCTACTTCATCTTTGTCACCTACTAGCTGAGAGAGAAAGAGCTGTAAGCAGGAATCATTCTCAGTTCAGGAAAATATCTCAGCATATTAAGATTTTAAAATGTTTTTGCTAAGAAAGATGCTATAATATTGTAGTCCTTCAGTTCAGGAGCCACATTGGAGAGCAGTTATAAAGAGGTATCTCCATTATATATGATCTGGCAGCCTCTTTTTGGGGAGGGAGCAAAAGGAACAGCAGAGTCCTAAAGAAACCTGGGGCAGGCAGCAAGTGCTGTATTAGTGGGGTTCCAATCCTTAAATTGTACGTATCAGAGATTAAGTGCCTAACTGTATTCCCTCAAGAGATAGAAGGTCTCTCAGGTGTGTTATTCAGCATTGCAATGGCCAAGCCATTTTTTGGAGTTCACCTGCAATGTTTTTAATCCAGCTCTCAAAATGGAATTTAGGTGTCTAGGTACTTGAAATAAGTGGAAGGCAACTGTTAGACGCAGTTAGCATTAAGGACTTGTGACTGTGTTTATTTCCCCTCTGCATATGGAATGGTGTATTTTCTTGCCTGTCAGGCTGTCTTTGTGGTAATTACCTTCAATAAATAAGATGAACATGGTTCTGTGATAGTGGAGATCACAGAAACACTGAAACACAGATGTAGACATGGTTCTTGTCATTGTTGCTGATATCACTAAATAGACTACAGCCGATAACAAAAATTTAAACCATTTAGAACTTGCTACTCAATATATTGAGTATGCTTCATAGACCTTGTAGTTAAACAGCATAGTGCAGTTTGTAAAAAACACAGCCAATCTTGCCCAGAGCTAAGGAAAGATGAAGGGAAGGTTTGGGAAGGTTAGGGAAGGGAAGGGAAGGGAAGGGGAAGGGAAGGGGAAGGATGAAGTGAGAAAGGAAGATATCTTCCTGCACTTCATTTAATAGAATAACACCCAGACAAGAGTGCTTTATTGAGTTTCTCCTATGCTCTGGTTTGGGAGACTTTATTGGAGGATGCTTTTTTGGGATGCCACCAAGGGATGTGGTAGTCAGAAGTGCATCAGCAAAGGCATATTCTGCTTATGTAGAGCTACATGTTTCAGCCTAGAATATTGCATAGAGAGGTAATTCACAAACAGAATTGGGGAGGGGAAGGGAAAGGAATATCTGTCTTTTTCAGGGTGTCATGATGGGTTGTTTTTCCCCAGGGTGCTGCTGGCTCATCTTCGAAACAATGAATAGGGGTCACGCCAGCTAATCTCCTTTGGTGGGCTTGTGATCTATGTTCTCATGATGCTTGTCTTTTCCAAATATCCAACCAGAGCGAGTGTTTAGTCCATGTTGGATCTTCTGGGATTTTTTACTCAATGTCTCAAAATCTGTTCCCCTACCTCAGCACCAACTTTAGTAATAGAAAACGCAAGAAAGTAAAAATTTAGGCTTGCCCAATATCAAGTGATGTATTTAGTTTCTGAGGAAAGTAATTTTGCTCTAGGGGAGCATGTGTGGAGCTGTAGAAACACCTGCTTCTAACTATTTTGGGAAGCTGCTGTCCATCTTTTGTTCTAGCCCTGATGCAATTTGGAACACATTTGCTCTTGAAGCATCTGTGCAAGATAAAGTAGGACTTCTCCATGTTTTCACCCACGACAGCCTCATCACAATCTTCAGGACATCAGAGGCACTTATTTTAGAACACTGTCATCACATCAACACAAATTGCATGGGACCAGAGACATGTTTGACTTGTACAGTTCTTAATCCCTCACAAGTTTGTTTTCCATTGCAAATTCAAAAGCCAAGGCCAAGACTTTTTGCTCACCCATTTCCATAGGCTGATCAATGCCATTTATTTTAATTTTCCATCAGAGATGTCCACTCTCTTCTGCTGTGGTACTGCCACTCCTACCCCTGTTCTTATTCCTTTGTACATGCCTCACACACCAATGCATACTTTCATTAATCATATATCCACTGTCCGAGTCATCAAGTTTCACCAACATTTGCCAACACTTCTTGCATCAGTGCTGAGACTTTCATAGCAGGTCAAGTCCTCTCAGCAAGGAGTAATGAACCTGTACCATCCCTTGCAACTGCTGCTGTCTCCAACTGAGGTGAAAACTCCTCCTTCAAATGCTTTGTGCTCTCCCACAAATCCTCATTACGCCTAATTGATTTGCATTATTCAAATACAGTCTGGGCAAATTAGAGTGCCATTTCAGCTCCTGTCTTGTGAAAATTGAATCCAATTATTTAGGATAAAAATGTTTTCTGAAGCAGCAGAGCTTCAGGAATCTTTAGTGTAACGAAGAGGAACTTTGAAGAGGAACTTCTCACAGGCAACCCAAGTCTTCCTTACAACTGCCTTTATATGGTGAATCACAATGTATTACTGAGTAGTTCTCAAGTATCAAAAATATCTTTAAAGCCAGGGAACAGAAACAGAGTTGAAATTACCCAAGGACAAATCCTGTAGCGAAATCTCCTTATTCTCTATCCAGCTACATGAACATCCAAGTCCCTTACATGAGCTTTGGCAACTGCTCCTAATCTGCAATATAGTCTGATAATCCCCTTGCCATATTTTAATAAATGTCTAAATTATATTATTGTGTAGTTAAATAACAGGCAGCTTCTTTATTTTTCTGTCTGTCTAGGTTGCTTGGAGACCAGTATTTTCAGGAATAGGACTGCAGTTTATTCTTGGCCTTCTTATTTTGCGGACCAAAGTGGGTTATGATATATTTAACTGGTGAGGCATTCAGATCCAGGTAAGCTACTGGGCAAAATCCATAATTTTGTCTTGAGACTCTTACATAACAGCCAGGCTGTTCAAGGATCCATTTACCTCTGGATGTTTTCTCATTTTGAAGCTCTCAGAAAAGTAATTGGATATCTCAATTCAACCTTCTCCTTCCTTCCTTTCTTGTCCAGTTAATACAGGACCATGGGTGACAGGCTGATGAGTAATGGTCAGAGTGGACCCATTTCTTAGTGAATTTACTGTTCTTGGGCTGAAGTTGTAACTTGCATTCTTAACACTATTGTGCCAGGGCACTCAAACTCTCAGACATGGCCCAGTTCCAAAGCATCTTTTAAATAAATATGGCATGCTGAAAAGCCATGGGATTTACAGCAGAACCGCTGTTGTCTTCAGAGTAGCAACAGTTCTGGCATCAGGGACATTGCATAGTCCTCAGAACATGTAAGAAAATTAACTAGAGGTGAAAAAAATCCATATTTGCAAGTAGGAAAGCATTTCTAGAGAGTGGATGGGATCTAACTGTAGGTGTCTCTGCAGACAGGTTTTGTAAAAAGTCAGAGAGTAACTACTGAAGGACATTCAGACTTTTCACCCCAGGGATAATTTTCTCACAGCTGTTCCTCATAGGTAATTAAGGACATGTAAAACAAGGCAGTGCAGAATGTACTGCCTCTGTGTGGGGAGCAAAGGCACAGGTCTGATGTCTGTCTAATCTGCAAGCAGTGAGAGTCATCTGGGGTTAATTACCAGGTTCTCCGTTTCTGACTGAAGCAGGTTTGGTGCCCCCTTTCATTAACTTCATACAGTTTGTGGTGACTCCTGTCAGAACTCACTACTATAGCTATTATAAATGGTACTTTAACTCCATTTTAAACATGTATCATTAATGCATATGTTGGCATTAGGAGTATAAAAATGCATTAGCATATGTAAATTTAAAAGTAGATTTCTTTGGGTTAGCTTTTAGCTACTCTTTCCAAAACTCATTACTTCAGCCATTAAATCTCTGTTTTAATCTATTTTATTGTACTACTTGCATGAGATGGAGTATAGAAATGCACCACAGTACTGAAATTAAAAAATGAGTGTTTCTTTTAGTTTAGCTTATGGCCTCTGCTGTGTTGGATACTCAAGGAATTTGTGCCCTACAGCCTTGCTATTTGTCTACATACCCTGAAGGAGACTTCACTCTTGGTAGAGCAGGGCAGAGACCCTCAATTCATCCAATCATGGGACCCGGACCCACACAGAACACAAGCTCGTTGGACCTCACCAGATCTCTGCAAGAAAACTAGCAATATTTGCTTAGGTTTTGGCATGTATTATGGAGAATTTACTTTGCTTTCTATCCCTAGACTTTTCTGGAGTACTCTGACACAGGTGCCAATTTTGTGTTTGGTGACAAATGCAAGGATCATTTCTTTGCTTTCAAGGTAAGATAATTTTTATAGATACTGTATGTGGCAGATAGACAACAGAAAAATGAACTGTATGGCTGGGAAATGAATTTATTGTATGACTTGTGATACCTATGTAATCACCAGAGAAATCAGCCAAGAGGTGAACTATTCCTTACTATGTGACATTGTAAATAGAAAATTTGGGAACACTACAGGAAGTCTTGCATTTACTGCTATACACTGAGTTAGATTGCACTTATTTAGTCTAATTATAACAATATATATTGCATGTAGACCGAACTTTGGGATATGTTTCCACAAGAACTAGGGAAAAAGGCTTGTTCCTGTCCACTGACAGAAATATTACCCCCAGCCTGTCTTCCCCATAAGTAAAAAGTGCTATACTATGCTATGCTGTTGTATCCTTAAGTGCCATGCAGATCACTGCCTCACTTCTGCCCTTGCTGAAGTGGAAAGCTTTGGTGCATATTTATTCATACCTGGTAGAGGAGGTAGATGCTGTCCATGCATAAACAGGAAGAATGACATTACATTTATTACATTATTATTACATTAGTAAAATTCCAGGGAGATTTCTCCCTTAGGAGACCTTGCTGAGAAACTTCTGGAATACAATTTATGTGCGCTCTTTAATCTGCACCAATAGCCTTCCTGGTTTTGCTCCAAGAAGTAGCCCATGCCATAATACCTACTTAGGCTGGAATCAAGAACATGTAAAACTAAAAAAACCAAAACCAACCCAAATGACAAAAAAACCTCAAGCAAACAAAAAACCAAAACCCCAAAACAAACATGAGAAATGTGTCAGAAATTACTTGGAGACAATTCTTTTAGTGTTTCAGACACCTGACCATGGGCTTATGAGCCTTTTAACTTATTTTTTTCTTCAGGTGATATTCCAAACTAGATAGTCTTCAAACTTAGATCTTTCACTACTTGAGAAAGAAGATGTTATTTGTCAAATAGGCTGCTGCTAAGAGTAGTCAGAGCATCCTAAAGGAGGAAAAAATTGAAGAATTTAATTAACAAATATAAATTATATTTGAAGCTCAGTATTTTTGTACCTTTAGTTTCACTTTCTAGGCTCTTCTCATCTTTAGTCTATTGAGCACCCAAACAACAGTTCATATTCCCAATCACACATTTTAGGGGTGAAATGATATCATTTCCACCCCTCATGTTCTTTTTCCAGTGGTTTTCTACAATGCTTTATGAATATGATTCTTTCAAGGTGATTTTTAGTGCCTCAGTGGTGATGCAAAATACTGACTAAAATGATAACTAGGGAGCAGACAGCCAAAAGTTTTCTTCTGTCTATGCAAACATTTATCAGTCTTATTCTATGGTTCAAGCCAGCAAAAGATGTGAAATTTCTAGAAGAGGACATCAAGAAAAAGTAGGTCATTTCCACATTTTAAAACAAGAAAATAGAACTCATTGGTTGGTTTTCAGAACTGCATATGTCTAGGAATATTTATATATGATAAACAGTGTGGCAGACAAGTTCACAGCAGTACCAAAACATGCTCCAACTGCTCCTTCTGTAAAAAAGAAATCCTCTCTTCCAACAATAGTGAGTGACAGCCAGACTATTCTCTCTTGAAACACTTGTCATTTGTTTAGACATTAAGATGGTCCAAAGTGCTTTTTTTTGTCTGTCCTTCAGATATTTTATGAGGTTTTCATATTACTCTGAGGTCTCCAAATCTTGCCACAAGATATTTCAAAGCATCCTTCAAAAGAGAAATGTCTCAATATTGGCTTAACTCTTGAAAGAGGAGATAATGGATAGGGTATGTCTCTGCAGAAAACTGTCAAGAGTCCAGTTGTATCCGTACTGCATCCTTGGCAGTATGCAGGGACACATCAGTTCTGTGCTAACTTAGGTGGATGCTGTTACCAGAGCAGACAAATCTTATATTGTACTTGTGCACACACATATGGATGTTGTGACCAGTCTTACTAGAGCCTTTGAGCACATGGTTCTGGAAGCACTAATCAGTCATAAATGCATGCATTTGCATGCATAAACAAGGTTATTTTAAATGTGTGTTTGTATATGCAGATACAAAGTTTCAGAGTTCTGAAAAAAACAAACCACTTGCCCACATAAACAAGTACACCTAAATACTTAAGTAGTTGGGAAAAAACCCCTCTAAGTATTAAGTCATCCATCCTATTGACTATGAAAGACAAAGTTTGCTTCAAGCAAGCAGGAAATTAGATTTCTATTGTCTCAGGAGTTTCCTTTCTACACCAGGAGGATTATGGCTCGCTAAGAAATGCTTTGCTTTGAAAGTCAGGCCTTAGTAGTATATGAAAGCAAGATGTTCCTAAACATCAGTAGCAACTTCTCCTTTAAAGGACAAAGAAAGAAACGACCATCAAGCCACAAATGGGAGAGGGAGTTGAGACCATCCAAAAATTTTAACTTCCTGCTCTGCATGTAGCATTTGAAATAACTATGATCTGTAAAGTAGCTCTTCAGTAAGTGTGGCTACCCGGGTCCCCCCAAAGACACACGACCACACAGATGTAGTGTCAGAGGAGAAATCCGTTAATTGTTTACAAGAATGCCATTTTATGGTCTACATGTAGTTTATACTTTTCTAATCACAATAGATAGCTAAGACTTTCAGCACAGGACAGTTCAAATGTCAGCACCCACGGAGAATCAGTTCTCATATCGCTTCTCTCTCGTCCAATCAGACACTGCCGTGTTGTACAAACACCTTCCTTACATGGCACGGTCAGTCCTTTCACTTTCAGTTCAGCTCCTTCTTCAGCTCCTGGGTCCTACATTCCACCTGCCACCTACGGCTTACAAAAAATATTCACTGGCATTTCCCTACAAGTAAGGTCAAGCCATAACCCAGTCCATAAAACATACCAATTAAAGAATTTGTTTTCTTAGAGGTTGTACTATGGGAAGCATAAACTGCATTTGTAGATCACATCAATGTAATTCTGAAGTGCTCTTTGATTACAATTGTCCCTTGAAAGGCTGTGTGATTTTTCAAAGCGCTCATTAAATATGTTCATCAGTTAAAACTTGGCAATTTTAGTATGCAGTAGGTATCAGGACCTATACATACTGAAGACTAAACTTCCACACAAGTTTGTCTACAGAGAAAGTTGTGATTCTAATATTTTAATCATGTAGATATAACAGCAGGAACCATCCACTGCTTTTATACAGAGGAACCATCTACTGCTTTTATTTAGACCTTTTTGAGGAATAGGCTTCTGCTACAGCTAAGGTCCATCTTGCTTCCTGATGATATTTCCTCACTTTTTCTCAGATGCCTCCACCTACAGTTTGTGGATGTGTGTGCACATCCGAATTAAATGGGAATTTTTTGATGGCAGAAGCAAGTTGGAGGCAACATCATTGTGAGCCCCTGTTCAGAGTACCCATAACTTTGCAGTAGACTCTGTGTTTTATAAAGACAAATACTTCACCCAGGAATGACTGCAACCACAAAACCAGAAAAACATGTTTCAAAGTTATCTAAAATATTTTCAGAGGAATGTGGAGAAGGCCAAAGCCAGGTGTCACTCACTGTTGGCACAACACTGTATTGTCTGTCCTTTCACTAAAACCAAACCAAAGCTCTCAAATTTGAGTTCCTCCTCACCATTTAAAGTTTTTGCCATCAACTACAGAGAGTTGACCTTTGTCTATCTGCCTACGCCTTCTCCAGACCCGTTTCTTTACAGGCATTGCATCAGTCCCTACTCGTGCCAGGATATGGAGCTGGCCGGGTGCCAGATGCCTTTTTGGCTAACACATGACTAGGAACAGGGAGGGGAATTGGCAGGAGAGAAAAGGCATTGGAGAAAGATGTTATTTTTACTGAACTAAACTTTCTGCTATTACTTCATGGCAAACTATCCCTAGAGGATTGCAAAGAGGATCAGAGAATCAAACTAGAGAAAGCATCCTTATATTAAATTGTTGAACAGCACAACATTATCAGCTAATTGCACTCTGTCCTTTCAGTGCAAGGTTACACTATCGCAGTATCACAGTATCAACAAGGCTGGAAGAGCCCTTAAAGATTATCAAGTCCAACCCACAATCTAACACCCCATCAACCAAATTATGGCACCAAGTGCCTCATCCAGCCTACTCTTGAACACCTTCAGGATCAATGACTCCACCACTTCCCTGGGCAGCCCATTCCAATGGTGGATCACCCTTTGTGTGAAGAATTCCGATCAGCTATCACGTTTATCAATAATGTTGATAGTACCAACTCTCCTCTAGAAAGGCACAGCTTCTACTTAAGGAAAAGGTTTGAACTAACATGGTGTTTTTTTGTTTTTCATTCTGTTACTGATTTTAGTTGTAATGCATTATGTCATTAGCGAACACATATGAAAGCTTCCTAGTCTTAGTGGTACTGTATTCACTAATCTGCCTGAATCATTTTAGACCTTTTGGGAGGACTTTTCTTTCCGTTATATGCTAGCACAGAGATCCTGTGTTTTTAACATACTTGAGAATCAAGTGATATTAGTTTCATTCAGGAAGAAAACCCAACACATTTAATAACCCATCAGATATTGGGGTAGACATTCATGCAATTCTTTTAGATTGTGTGTTGAAGGAAAACATTTTTCATTCAGTCTCCTGTGAAAGAGACTTTTTGTATTTAGTAAGTATATACCTTTAAGCAGATTCTGTCTCTGCATACAGTTGCAGAACTCCTGAATATTCCGCATTGGCATTACAATCAATACTGTAAATAGAGCAGAATAAAGGAAGATTTTTCTATAGTGTGCTTTTAAAAGGCATCTACATAGTATTGGCTTTCTAAGGAAGCTGCTCTTGATTCTGTGAAATCAAGTCAGCTGCAATCCCAGCCAAAACCTCTTCAACTTTTGCCTCTTTTTTAGCAGTCTAAACCGTGCTTTTTAAACACAGAAATGACGGGTGGGGTGTGGTGATGGTTGATGAAAAACTCCACATGACCTAGCAATGTGCATTTGCATTGCTGAAAGCCAACTGAACTGTTAGCTTTTTCAAAAGGAGTGTGGCCAACGTGCTGAGGGAGGCGATTCTCCCTCTCTGCTCTGCCTTTGTGAGACCTCATCTGGAGTGCTGTGTACAGTTCTGGTGTCGCACATATAAGAAGGACGTGGAACTGTTGGAGCAAGAACAGAGGAGGGCCATAGAGCCAATAAGGGAACTGGAATGACTCCCCTATGATGACAGACTAAGAAAGTTGAGGCTGTTCAGCCTAGAGAAGAGAAGGTCACCTGGAGACCTCATAGAAACCTTCCAATATCTAAAGTAGGTCTACAGGGAAGCTGGAGAGGGACTCTTTGTCGGGAACTGTAGTGATAGGAGAAGGAGTAATGGGTACTGAAAACTGTGTAATGGGAGTAATGGGTACTGGGTAAATGAAAAAGGGGAAATTTAGGTTAGATATTCAGAAGAAATTTTTTACTGCGCGTGGGGACGATATACCAGAACATGTTGCCTAGGGAGACTGAGGATGCCACAATCCTGCCAGTGTTCAAGGGCAGCTTGGATAAGGCCTTGAGCAACCTGATCTAGTGAGAGGTGTCCCTTCCCATGCCAGGACTGATCTTTAGGTGTTGGGACTAAATGATTTTTAAGTTACCTTCCAGCCATAAAATTCTAGGATTCTGTGAAAAGTTCTGGTCTGAATTCTACACCACACGCCTATTATATGTATTTTTGTTCATGGTTTTCAAAATCTACAGATGTACATAACCAAGTCTTTGTAGGTGTAATTGCCCCGTAAGTGTTTGAACTGACTTATACACAGCAGTAAACTAATGCATATTGTGTTATACCAAACAGTTTCAAAGCTATTGCAGAACTGTTAGAAAACTGTAGATAAATGAAAATTAGTTAATTCCAGGACAAACAAGTCTAGAAGGTTAACAATTTTACAGCATAAGTGTAAACTTCATGATGAGTTCTCAATGCCTGTAAGCACATCTCCTAACACATGACCTTCTTCATCAAAAAATAAATAGCCCATAGAATCAAGGAAAGGAAACCACTCTAAAAGGGTTAATGATTTTGTGTCTCCAAACCAGGTACTGCCAATTGTGGTTTTCTTCAGCACAGCAATGCCTACACTTTACCATGTTGGATTCATGCAGTGGCTCATTGGAAAGGTACAAATTTTTGCCAGTAGGTAATCATTTGGCTCGTGCGGGACACTTTTTGAACACATATAGAGGAACTGTAGCATTGGCCTTCACCAAGCTGCTCAGGGGTAGACATATGAAAAACAGTTGCTCTTTTTAACCTGGAAATAGTTCCAAATGTCACCACTGCAAAATCCTTATGTCACATAACACACTTTCCTTCTCTCTGGTTTTATTGCTAGCGTCACAGTAGTTGTTAGATTTGCCTAGCTAGCTCTAGCATTTCTTGGATGCCATACTTGTATCTTCCTTTCTGCCTGCCGCTCTCTCAGCCCTCCAAGTATGGGATGGAGATTAAATCATAGTTAGTGGATTTCTGGTTTTCTGTTAAGCATGGCAGTAGCAATTGCATATACCTTCCCATCACAGATACCTGGATAAGATTAGAAGCTAGTTCCTAACCTCATGCTCTAAGTGTTCATTTCTGTCAGATCCTATGTCCAGAGGCAGTGTCCACTGACAAGAGCAAGCCCACTTCCTGTCCTCTCTGCCCAAAGAACCTATCACATGAGGGAAAGATCTTCCTGTATGGTGGTAGTTAAACTTTATTTGAAGATACTCTTAAATTAAAAGTACTTTGTCCTTCTCATTCACAGGATTATATAAGCATGAGAAACCTCACCTAGCTGACATTAGTGTGCTGAAATTTCTATGAGGCACTTCTAGTCCTCATCTAAATTTATTACTTTTTCCCTTCATATGATCCAAGTCCCTTTGGACAAGAACATAAGTATTAAGGACACATCTAAATATCTGTTCTGTGTAATTTAGTGCCCAGGGTGAGTTTGGGGTACCCTTAGTCCTGTTAAATTATTTCTAGTTTTATTTCAGTATGTTACAAATACATGTATGTGCCACACCTTGAAGCCAAAATCATTAACTCAGGAAATACTGTAACATGTCTCAGAACTCTTAGATTGATATGATTAACGCCAGAAGTGCATGGAATAGGCAGACTAAATTTTGGGGGGTTTTTATCATTCTAGGTTGGTTGGATAATTTGCATGGGAACAACTCCCGTTGAGTCTCTGGTAGCTGCGGGTAACATATTTGTGGGACAGGTGAGTTGGACAATAGAAAATAATGATAACACAGTTACTGGACATAGTGATAGAATGCTGCTCATTGAGCATCTGTGTATTAAAAATAACCCATCTCTTATAAAGCTATGACTGCTACAGCAGGACTAATGATTGATTTCCAAAATTCCAGTATGTTCATATGTTAGTAGTGATGTACAATGGGTGGATTTTGGAAACCATATGTTTTTTCCCAACAGAAAGTCAAGCATAAATTTAGGTGGTAGATGTCCATTAAAATGAATACCAGACTACTCCAAGACTATGAAGGACAGGAGAAAAAGACAATGCAGAAGACTAAGAAACAGGGCTAGCAGTACCAGGCCTTAGCCACAAAAGCAAAAGACAGAATCTAACAGATCACTTCAGTGGGAAATCCATCAAACTCACATTTACAGAACTGTCCCAAGCTTCAAAGCAATGTAGAAAGATTAGTGAGTAGGATCCAAGCCTCAAAACAACATTAGCATGATATTTACCAGTAGTGCATCACTGCACCACACTACTCATTTTTCTGCTCTGTTAATAAAATAATCTATGGGCTTTTGTCCTGGTTTGATGGGCAAATTATTGATTAATAATTCGTGGATACAGAGGTATTAAAATAAGAATTTATTATGAGGTAAGGAAAAAAAATTAACTTAAAAAATACTAAAATAC
>VXBA01001135.1:12894-50608 GCA_013399895.1 Serilophus lunatus
CCTCCACCCCCCCTTTACTCCAGCCCTGCTCCTCCCCTCCACCTCCCCTTTACTCCAGCCCTGCTCCTCACCTCCAGCTTCCCATTACTCCGGCCGGCCACGATCAGGTGCCCCTGCAGGTCCAGGCTCCAGACGGAGCTCTCCAGGTCCCCTCCCCAGGACGGAAGGGGTGACGATTTCTCACATCCCGTGCAGGACTCGTCCCCGAGGCTGCGCCGGCGGCCGCCGCACCCGCCCTCGTCGGAGCCACACCCCGGCGAGCGGCCGCTGCTGCCGCAGAGCCCGGCGGGGCCGCGCGGGGCCGCGAAGTTCACATTCCTGCAGCCAGAGCCGTGCTCCTCGTACACCTTCCCAACCAGGCTGCTGAAGTCGTACCCCGTGTCCTTGTGGCGACTGCCCACGGCCCGGAGCCGCGGCTCCGACTCGGCCGCCTTCACCTGCTCCGAGAAGTTGGTGTCGATGAGGGAGGTGAGGTCGGGCTGGTCACAGAACAGGGGGGGCTGGGGGGGGCCCAGCAGCCTCTTGAGCTGGTGACTGTTCTCAAAGGAGTCCTCCAGCCCGCTCTTCCCATCCGGGCTGTGATCCCAACCCTCCTGGTAGTCGAAGATGCCGCTGCTGTCCCTCCGCAACCTGCAACAAGGGATAACGCTCAGCCCCACCCCACTGCCTGGCTCCTCCCTCAGCACAGGGACCCCAGGCCTGGGCAGAGGAGCTCCCTCAGCACAGGGACCCCAGGCCTGGGCAGAGGGGGCCATGCTCTGTACCTGGGTTTGGGGATGACGGTCAGGCAGTCGCCCGTCTGCGCGTCCCACACGCGGATCTGCCCCACCAGGCAGCAGCTGACCAGGAGCATCCCGTCACTGGCCAGGCACTCGATGTCCTGGCAAGGAAGGAAGGACAAGGCTGAGTGTGGCTCTGGATCCTTGACCACAGCCTTGTGTGGCTGAGGAACTAGAGAGATGACAAATTTTATGTAAAAACTGGCCGGTTTAGGAACCGAGGGACACTGAGGTCATGGACATCCCTGGAAGCGTCCAAGACCAGGCTGGATGAGGCAGTAATGGGAATTGCACAGAGCTCAGAGCAAGTCCCAGGAGGAGAAGGGAAAGTGCTGCAGAATTTGGTGCTACAACAAGCTGTGTTTCTGTGTAACTGTGACGTACCATGAGGTGGCCCCTGAGAACCAGGGGCACGATCTCGGTCTCCGGGGGGGAGTATCCGTAGTCATCGCAGGGCAGGTCCCCCCTCTTCCTCCGGCCGTGCCCGTTCTGCCCGTAGTTCTTGGGGCAGAACACCCGGTACAGGCAGAAGAGCAGCAGCACCAGGATGATGCCCGAGGCCAGACCCAGAGCAGCCACCCTGGGGGACAGACAGACACAAGGACAAGGTAAGAGAAAAGAGATGAAAGATCCGATTTCTAGTCTGTGGACAGATTTGAAAAATCCTGAGCCAGGGTTACGTGTGTGTGCTGGCCTAAAATGTCTGAGCTGAGAAAGATTTTCAACAAATTACAGAGATTAGTTGGAAATCGAAAGGGTTTTCAATGGGAGAACGAAAATTTCAACAAGAAAAAAATTTCAGTAAGAAAATTAGAGAGCAACTAAGACTACGACTGGATGTGCTTTGAGGTCCCTTCTGACCCAAACCATTTTGTGGTTTTATGAAGTCATGGCATTTGCACCCCAAAGTGACCTCCTGCCCCCATTACCCAGTGACAGACCCTCTGCACAGCCCATTCCTGCCCTCAGCTGATGGAAAACTGTCAGAAGCTGCATTTTGTATCCTGACCATCCCAGGGTTTGGCACTGAAACTTTACAGTATCTCCTGATCTCCCAGCAAGAGAACCAGCCCACCCCAGCCCCAGAGCTGGGCAGGGTCAGAAAGCTGTGAGGACATTTTACTTGTAAAGGGTGACATCCTGGTGGCCCTGGAGCTTGGCTGTGTGGTCAGGCTGAGCTCCAGTGTCCAGATTCCCTCCACTGGTGGCCAGGAAGGGGTGGTAGCGTGAGGCCTCCTGGGGATGCCGGGCCTCCAAGGCCTCCTGGGGGTTCAGGTACAGTGTGACAGGGATGGCTGGCAGGATGCTGATGTACCTGAAGGGGTGGAAAAGGGAGAACAGCTCAGGAACAACAGACACAGGAATCCTGCCAGGTGACTGAGCAGCCAGGGCAGGGCTCGGGGTGCTTCCAGGGATTAACTCCAGGTGTTCTAAACCAAAGACCTCCTTGGAAATATTCTTCTCTAAAGGTATTTCTCAGGTAATAACCCTTCAAAGAGCCAACAGTGGAATGAACTCCTGGTGAGATCAAATGGATCCTGTGGATTTAAGTAAGGATACAAGGACCTGGTCCAGTTTCCTGTGTACTGCAGACCAGGAGACCTCACCAAAAACCTTCTCCAGCTCAGATCTCTTGTACTCACAGGTGATCAGATCAGAGAATCATGGAATTACTGAGCTTGGAAAAGGCCTCTGAGACCATGGAGTCCAACCCTTACCCAGCACTGCCAAGGCCAGCCCTGACCATGTCCCTGAGTGCCACATCCACACAGCTCTGAAATCCCTCCAGGGATGGGGACTCCACCACCTCCCTGGGCATTCTAATGACTGACCACACTTTCTGGAAAGAAACTCTTCCTGGTACCCAAACTGAACCTGCCCTGGCACAGCTTGAGGCCGTTTCCTCTTGTCCTCTCCCTTGTTCCCTGGGAGTGGAGCCTGACCCCCCGTTACCCCTGGTTCTACCCTCCTGTCAGAGAGTTTTGGAGAGTGAGAGTGTCCTCCCTGAGCCTCCTTTTATTGCTTTACAAAATTTAAAACGTCCCCTCCAAGACCCAGGAAGCATATAAAACACCCAAGAGCACGGAAGGGATCCACCCTTACTCCCAGAGGAACAGCCCTGGAGTTTGGGAGCTCTGCCCACTCAGGACCTGATGAGCAGCTCTTCCCAAACACACCTGGAATGAGCCCCATGGAACCAGAGTATGTGATTCACAAGGACAAAGGACAGAGGGAACACCAACACGTGGGGCCAATCCCCACAGCCCAGTGCCTGTGCCGTTCCAGCCCACTTGCCTCTTGGCCAGGGTGATGTTGTAGTAGCTGAAGAGGGCTGGCCAGTGCCTGAAGGAAAGCTTCCTCCAAATCTCCTCATCCTCTGCTCCCCAGGTCACCTCTGCTTCCGTGCCCAGCTCCCCCTGGCCGTTGCCTTTGCCCTCTGCCCCGGGGGCCCAGGGGGGATGGTCGGGCTCCAGCCCCGCCTGCTGCTCCCGCTGCTGCGTCCGGTTCTCCGAGAGCAGCGCCGGCTCCGACGGGAACACCGACAGGTCGAGCTTGGGGTCCCCGGCGGGCAGGACCCCTCCCGGAACGGGCATGGGGGGCAGCCCCGCCTCCCCCAAGGGACTCTGCTCCGTGACCTGGGACGTGAGGTAGGTGCGGAGGCCGGCGGGATCCGTGTACACCAGGATTCCGATCCAGATCACCGTGCCAGCCTGTGCAGGAGGAGCAGAGACACAGTCCCCTTAGTGCCACCACCCTGCCCCCTGTGTGAGCTGACCCACAGCACCCCACCATGGGGACACTCCACCGGAGCATTATTCCCAGCACTGATCCTCCAAAGCGCTGGGAGTGCTCCCGGCACACACAGAGCCTGGATGTCAGTTTTCCTGATCCATGGGATGGTCAGAACCCCAGTTCTCCCCACAAAATACACAATAGGGAGGAGACCTTTGCTGGGAAGTGGGAGCAGCAGGTCTGGCTAGAACTGCAGGGCCAGAACTGCTCCATTTGGGATTCTGGATCCCCAGTTGTGCAGGATCTACTGCTGCAGCCACAGGCCCAGGACTGCGTGGGGATTTAACTGAAACAGCCAGTGTGGGTGCCCGGGCTGGCAACACTCACTCTTTCTCTAATTCCCTTAGACACCTCCAAAACAGAGATAAGGGACCAGCAGGGGCAGTAACTGGTGTAACCACTGTGGCCACACCTGCAAAGGGCAAAGCTTTGAGTCTTCCATGGGGCAAAACCACGTCCCGCCCGTCGTTACCCCAGGAGCACACGGCGACCCCTGCTCCTAGCGAGCACCTCGGGACTCGGTGGGCCTGGAGGCCCTGCCCACGGAGGGCAGGAGCTGTCCCCCCCCCGGCAGTACCATGATGAGGCGCTGGGCCAGGCGCGTGCGGGCGAAGAAGTAGATGACGCGGAGCCTCTTGGGCAGGCGCAGGTTGCGCAGGGAGGACGGCTGCAGGGTGATGGTGTGGGGCGTGGCCGGGCGCAGGGCGGGCGCAGGGCGGGCGCGGCCCGGGGGCTTCCCCGGGGGCAGGCAGGACTCGGGGGGCACCCGCTTGTTCAGGTCGGCCAGCTGGGAAAGAGGGGAAAGAGTGAGGGATGGGGAGGGCAGGACAGAGGGAACGTCTGCGCGTCCCAGCACGGATTCCTCCCCCAGCCATAGTCCTGGGGTGACCGTGTCTCCTTCCAGCCCATGGACCCCAAATCAGCACATTCACAGCTCAGACAATCCCACAATGGTTTGGGCTGGAAGGGACCTTAAAGCCCATATCCATTCCCACCCCTGCCCTGGGCAGGGACACCTCCCACTGTCCCAGGGATCCCAGCCTGCCCTTGGACACTCCCAGGGATCCAGGGGCAGCCACAGCTTCTCTGGGAAATCCATCCCAGTCCCTCCCCACCCTCCCAGCCAGGAATCCCTTCCCAATCTCCCATCTCTCCCTGCCCCTTGGCACTGGGAAGTCATTCCCTGAGTCCTGTATCTCCAGGCCCTTGTAAACAGCCTCTCTCCAGCTTTCCTGTCTCCTCCTTCAGGCACTGCAAGGCCACAATTAGGTCACCCCAGAGACTTCTCCTCTCCAGGCTGAACAATCCCAGTTGTCCCAGCCTTCCCTCCCAGCAGAGCTGCTCCAGCGCTCTGACCATCCTGCGGCCTCCTCTGGACTCACTCCAACAGGTCCATGTCCTTCCTGAGTGTGTCTTTTCCCTCAAGTGTCCTGTCCCCAATCCCTGTGTGTGTAACAGAGCAAGCACAGCCCTGGAACTTTTAACAGCTCGGGACCTCAAGACTAGAGGAAATTGCCTCAAGTTGTGCCAGGAGAGGTTTAGATGAGCTATTATGAAAATTTCTTCATGGAAAGGGTTGTCAAGTGTTGGAACAGGCTGCCCAGGGCAGTGATGGAGTCACTGTCCCTGGAAGTGTTCAGAAAATGTGTGGATGTGGCACTTGGGGACATGGATTAGTGGTGCCCGTGGTGGAGCTGCTGGTTGACAGTTGGACCTGATGATCTTGAAGGTCTTTTCCAACCTTACTGATTTTATGATTGTGTAATTATTTTTCTCTTTAGGGGGTGAATGTCCCTGGCTGTGCTCCCCTCAATCCCCCAGCAGAGCAGAGGAGAGCCAAGGCCCTTCCCCACCTCCATCCGGCGGATGTCGATGGACAGCACGGTGGTGAAGAAGAACATCTGCAGGAAGAAGTCAGACACCAGGCCAACCACGGCAAACAGGCAGAACTCCTGTGGATGGGAGACATGGATCAGCTCCAATTCCAACCTCAGAATGAGGGAAATTCTGCAAACCCCTGCCCAGAACACAGGCCTGGGTGTTTGACTGACAAATCCTGCTTTCCACCTCTTGTAATGGCTGAGGGTTTAGGGCTGGAACAGTCCATAGGGGAACTCAGTATTTATTCAGATTCCCACTCTGCTCTCTTTAGCCACAAACCACGTGTCTCAGGACATCCACAGGGACACTGGGACAGGAGAGCAGGGCAGTGGGACAGGAGAGCAGAGCACTGGGACAGGAGAACAGGGCACTGGGACAGGAGAGCAGAGCACTGGGACAGGAGAACAGGGCACTGGGACAGGAGAGCAGGGCAGTGGGACAGGAGAGCAGGGCAGTGGGACAGGAGAACAGGGCACTGGGACAGGAGAACAGGGCACTGGGACAGGAAAACAGAACAATGGGACAGGAGAGCAGGGCAGTGGGACAGGAGAGCAGGGCAGTGGGACAGGAGATCAGGGCAGTGGGACAGGAGAGCAGGGCAGTGGGACAGGAGAGCAGGGCACTGGGACAGGAGAGCAGGGCAGTGGGACAGGAAAACAGAACAATGGGACAGGAGAAAAGGAAACCGGGGCAGGATGCGGCACTTGGGGATACGGCCAGTGGTGGCCTTGGCAGTGCTCAGTGGTCTGTGAGGTTTTTCCAACCCAAACAATTCCATGACCCTGTGGCTCAGGCCTCTGTCCTGCCCAGCCACACTCACCTGGATGGCTGGGACCAGGGTGAAATACCCGATGAGGATGATCCCCAGCTCTGTCGCCATGTTCTTCATGATGGACCAGCTCTCGTTGCTCAGCCCTGGAGGAAGGAGCATGGACAGGTCAAAGGAGCCTCTTCACTGATGCCAGACACGAGCACAACGAAGGGAACTGCAGTTTTCACAGGGCAAAGGCCCTTTTGGGCTAAAATTCCAAAGTGCAAAGGCCCACAGAGGTTTCAAGGCCTGTTTTCCATAAGGGACGCAAACCACCTTTTTAAAACAAGGTAGATTTTTCTAGGCATCACTCTGGAATCTCTCCTCTCTGGTAGAAACAGCTCTGAAGTTTGTAAACTCCATTGTAAACTCCATTTATGCATGGATTGAGCACTCAAATTCTTACTCAGGCAGAGTGTTTTGAGAATGGAAAAGATAATTTTGTCCCAGTTTGGGACAGTTTTGTACCACCTGGGATTGCACTCAGGATACACCTGACATGAGGACAAGGTGCTCAATATCTGCACCAGAAGATCCAGCTCTCCCTTACTCATGATTTTTTATATTTACTCAGCCAATGTTTAAGTCAACTATCCCAAAAAGCAGTGCCCACAACAACAGGGTTATGTTAGTTCTCGGAATTACAAACAGGACAAAAAGATGAACAACTCAGCTTGTTTCCTTCACAGACCAGAACTCTCCCAGTCCTTGGGATTCCCGTTTTCCCTCCCTGGAGGCTCCCAGAGCAGGATCCCCACCTTGAGCAATGCGGAGCTTCACTTCCAGGTCCACGGGCGTGGAGACCACGGACTTGGTGAGGACCAGCACGTTCTCCAGGCCAATCACCACCACCAGGTATGGGAATATCTCCCTGGAGAGAACACAGGCAGAGCTGAGGAGGACATCCATGATGAAAAAGGAGGAAGGAGGCAGGTGAAGCAGCAGAATGGAGTCAAGGTGAGGAAACACCACCCAGTGCCAAATCCCTGCTCTCAGGGTCGCCCTGTGACAAGGGGAAGGGTTTGTGTCTCATCTGCTTTGGACAGAGATCTCCATTTTTGCAAAGCTGCAGGAATTCCTGGAAAATTCCCATTGTGGAGCACCACTAAATTAGTGTTGGTGCTTGCCAGGGTGGGACAGAGCCCTTGGCTCTGCAGCACCTGGAACAAGGAGGTGTCAATAGGGAGATGGACCTGAGACACTGGGTTTGGGTGAAGTCAGTCACCAGGGAGGGGGTTTGGGAGCATGTCCCACCTCCCTCAGAGACCATCTGATAAACCACAGCTCAGCACCACAACAAACACAGCTTTCCAACAGCAATTCCTGGGTGAGGAGCAGGGCCAAAGCTTCCAGCCCAGGTGGCTCCTCAGTGATCCCAGCCCAGGCAGTGAAGGAGATTCATGAAGGGCCTTCTCAGGTGGGAGGACACAACTGAAGGTGGTGGAGCTCTGCTGTCCAGCCACAGCACTGGGAACACCAACTGTGCATGTGCCTTGTGCATAAATAACCTGCATCCTACCAGGGAGAGTCAGAAAAACACCCTGAAATGGTGTTTTACCCCTTTGGAATTTGTGTACCCAGGAAAGACCACCCAGGATCACCACCAGGAATTTAGTCAACTCTCCCTTTCCTGCTAAACTTTGTTCTTTCTTTTGAACTGCTCAGCCTGGATCCAAGAGGAAAAGCTATTCTGTGCCAGAACTTGGGAGACAGTAAATCTCTTTTCTCTCCAGCTAAACTTCATCAAAAATCCTAAAGCCTCACCAAGGGAGTGGTGCATTTGCAGGGATCCAAAGGAGGACATGTGTGCACAACCCCTCTGGCACATCCCAGACAGGTGAACAATAGGGTTTGGAAAGAACACCTCCTGCCCCCTGCCTTTACCTGCCCTGACCTCCCCAAATGCTGTTTGTGTTGGCCCATGGGCTCCAACACCTGCACCCAGATGTTGTCAGCAGCCTGTTCCTCACAGCCCCAGCCAGGGAAAACATCTGGCTGGAATCACTGCTGACTCAGCGGATTCATCCCAAGGGATTTCTTGACAAAAACAAGCTGGAACAGCAAGAGCTCCACTGAAAGCAGGACTACAAAAGCCCCCAAGCCTAAACTCCACACACCCTTCTCCAGGTATCCCAAACACATTTTAGCTCCAACAACTGTGCAACTGTGGTCTCCTCCCCTCCTGTGAAACTGCGCAGGGAACCATAGAATCCCAGGGCTTCTGAGCTCCAAGCCCACCCAACCTGGCCTTGGACTCTTCCAGAGATGAGGCAGCCACAGCTTCTCTGGCCTCACCACCTTCACAGCCAAGAATTCCATCCCAGTATCTCACCTAAACTGCCTCTCTCTGAACTCGAACCATTACTCCTTCTCCTATCACTGTAATTCCTGATGAATAATCCCTCTCCAGCTTCCCTGCAGGTCTTCTCAGACACTGAAAGGAGGAAATGTCAGTGAATGTCCACAGTGAGTGAAAAACCACAAATACAGACAAGTCTCTCATGTGCAACTTCCTGTTCATGGCAAAGAATCCAAAATTCAGCAAGAACAGCTCAGCCCTGCTTTTAATTAATTAATCCTGAGCATTTGCAGCTCATGACCTGGGTCACTGCTCCAGGCACCAGCTCAGGACAGGACACAGGTGTGAGAAAAGCTCCTCAGGGCTGGAAATCCCTAAATGAAGACAATGCAGCTGCTCAGGAGGAAGGTGTGGGAGAGGCTGCTCAGCTCCAGGAACAGGTTATGTACCAGATGTACAATTCCCAACAATTCCCTCTGCTTTGGGCACACAGAGCCAAGTGCTCAGCAATAAGGAATGCCAGGAGAGCTGGGCTTTGGGCAGCAGGGAAGCACAGCCCTGGAGAGCAGCTGTGTGGGGAATATCCCAGAAGCATCGAGCAGCTGTTTTCAGATGATCCCACCTCCATCCCCCCGGGAAGAGGGGCTGGACATACCCTCCATTGAGAGTGGGAGTGAGGCCAAAGAGGGTGCAGAGCCCCACGGACATGAGCAGGGAGCTGAGCACCGTCACGACCGCGGCCAGCGCCAGGCCCCACTTGGACTTCACCATGTCGATCTTCCCTGGAAAAGAGAGTCCAGGTTACCAGGAACAGCCAGTGGAGATGGGATCCTCGTCCTGGCTGACCTCAGGGGTAGCTCAGCACCCCACAGCCCACGGGGGGGGCAGCTCAGTGCTGCTGTCTGCAGTGCAGCTCCCAGAGCACACGTAGGACACAGGCCAATGCTGGTTTTACAGATCAGACTAATCCCAGCACAGCACTGAGGTGTGAAACATGGAGCTTCAAGGTGACCAGCGAGGTCTAAACCCACCAGCTCAGAACATAGGTCTGATCTGCCTGATAATGGGTGAAATGAACTGGGGAAAAAAGGCACTCTTATGGTATTTAAAGGTGCCTAAGACAGAAAACACCTCAGGAGATATCATAGAATCATGGAATGGTTCGTGTTTGAAGGGACCTCAAGGATCATGTAGTTCCAGCCCCTGCCACAGGAGTGTAGTTCCACTCCTTTCCACTCCTTTCCACTATCCCAGGTTGCTCCAAGCCCTGTCCAACCAGGCCTTGGACACTTGCAGGGATGAGGAAACACCTGTAGGGTGTTAACACCCACAAGGAATTACACCACCCTGGCTAAGGGAACAAATCAGCAGAAACCACATAAAAAGGACAATTAATTCCACGGCAGTTCAGAGTAAAGTTCCATGTCCACCTTTTCCTGCTCAAACAGGCAGGAATCGTGGTGCTGCAGAGAGCAGCCTGTTCCCAGGGCCCTGCAGGCCAGGCCCTCCCACGGGGGGTGTGCAGTGCCCCAGACCTACGTGTGGAGAAGTAGATGTAGGCGAAGAGGATGATGTAGGTGGTGACGAGCGGGATGAGCTCGGCGATGCCGATCTCCTCCTTGAAGTGCACGTGCACCACGTTCTCCTCCCGCAGGGAGCAGTTGGGACTGGGGTGCAGCAGCTTCAGGCGGGAGCGCAGGCTGCTCAGGAACCTGTGGGAGGAGCAGCAGGAGATCCCTCACCAGAACCAAGCACACAGTTCCTACAGGAGCTCCGTGGAGTCGCTCCGAACAACAAGGCACGGTTCGCTCCAGGCCTGTTCCTCTGTGGCCCAAACCTCACAGACCCTGATTTCTGCAAAGACTTGCTGCTCAGATGCACCAGATCTATTGAAAACAAAGGCTCATTAGCCAAACTCTAGGCCCTGGGGAACAGAACTCGCTGTGGTCTCAAACATCCCTGGAATTTTCACAGAATCACAGAATTTTGTGTAAAAATGGCTTGGAAAGGTGCCACACAACAGCTCTGAGGGCTAAGGGCTCTTGCAGAGTAGCTTTGGACATGTGTGCTGCAAATTCCAGCCCAGGCATCCCTTGGGGAATTCAATCCATGCTGGCTTTGCCAAAGGGCATTCACCAATCAGACCAGTGCCTCCTGGAAAGCAAACCAGTCTGTATACAGGGAGCTGGGTCAAACCAGACCCACCAGGCCCTGGATACCACAGGAACTCCCACTGGCATCTCTGGATGTTACAGAAGATGTTTTTGAAGAGGATCTGAAAATTGCTCATTATTTTACTCCCTTCATAGCAAGTTTTCTCCCCAAAACAGCACCTTCAGAAGATCCAAAATACTCTAAACAAGAGGAAAATGGAGATTAAAGGAAAACATGACAATGATCAGCGAAGAAAACAGCCAATTTTCCAAGAGTAGTCCAGGGGATGCCCATGAGCAGCTGTGCTGATTGCTCACCTGGAGTCGTAGTGCTGCAGCCCCAGGGTGATGGTGTAGGACACCACTCGCTTCCTGTTGGACAGGTTCACCCCACTGTACCTCCCAGGGAGCCCAAACAACAGGTCTGCAGGGACACAGGAGGGACAGGACATCAGGGAACAGCAGAACACACAGAGGAGAGGGCACACAGGAGGTGTTTGCTGTGAAGAACATCAGTGAGAATGACCAGTCTTGGGGAAGCACCTTCTGCTGCTCTGGTGAGATCTGGGAAAATTCCTTCTGGAAAGGGCTGTCCAGGCCTGGCACAGCTGCCCAGGGCAAGGGTGTATCCCCATCCCTGGAGCGATTTCCAAGCCCTGTGGATGTGGCACTTGGGGACGTGGTCAGGGGTGGCCTTGGCAGAGCTGGGGAAGGGTTGGACTGCATGGTCTCAGAGGGATTTTCCCACTGAAATAATTCTGTGACTTCCTGATCGACCTGTTTTATTTGTAGCCCGGACAGGCTCCCTGTGCTCCAACTGGATGCCTAAAAAATAACCTTTAAAACAAACTTACTTTAGGGTTACAAACCCCATTTCACACATGTCACATTATACATTTTACACTTCCAGATGTCTATGAAATTCCTATAAAACCAAAAGATTAAAACAGTATTTAAAACAGCATTCCCTCTGGCATTATTGGAACCATTAATGATCCCACATGTAGTCAGAGGGGTTTTTTTTAATTAAGAGAGAAAAATACTTTTATGATCTCCTTTGTGTGCAAGGAGCCCTCAGTGAAGGCACAGGGGAGCAGGATGATGTTCATTTATCCCTGACAATGGGGAGTGTGACACAGGGAAAAGCCAGGCTGGAGCGTGTGTGGAGTGAGAGGAACAAAACACCTGCTATTTTTACCTGCAGAAAGGAGCTTGACTGAGTGAATTATTCATTTTCCACAACCCAAGGACAAATATAAAGAGATGTCATAGATTGGGCAGCTTCATTCAGCTGCTGAGAGTGACAAAATGCCTCCCAAATTGGTGCTATCAGCAATCAAGAGGCTGGAATTACTGAGGGTGGAATAACAATAGAAGCTGGAGGCACTGCAGCCCCTCACCTTTGAGAGTGGCTGATGTCTGCAAGGTCTTTGGCTCATGCTGGTGGATGGTTTTGATGATGTCTGGGTCGGCATTGAAGCGCTCCCGGTCGTTCTGCCAGAAGTTCCCTGGGGACAGCAGGAGGCAGCCGTGCTCCGGGAGCAGATTCCGCAGCTTCTTGAGCCCGGGCAGGAGGTCTGTGACCTGCAGGCAAAGCTCCTCCAAGCTCCTGACCCCAGAGCTGAAAGGCAAACACAGAGGAGTGGAACCCAAACCACGGGGGTGTGAACTCTCCCCAGAGAAAGGCAAAGCTGCTGAGGTGGACATTCCAGGGACCTTCATCACTGTCACTGCTCTTCTTCCTCACAACTGAGGACCAGCAGCCTGATTCTCCCTGGAACTGTGCACAGGCCCCAGAACTCCACCATCCCTGCCCTGCCCACACAGCTCTCATCCCTCACCCATCCCCAGAGCCACCACTTCCTCTTCCACATTCAAGACATCCCCAGTCAGCAGAGAAATTGTCTCCCCAGAATTCTTCCAAGCCCTCAAACCCCTCTCCACACCTCTCTCCACACACACACAATGGGATGTGTGGAAAAACAAGGAGGTGAAATTTGCTTTTGCATGCTCTCACTAATGAGTAGAATTTATAGTGTTCAGATGTATTAGCAGTGTAATTTAGAATAAGCTGTTGTTTTAATGTATGGTTAAGTTTAACGAGTTTCTTCTGCTAAATCTGTTACAAGGATTCATTGTCCAAGGCTCTAGGGGAGTTAAAGTTAACTCCCTGAGAGACACAGACACCCCCTGCAGAAAAAACCTCAAGAATTTCCTTGCTAAGTCATAAATTAGTCCACCAAGAAGATAAGGCCCATCATCAGGACTAACTGCACTGTGTTCAGCCAGGGTTTTTCAAGAGGGTTCAAAAGTTCATGAAGAACAGCCCGACCTCATCTTCAGACCAATGAAAAGCCATCAAGGACCCTTCCTCAAATTCCAGAGGGGAGGAGAAAGGGGATGTGCCCATGCCAGTGATTTCCCTCCTACCTCAGAGAAATTGGAATAATCCCTCCTGCTTTTGTGACAGTTTTGTTATAAAGCCCTGGCCTGTCTAAAGCCACCTGGAGCTCTGGGATTGGACACCAGGCACCCAGCGCTGACACAAATCCTTTGCTTCCTGGATTTGTCCCAGTCGAACAATTTGCATTTTTACGGTGAGCCTTTGTTTCTCAGGGCAGGGCAGGGGCTCCCGAGCAGCTGCAGCAGCCGCGGGCACTGGTGCCCGGGATTGGTGAGTGTGGCGTGGCCGGGCTGGGGCAGGCCTGGGGGAGGTGAGGGGACACAGGGCACCAGTGCCACCCTCTCACTGCACATCCCTCCCACAGCGACACACAAACACAGTCGGGAAGGAGGGAAAGGTTCCCCCGGGAGGAAGGGACACGGGCCGGTACAAGCCCCAGCGAACAAGAGGCTGGAAGCTGAAGCCTGGTAGCTGGGAGGAGGCTGAAGCTGGAAAGTTGAGTCCCGAAGAAAACAGGGAGCCAAAGTTTGCTATTTCCCACACAATCCCTTAGGGAAAAGCAGGGAGATGGGACAAGGAGCAGGGAAGCAGGTCCCGGGAAAAACAGGGCAGGAGGGGGGAAAGCCTGGCTCTGGGAAGGGAAGGAGCAAGAAACTGCCAGGTGGAATTCCCATGGATAGTCCACTGGGAATGAAACTGGCCAACTGGGACTACAGCCCGTGCACCAGGGGAAAGGATAAAGTTAAGATGGCAAATTATTGTATGTTTGAATGGACCAAAGGATTTATCAGAGAAGATTTGATATATTGGCCTAAATATGGATCAGATGAGGAGTGGATGTGTCGAGCTCTCAATATTTATGTGAATTCTAAAGAACCATTTGATCAGGAAGAGAGTGAATATGCCTCATGTTGGACAGGATCGCTGGGAGTTGGGAGTTTTAAGTCAAAGCAGGAAGTGCAAGTTGAAGAAGACAAAAGAGAGAGGAAGGAAGGGAAATGGGATCCCTTGGACAACTCACCCCCCCCATACAAACCAGTGCACCAAGAGGTGCAACAAGGGAATGTGGGTGAGGAGGAAGGTGTGGGTGAGGAGGCCCCAGCTGCTGATACTGGACCTGAAACACAGCAGAAACAGAGGAGTCAGCCAAGGGCTACAGAGAGGGAGCAGGGGGTGATCAGAGTTCTTCCCCTGAGAGAAGTCCCAATGATAGGAGTGCAAGGAGGGGTGGGCTATGTAAATGTGCCACTTACAAGTAAAGAAGTGAGGGCATATAAGAAGGAGATGAAGAAGTTGTTAGAAGATCCTGTGGGGTTGTCAGAGGACTTTGATCTATTTCTTGGACCAAGAATATATAACTGGGAGGAGATCCAGTACATTATGGAAATTCTGTTTTCCCCAGAAGAGATGCAGATGATCAGAAAGGCAGGAATGAGGATATGGGAGAGAGAGAATCCACAGGGAATACCTGGGGAAGAGAAGCTCCCTACAGCCCCCCCCCAGTGGAACCAGAATGAAGAAGAAGGGAGGAGGCAGATGAATGACTACAGGACTTTGATAGTGAGAGGGATCAAAGAGGCAGCAAGAGGACAGAATCTGGGTAAACAGGGAAAAGAGGAAACACCCAGAGAGTGGTTAGAGAGACTGAGGCGTAACATTCAGCCCTACTCAGGAATAGACCCCTCTGATGTGATGGGCCAGGTATTGCTGAGAGCATATTTTGTGACTTACTCGTGGCCAGACATTAGGAAGAAGCTGCAGAAAATAGATGATTGGTACCATAAGGGTTGGGATGAGCTCCTGAGAGAGGCAGAGAAGGTGTATGTCAGGAGGGATGAGGAGAAGGCTAGAACTGAAGCTAAAATTATTGCAGCCACACTAGAAGCTGCTAGGAATAGAAAGAGAGTGTCTCAGAGAGGAAATTTTAAATCTGAAAAAGGCCCAGGAATGAAAGGGAAAGTAGGGCCAAACAGGGAGAGGACAGTGACTAGAGAAAATACCAGGGGATGTTTTTATTGTGGGAAACAGGGGCATTTTAAGCGGGCCTGTCCCCAGAGGGCACAGGATCTGTTGGTGAGGATCTGCTGATGACTGCCAGGGGTGTCAGGGGCTCCACATCCTCCTGGGGGAAACATCAAAGGTGGAGCCCTTGATAAATTTAAAAATAGGACCCCAGGATTTTTGGTATTTTTGGTGGACACCGGTGCTGAAAAGTCTTGTATTTCTAAATTACCTTTAGGATGTAAAAAGGGAAAAGAAACAACCCAAGTTGTGGGAGCTGAAGGCAACGGATTTTCTACCCCAGTAACAAAGAATGTGTTCATACAAGGAGAAGATCAGTATGTTGTTAATGATCTGTCGTTAGTGCCAGGGGCAGGATGTCATTTGTTAGGCAGGGGTTTACAAGTGCAGCTTGGCAGAGGTGTTGTACCTGACCAAGGCAGAATGGTGGTTATGGGAGGAGGATGAAAAGAAGATAAAGCATGAAGTCTGGGCCAAGGAAGGGCACTGAGGAGGGTTAAATATTCCCCCAATGAAAGTAACAATAGAAGATGAGTGACATCCTATCTGGGTGAAACAATATAATACACCAGAAGAAGGGAAAGAAGGGCTCCAGCCAGTAATTGAATCCTTATTGCAGGATGACACCCTGGAACCTTGCGTGTCTCCTCATAACACCCCTACACTTCCAGTACAGAAAACAGATGGATCTTACAGATTAGCCTGAGATCTCAGGGAAGTAAATCAGCATACAAAAACCTGTTATCCTGTAGTCCCAAACCCATACACCCTACTGAGCAAAACCCCTCATGAACAGGGGTGGTTCAGGGGGACAGAGTTGAAAGATGCATTTTGGGCTTGTCCCTTGGCTGAAGAAAGTAGGGATTTATTTGCTTTGGAATGGGAAGACATGGGGACAGGGAGGACCCAGCAATTAAGATGGACTGAGCTACCCCAGAGATTTACAGGGGCCCCCAGTTTGTTTGGAGAGGCTTTAGAGGAAATTTTACAGCATTTCAGGGCTCTTCTGGGGTCTAGGTTTTACAATATGTGGATGATCTTTTGGTATCTGGGCTAACAGAGGGAGCTGTGAGGGCAGCTGCCATTGAATTATTAAATTTCTTTGGGGAAAAGGGGCTAAGAGTATCTAAAAAGAAGTTACAATTTGTTCAAAAGAAGTCAAGTATTTGGGACCCTTGATAAGCCAAGGGAAGCACAAGATAAGCCCTGACAGAATCATGGGAGTAGTTTCTTGGCAGAAAGAGAAATTAGAAAACTGCTCAGACTTTTGGGTTACTGCAGGTTATGGGTTGAAGGATACACACAAGCTGTTAGTTTTTTGTATAAGAAGTTGTTTTACAAGAAGGACCAGTCTGTTGCACAGAGACAGAAAAGAAACAAATTGAGGAGCTGAAAGATAAATTAATCACCACTCCAGTATTGGAACTTCCAGCTTTACACAAATCATTTCACCTGTTTGTAAATGCAGAAAAGGGAGTGGCCCATGGAGTGCTGGCTCAAAACTGGGGAGGGCAAAAGAAACCAGTGGCTTACCTTTCAAAATTCCCAGACCTCATGAGCTGAGGGTGGCCCCCCTGTGCTCAGGCAGGAGCTGCCACAGCAATTTTGGTAGAAGAAAGTAGGAAACTGATGTTTGGAGGTACCATTACTGTACATATTCCACATTAAATCAGAAGGCTGTGAGTGGTTAACAGACTCCAGGATGCTGAAATATGAAGCCATACTGATGGATCAGACAGATCTCACTTTAGAGACAAATAAAAGCATAAATCTCTCACAGTTTCTACATGGGGAAGATGTTCAAGGGCCAGAACACAATTGTTTGGATTTTATTAACTATTAGACAAAAGTAAGAGAAGATTTGTTAGATGAACCTCTGCCCTATGGAAAAACTATTTATTGATGGGTCTTCCTGATGCACAGAAGGGAAAAGAATATCAGGTTCTGCACCTGTTGAGGGGGGAAAAATGGAAGTGCTGGAAAGAGGGCAGTTACCTGCTGGGTGGTCAGCACGAGTCTGTGAACTCTATGCCCTGAAACAAGTGTTAGAATGTCTGAAAGACAAAGAAGTTACAGTCTGCCCAGATTCAAAATATGCCTCTGGAGTGACTCACACCTTTGGGAAATATGGGAGGAAAGGGGGCTCATAAATACAGAGGGGAAGGAGCTAATACACAAACAGCTGATTAGAGAGGTTTTAGAAGCCCTGAAGCTCTCTGCAGGAATAAGGGGAAAGAACTCAGCAGAACAAGCAGCAAAGGAAGCAGCTACAGAGTCATCAACAGGACTTTCACCAGTAGGAACACCAGGGGATTATGAGCATCTGGTCTCAACTTTCACAGAACAAGAAGAGAAGGACATACTTAAAATAGGGGGTGAAAAAATCCAGAAGGAAAATGGACTTTACCAGAGGGAAGGCAAATGTTAAACAAAAAGATTCTACTGTTAATACATCAGAAAACACATTGGGGAACACAAGCACTTTGTGATCATTTCCTTAGACAATATGGGTGTGTTGGAATACACACAGTGGCTGAACAATTAATCCATAGGCAAACAAAAAGATAATGAGAGAAAAGGGGGCTGGGAGCCACAAGGCCTTTTCAGAGTCTCCAAGTAGACTTGACTGAGTTACCTCAAATGCAAAGGTGGAGGTATTTGTTGGTGTCAGTAAATCATTTAACTCACTGGGTAGAATCAATCCCCATGTAAAAGGCAAGGGCAGGCATGGTATCCAAGGTGTTATTAGAAAATATTATCTCCAGGCATGGACTAATACAAAGGATAGACTCAGACAAAGGAACACATTTCACCTCGAAAATCATACAACAGCCCCCTAAAGCTTTGGGAATCAAAGGGTGTGGCACACCCCTGGCATCCACAGAGCTCTGCAAGGGCAGAAAGAATGAATCAAACTTTAAAACAAGCCCTGACTAAGTTAATAATTGAGACCCAAATATCTTGGATTAAATGCCTGCCTTTGGCTTTATTAAGAACTGGCATTCAGCCACAAACAGACCTGGGAATTTCTCCGTCTGAGATGATGTTTGGATTCCTGTCTATGAGTCATGAAAGAGATCTCATCACCCCTGAGGCAGGAGACCAGTATGTCAAGAAATATGTAATGACAATAGCTGATACCTTAGCAAAACTGAGAAGAAAGGGTTTGTCCCTCAAATACCCTGTTAGATTTGTACATCCATAATGTGAGACCAGGCAACTGGGTATTGGTGAAAGTGTGGAAAGATCGATCACTAACTCCAGCTTGGGAGGGTCCATTTCAGGTATTACTTACTGCTGGAACAGCTACTGGAACTCAGCAGAGAGGAAGGACTCGGGAAAGGACCCGTGGCAAAGCCTCCGGAGTGGCCTGTGGTGCCATCTGCTGACCAGCTGCGAGTCACCCCCAAAGGACAAAACAGTTCTGCTGGGGAAGAGGGACTAACTCTGAATCCTCAGTCTGGACTGAATGCAGAGGGAACACTGCCAAGATTGACTCACTTGCTGCACAGAGAACCACCAAAAGATGTCAGAGAAGGAAAAAGTATTGGAATGCCTTTTTGCAATGGACTATGGACATTCTGAATTAAGACTGGTGTTGTTAAACAGATTGGCCTAAAAGAATAATAGTTTGTCTCCAGAGTACACAGGAATTTCCAAGTGCGGGTTTTATGTGAGTGTGAAGTGTGTGACCAGAAAGGTGATACTGTGTTCCTCACAGAGCAAAAGCTGTGTTACAACTGTAACAGGGACTGTGAGTACAGGGAAGGGGCACAGACTGGGACCTTAATTTGGGGGAAATAGAAATTAGGCCCTGAGAGTAAAGTGGAAAAGACACTGTAGGGATTGTCATGGAAAGTTCACCTGGAAATAAAAACAGCTGCAGGGAAGCTGTGCCAGGGTTGGATCCTGCATTCATCACACGAGTAAGAGGTGTTTTTTCTCTCAGGAAACAATGGAGGGCAAGCCCAGATTAACCTCTGTGTCCGCCCCCAAGAAGATCTGTGTCTCAGCTGTTGGCTGCAACCCAACAGGCGTGAGAGGGGGGGATACAAGTGATACTGGACCTCCGTTCATGTTCCTGTATGGCAGCAACAAGGACTGCCCACCCGTGTGAGAAATGCTTTCAGCCCTGGCAGGGATTTCTGCACACAGCCACATGTCCATGGGCAGTGCTATGGCCAGCACAGGATGCAGACATGCAGCTATCAAGGCAAGCAGCACTGGGTGCCAAGGAATGTAGGGAAAGGAGGTATGAGATTAGGAGCAAACTGCCCTTGGGGAAAGGAGTGGCTCTGGTGGGTTAAAAAGGAAAGGGAACATAGAAATACTTCAAATGAAAACAAACGTCGAGTAAAATAAAGTAAAACAGCAGACAGGAAAATCACCACAGAAGTCTGTAACAGAATTCTGTAATACTCTAATAAAAGACCTAGAAGTGGGCTTGAGATTCCTCACTCTGGGACAAAAATTGTACATTTAGCCACAGAAATAGCCAAAGAACTGAATGTATCAAACTGCTGGGTTTGTGGGGGACCCCTAATTCTGAAGGATGGCCATGGGAAGGGAAGAGCCTCAATGCCCTTGAGATAGTTCAGTGGAATCACACAGTTACCAGTGAAATTGTGAGACCTGAGGGATGGGTGCTCAGCTCAGTTACAACAGGGCCAGAATGCCTGGAACACACTGGAAGTTCATGTGGAAATTCAGGAGGTAAAGCCTCTTGTGTAAGGACCCTTGTAACCAATTCCACCCACCAGTGGTGGGACCCACGGCCTCCTAACAAGTACTGGGCATCCCAGAAGGTTTCAGATCATTGTGTACTAGATTCTAAATACAGATTGTATCAATGTCTTATCACAGCAAATTACCAAAACTCGTTTTCTGGAATTGGTGAAATAACTGTATTTTGTGAAAACACAGCAGCCACCCCTGAGTGGAAAGCACCTGATGGTCTGTCTTGGACATGTGGAAAGCAGGCACATCCAGAACTCCGTAAGGACTGGGAGGGAAGCTGTTCACTGGGGATAACTCAACCCGAGTTCCTTCTTTTGCCTCAAAAGCAAGGGGGTGAGCTCGGAGTACCTGTGCACGAGGACTTCATAAGACCAAAACCATCACTACTAGTGCTGGAGGGAGGTCAGGAGTGGGGGGATGATGACTGGATCCTGAACAGATCATTGAAGCACATGGGCCCAGAATGGTGCCCACGTGTTCCAAGGGGTCATTGGGTTACAGAGCTGATCCCAAATCAAGCTGATAATGCCCTGGAATTGGCAACTAGGCCTCAGAAACAGATCAGAGCAGCAGTGTAAAAAAACAGATTGGCCCTGGACTATCTTCTGGCAGAAGAAGGGGGGGGGTGTGTGGGAAATTTAATGTGTCAAATTGCTGCTTGCAAATTGATGACAATGAAGCAGCAGCCCTGGAAATAGCAACAAATACACGTAAACTGGCTCATGTCCCAGTACAAAAATGGAAATCAATGTTAAACCCAAAATGGTGGGATGAGCCTTAAGGAAATTCTTGCTGGGAAAAGGTTGTCTTTTTCTTTCTTTGTGCTGTTGCAAGCTTGCTGTTTCTACCCTGTTTTATATGGCTGATATCCCATGTTATTGAAGGAATGCAAGTAGCAGCTATGCCAGCAGACTGGAAATGGCTGCATCCCCTAGTACTCCCAAAATAATGGTACTAAAAGCAAAAAGAACCACTAAAGGCTCACTACAGAAAGCTAGACTCATAGTAGGGGAAGCTGAAAAAATGAGAGAAACTAAGTATTAATAAGCTTGAGCAAAATATGGTATTAAAAGGGTTGATATTGTGAAAAACAAGAAGGTAAAATTTGCTTTTGCATGCTCTCACTAATAAGTAGAATTTATAGTGTTCAGATGTATTAGCAGTGTAATTTAGAATAAGCTGTTGTTTTAATGTATGGTTAAGTTTAACGAGTTTCTTCTGCTAAATCTGTTACAAGGATTCATTGTCCAAGGCTCTAGGGGAGTTAAAGTTAACTCCCTGAGAGACACAGACACCCCCTGCAGAAAAAACCTCAAGAATTTCCTTGCTAAGTCATAAATTAGTCCACCAAGAAGATAAGGCCCATCATCAGGACTAACTGCACTGTGTTCAGCCAGGGTTTTTCAAGAGGGTTCAAAAGTTCATGAAGAACAGCCCGACTTCATCTTCAGACCAATGAAAAGCCATCAAGGACCCTTCCTCAAATTCCAGAGGGGAGGAGAAAGGGGATGTGCCCATGCCAGTGATTTCCCTCCTACCTCAGAGAAATTGGAATAATACCTCATGCTTTTGCTACAGTTTTGTTATAAAGCCCTGGTCTGTCTAAAGCCACCTGGAGCTCTGGGATTGGGTACCACCCTCCCAGCACTGCAATAAATCCTTTCTTTCCTGGATTTGTCCCAGTCAATGTGCATTTTATGGTGAGGGTTTGTTTCTCACAGATGTTTTATAGGAACCCTGATCAGCCCTCTTGAGGTGGATCCTGACATGTACCAAGGATTCAGTGCCTGCAGCTGGGCAGGACAACTTCAGAGTTCCTCTGTTTTGAGTGGGAAGAACAATTTCTACACCTTAGAGCTTCAGGAATCCATAGAGCTGTAACTGGTATGAACTGGCACCTGTGTTTGTTCACAAACTTCTTTTACCACAATGACAGAATTCGCATCAACTAATAATTCAAGCAACACTCAGCTTGGGTTTGCAAAGGGACCTGGTGTGAAGGGTCAGTGACAGAACCACCTGTGGGACAGACAAGGGGGAGCTGCTGGTCCAAAAGAGACAATTCCCTCCCTGGGGTTTGGGATTTGGTGGGATCTGCCCAGGAAAGGTGTATTTAGCAAAGGCCAGGTGCAGAATAGAGACCAGTCCTCCCTGGCTCTGGCCTTGCAGGTCACAGCAAAGTGCTTCCAGAGGAGATTTTTTCTATAATAACTACAAAGAACAAACACAGAAACTAATAAATGGTGGTTTGTCTTTGTGAAGACTCCCTCCAGAATCTGTATCCTGTGGCTGTGTGCCAGGACAGCTGGGAAAGTCACATCTGGGATGCTGTGGGTGCACAGTGACACCAGAAGTGGGCAAACTGCAAACTCCAGGGCACTCCTCAACTCACCAGGGCAGAGCCCAAAGCTCCAGCACCTCACAGTGTGTTCCTGCCCAGTTCATCTTAACAGCCTTTAATATCAAAGAATATAAAATAGAATGTAAAAGAATACAAAATTGGTTATCAAAGAATATAAAATAGAATGTAAAAGAATACAAAATTGGTTATCAAAGAATATAAAATAGAAGAAAAAGAAGCCTGTTTGTGTATCAAGAAAATCAGCTGTGCTCAACCCTCATGGAGACAAAAGCACTGACAAGAACTTCACTGACGAGTTTCAGAGTGTCCATAATTTCAGAAATAAGCTCAAAATTAGGTATTTCCTGACATATCAGAGTTCATCACCACAATGGTGACCTTACCCCAAGGTTTAGGTCTCAATGTTGGAGTGTTTTTCTTCTGATGACATTAATATATTAATATCAATTATATATTAATAATCATAATTATTATACATTACATTGTTAATCATTATTGATGACATTTATTGCTTATATAGCTGTTATTATTGAGATGATGATGACATTATTATCATCATCATCATTATCACTATCATTAGTATTTTGCTTCCATGTTGCATCACTGCTCTGCAAGGGCAAGGGCAGATAACAAGGATACCATGAGAATACAGGGGAGATAAGGAGAGGACAAGTTGTTTCTGACTTGGAATTGGGAACAGATCATTATCCCCTGGGATAAGGGGCAGAGGGACTGGGCACCAGGCAGAGGTCAGGCCAAGGCTGGGGGAGCTGGCAGGGCACAGCAGAAGGGAGTCCATCTGTCCTGAGCTGCAGGACACAGGGGGTCACCAGAGTCAGCACATCTGGGCTGTTCTCAACAGACACCCTGAGAAGCCCCTCTGGCCTTAGACAGCAAACACAGGCAGGAATTCCATGGAACTGGTATGAACTGGTTCCAGAATTCCTGGAACTCTCAGGTAAAAATGTGAAACTCTCAGATGAGAACCTGGAATTCTCAAATAAAAACTTGGAACCTGCAGGAAAATTTATTTAAAAAAAACAATCAAACAAAAAAAATCCACAAAAACCAAGCCCTCCCCCAAGAATCAGAGTAAATTCACATGTATAAAATGCATGCTTGGTTTCCCAGGAGAGAACACGAGAGGTCTCTCCTTTAAATTCCCAATTCTTGGAAGCAGAGCAGGTCTCAGTCCCTTGGACCCTGAAGTTTTGGATGCAGCACCACACAAAAAGTGCTTTAATTCACAGGAAAGACACAAAACTGTGGTGCAGGAAAAAACAGGTTAACAGGAAAATGTCATGGAGCTGCTGGAAGGGGAAGCACCAGTGCTGAGGGAAACAAGGGGGATTTCTCACAGCAGGCCAGAGGAGCTGGACTGGCACAGGCTGCCCAGAGAAGCTGTGGCTGCCCCATCCCTGGGAGTGTCCAAGGCCAGGCTGGAGCCCCCTGGGACAGTGGGAGGTGTCCCTGGCCAGGGAAATGAGATGAGCTTTTATGGTTCTTCCCAATCCAAAACACCCCATGATTCTCTGATTATTATATATTTTTATTAATACCTTGGGATAAGCCTCAGGGATGTCTGCCAGTGACACAAAATACAGAACACCATGAGTTCAGGGAAGGAACACAGGGTCTGCAGTGGATGATGTGAGGGCTGGGATACATTTAATCCCCTTTCTTTGAGCAGCACAAAGGGCAAGGCCCCACTTCTGCTGTAAGGTGGGAGCTCCTCAGGGAGATGGAAAGGACAGAGGGACATGAGGATCCTCACTGACAACCAGCTCATAATGCGTAAAACTGATGTGAGTGGCTGCAAAAAGGGGACCTGTGATCTCACTGTGCTCAGGAGAGGTCTTTCCATGGAAAATACCATACAAGTGAGATTTCTCTGACAATGTGTGCTCAGTTCTGCTCTCCCACCTTCTGGAATGCCACACCAAAAATGCCAAGAGGAGGGCCCAGGATGGCACATGGAATACTGAGCCTCTCACCTACCAGCCAAGAGTTTTATGTTTGGCTTAACAAACACTGACCTGGGGTGGGGAGAGTGAATTCTCCCTGGAAATACCTGGAAAGAGAGGGGGAGCTTTGTAGTATGAAGGCTGTTATAGGGTAAAACCAAGCAGGGATAAACTAAAAAGAGCCAGAGTGAGAGTCAGGAGAAGGCTGCTGACCACATGAAATTCCCAGGACAGTGGGAGCACAGGAACTCCCTGAGAGGGAGCTGGTGTGGTTATGAAGGAATTGTGTGACATTGCACCTGCTCTAACAGGTACCACCAGCAGTGCCTTACCTGGAACACAGGGATGCTCTCCAGCAGGAATGTGAAATGCTGTGTGTGCAGGACAGATTCCACCCCACCCAGCACTGATCCCTCCCTTTCCTTTGAGGCTCTCACAACTCAGGCCCAGACTCAGGGGCAGTGCTTCGAGCCAGGTGTGCCCAGCAGTGGCTCCCTGTGCCTCACCTGTCCCTCAGGGCGTGGTTCCTGATCTCCTCCACCAGCTGGAAGACGCGGGACAGCGGCGAGCGGAACACGTCCACAGCCAGGAAGTTCTTCTGCCAGGGGGACACCGTGGCTTTCACAAAGATCTGCTGGATGTAGGCCACGGGAGCACCCACGTACTGCAGGGGAACAGGGGGACACTGAGGGGCCCAGCAGGATGAGGCACAGCCTGACTGGGCCAGACCCTGTTTTCCTTTCCCTGATCAGAGGTGGAACATGACAGGACTAACGGAGGAACGACAAAAGCAGTCTGCTTCTCCAGGAGGGAGAATGCTACTGATATCTTGGCAGCAGCCTGGGGCACTTGTGTGGGAGCACGGGCCCCTGATCCTGCTGAATTTGGTCCAGGGAGGGAAGGCAGGAGCAGGGACTTGCTGCCTGTCACAGACACCTCTCGCAGTGCTGCAGATCCCCCCAGACCTGTGCTGAAGGTTGGATCCGATGACTTGGCAGGTCTTTGCCAACCCAAATGGTTCTGTGATTCTGCTGTGTGCTCCAAAGACTTCCCCCACAGTGGGAAGAGCACATGTGGAGACACTGGAGAGCTGGAGGCAGCACGAGCCAACGGGGACCTCATGGAATCACCAAACCAGGGGGTTCCAAGCCCCGTCCAGCCTGGCCTGGGACACTGCCAGGGATGGGGCAGCCACAGCTGCTCTGGGACACAGGTTACACAGCACAGGTCACACAGCACAGGTAACACAGCACAGGTAACACAGTACCACTCACACAGGTCACACAGCACAGGTCACACAGCACAGGTAACACAGCACAGGTCACACAGCACAGGTCACACAGCACAGGTCACACAGCACAGGTCACTCAGCACAGGTCACACAGCACCACTCACACAGGTCACACAGCATAGGTCACTCACTCGGGTCACTCACACAGCTCACTCACTCACTCACTCAGCTCACTCACAGTTCCCTCCCCCATCCAGCTCCCCAGCCCCCCCCAGGCAGCACTCACCCAGTCAGGGCGCTCTCCAGGCTCCCCAGGCCGTGGCCCCGGGGCTGCCCCAGGGCTGCTGTGATCCTTCCCTGCCCCAGGGCTGCTGTAATCCTTCACGGGGGTGCTGAACTCCACGGGGCCCGTCCCTGGCAGCGGCAGCTTCAGCAGCGGCGAGCTGGGGAGACACAGCACACTCTGGGACTGGGGGCTGACAGAGCTCAACAAATAACCACTGCCTCCCTGGAGTCCTTCAGCCAAGCCATGCAGGGCAGAACACTCAGTGGAAGGGCTTTTGCTGCTGTAGGAACTGATTGGTGTTTTTCCCCTTTGGGAAGGGACAGCTAAAACTCCTCAGAGAGAATGAGGGGGCCCTCACCTGAACTCCTCCATCACCTCGGGGTTAGTTGTGTAAAACCACCGAGCATGGCCATGGCCCAGAAACTGCAAATCCCACACAGACAGACATTCAGTGCATTCCAGGGGCTGGTCCCCTGACCCAAACCCTTTATAATCCCCTCTTTTCCCTCATTTAGGTAGAAACTATTTCCAAGGCTTTTCATTAACTCCACTGGTTCTCAAAGCACCTTGAATAGCAGCACTGAGACACAAAACACCCAGGAAATATTAATCTTCTGCCTCCTCTGCCACCTCAGCCTTTGGTTGATTGTAGCAGCTTTCTCACAACAAAGACTTTAAACTATTCAAATGTTGAGAAACTGGGGTTCCAGACAGCTTAGAATGGGGTTTGTAACTCCAAAAGTGGTTAAAAGCAAATCAGAACTGAGCTGGTGGGAAAAGCAAGGCTGCTGCTACAGAGATCCATCCAGGACCCAGAATTGTCAGGACCAAACTGAACCAGAGAACTTGGGTCTTTTTGTGGCCTCACAGTTCCTGATATATTTCCCTGTTTATAGCTGAATTGTCTGGCAGTACTGCCAGAATAAATACAAAGGCCTTGGAATTGTTCTCTTGCAGTGCTCTGCCCCCTTCATTAGAGATTAGTTTGGATCATCAAAGGCCAGGGAGGAACAAGCAGCAAGGCCTCAGAGTGAACAACAAACAGCTGTAAGAGAACAATGAAATCAGAAGCAAAGCTTGTCAGATTTGCTTTTTATTAGTCTGACAGAAATACAGCATCTAATTATTATCATTTCCTTGTGCAAAGGAATAATAGAATCCAAAGATAAAACCAAGTGATAAACAAAGGCAGAATGATTGACCAGACGACTGAGAGGGAATGATGTTTTCCCTCAGTGATTTCAGTGCTGATGAGCACGTCCAGAAACCCAGGGAAAACACTTGAGATTCACACAACGTGCTCCTGCAGGGCTGGAGCTCCCCGTGAGGCAGCTGTGGGTTTGGAGGAGCCACAACAAATCTCCTGTAGAGCCTGAATCACTTAAAATCAGACCGACCATGAACAGCCAGAGCCCTGCAGGAACAGTGTGAGCCCGAGGCAAAGCTCTCCATGGCTTGTTCCTCCTTCCCAGAGTCCACTGGAGAGCTGAGCACCCAGAACAGCCCCGGCTGGAGGGAAGCAGGGAGCTGCCAGGTCCCAGGGGACGCAGGGAGTTAAGCCACATCCCAGCTCTGTTCACTGTGGGACAAGCTCTGGGCCTGTCAGCAGCCCAGACAGGCCAGCCTGGAATCTCACTGCTGAGGGGAATCTGGTACCAGGCCCTTGCCAGAGGGTTGGGAAGGCCAATTATCTGGCAGCAACAGCTATTTTTGGCCTTGCTTTGTGCATCAACAGTCCCTGTTTCTGATTAAGCAATGGTGGCTCTGCTCTGCTTCCCACTGGCAGCACCTCAGAATCCTGCACAGGGAGAGGAAGATTCCCCAGAACTGAGGCCTCGTTACACACAACCTGAAATCCCAGAGGAGACTCTGTTCCCTGGAGACCTGGAACTTGTTGAGTCTGAGAGCAACCCCAATCCTCTATCACACAAATGGTACCAAACTGTGAGAGCAAAATGTTCTCTTTATATATGTATTTATTTCTATATATATATAGTAACAACCTCAGGGGCTCTGGTTCTAGCCAGTTCTGCAATTCTTTAGGAGCAGAACTTCATGTTTCAGCCAAATAAACACCTGCAGAGACTGAGCTCTTTAATTCCCCTAAACCTGCTGCACAATCACCTGATTCATGCTCAGTTCTACATCAACGGCAAACTGTTTTCAGAGCCACACAGGGATTTCAAATCCACCCTGCTGGCCACATTTTTTATAGGTATCCCCTGTTCTCTGGGATAAGGGGAGGAACCACTGGTGCCACACAGGGTCAGGGAACAAATGCAAATCCCAAACCAGATCCATCCAAATGGGATGAGGAAAACGAGTGTCACCTACAGAGGATTTATAGTAAAGCAAGAAAACCCTCCTCCTGACGTGGAGACTGACTTGGATTTTCAGACTACAGAGTAAGAGAGAGGCACAGGAATGTCTGCTTTGGATATTGATTTATTATCAAACCCAGAGGCACTGTGTGCCTTGCCTGTGGTGACATTAAAAACAGCATCCACACAAAACCCCTGCAAGGTTACAGACAAACACGTTGCACAGACCCAGAGCAGCCTCAGCAGTGCCTGTGCCAGGGGATCCTCACTCCTGACCTCCTGCTGTCACCCTGACTGAGCACACACTGGTGCTGCATACACTGTGGACCACATGGTTTATTCCAGCTTTTAAAAACACTGTCTGCACACAGGGATGGTTGGGTTTGGCTGAGGGGAGGGGGAGGAAAACAACAACGACTATTTTCCTCTGCAGCAAATTCCACAAGCTCTCCTTGACTGCAGGTGCAGAAGAAGAGAGAGGACTGTCCCACCTCCCTCCCTCTCAAGAGTTCAGGATGCAAGATCCACTCCTGTTTGCTGGGATGTCTTCACTAACCACTTTTCAGGCTGAGGAATAAAGAACATTTCCTTTGTGCTCTACTCCCTTCTCCACTTTCCACTCACGTCTCCAGGGACAGGGACTGACCTTCTCAGAGACTCCAAGGATGTTTCCAGCTCCTCCCCCACTCACAGGAGTCAGGATCAAACCCCTGGATCACTGGGTAACTTCTTTCCTTATTATAAAGACCTGTAACTCCTCCCTAAGGCCTGACCCTTGTCTTCCCCAACCCCCTGCCAGGAGGGGGGAGCCGGGGGGGGGTCGGGCTCTGCTCCCAGGGAACAAGGGCCAGGAGGAGAGGGAACGGCCTCAGGCTGGGCCAGAGCAGGGGCAGGGGGGACACTGGGACAATTCCTCCTGGGAAGGGCTGTCCAGCCCTGGCACAGCTGCCCAGGGAAGGAGTGGAGTCCCCATCCCTTAAAAGCCCAGTGGATGTGGCACTTGGGGACATGGGTCAGTGCTGGGAGTGGTGGGACCCCATGACCTTAGAGGACTTTTCCAACCTGAACAATTCCATGATTCTGTGACCTCCCCCTGCTGGTCTCAGACACTGATCTGCTGAGCCAAGTTGCTCAGAAATGGTGCCTAAATGAGCTTCTGCTGCAAAGCTGGGCCCTCATTTTTCCCCAGCAGCTTCTTTCTCCCAACTTCAGCTCATTTCTCACTCACTGATAATCAGAGAGCTCCATCCTGGCAAAACAGAGCACTCCTGAAGAGCACAAATAATTCCAGCAGTAACTTGGTGCCGGAGGCCATCCCTGAGTCCTCAGCACGTGGCACAGGCAGCTGTGACACTGTGGCCACCAGTGAGCTCCTGCCCAGCCACCAGAGGTGCCCATCCACAGCTTCCATCTGCAAGGGATCAGAGTCCAACCGCTGGAGCTGCCCGGGGCACAGAGCCAACACCCACACACTGCAAACAAGAGGCACCTCACACTTCCAAGGGTGTTCACCAAGTGCTGGATGCAGAGAGCAGACCATGGATGGAGCTCTGGCTGCAAAATGCCCGAGTTACAGTGGAAACCAAGGAGAAACACAACAGCCTTGGGATGCAGCCCCACTGCAAGGGGATATAATTCGGTTTATTCCTTCTTTAAAAGAAATCACCAATGGATGATGTGTGGACTGTGGCTGCAAAAGCCACCTGGCCAAGACAGGAGGAGCTGTTCCCAAACCCCTTGGCAGCATGGATTTGTGCTCCCTTCAGCAGCACTGCCCTTCTCAGCTTGGAAAAGCCCGAGACCATGGCAGCCCTGGGCAGCCACTCCCAAGCAGGAGGGAGGTGGAACACTGACTGAGGTGATTTAGGGCACACGTGGGACTCTGCTTTGGCTTTGCTGGGGGCAGCTTTCGGGTGGGAATAGGCCATGGGAAAGCTGCCCCTGGCAAAGCTGGAGCAAAACACAAGAGCTTGTACTTGAAATCTTATCCAAGAGAAAGGAAATGTAGGATCCACTTGCTTGGGCCTTGTTGAAGGTTTGTGTTCTACAGAACAAGGGATCCAAGAATGGAACTGTCCCAGCCAGTTCCAAGGACTCCTGTGGAGCAGTGAAAAAACAGGAAGCAACACCCTGCCTGCTGCTCTCAAGCAGGAAGGGTCCCAGCCAGGAGGAGACACCTGGGGGGGGGTGTCAATCGATGGAAATAATCCCTTTGGATCCTCTAGGCGAGGTGTGAGAGCAGCCTGTGCCACCACCACAGCTCAAAGGAAAACCTGCAGCTGGGTCAGCACGGGTGGACCTCTTCCAAAAGCAGAGGAGCAAACCAGGATTATTTTGACCAGAACAGTCAAAAGACTTGGAATTCAAGACTCAAAGACCAACTCTGTACATGTACACGTGACACACGTGAGCACAGGGCTGGTTTGCTCAACCCCACAATGCCTTGTTGGAAATGATTCCGAGCCCCTGTGACATTTCTGAGCGAGATTAGATCCAGATAAGGGATGGTACCTATCTAGGGAGATTAGATCCAGATAAGGGTCCACAAGGAGAGCAGAGAATTTACACACCCCCCAGGCGTGTGCCAAGCATGAAACACGAGAGTGCAGACTCCAGGAGAGCATGACAGGCATGTGTGGAGAGAAAGATCAGCTTTCCTTCTCCCCATTTTTAATTCATGGGTTCAGGGTTCACCACCAGGTGCTTGGGGGTTTTATTTTTACCTCATTCAGTCTTGACTTCACCTACTCAATTGGTTTCTACTTATTAAACCAGATGAGGACACTTCTTCCCTGTCATTTCTGTTGTCCCACAAAAGGGGATGACACACATCCATGAAGTTCAAATAAAAAAAAAAAGAGCTTCTGGGCAGGCCCAGAAGGCAGAACGTTGCCAAGAAAACCCCACAAGAGCCGCGGGTGCCCAGTGATCCCAGTGTGCCCAGTGATCCCAGTGTGCTCAGTGTGCCTAGACATCCCAGTGTGCCCAGCCATCCCAGTGTGCCCAGTGTGCTCAGTGTGCCCAGCCATCCCAGTGATTCCAGTGTGCCCAGCCATACCAGTGCCCCAAAAGTCCCAGTCCCCCCAGCCATCCCAGTATGCCCAGTGATCCCAGTGTGCCCACTGATCCCAGTGCCCCCAGCCGTCCCAGTGCCCCCAGCAGCCCCGGTGTGACTCACCAGCAGGCCAGGATGCAGAGGGCAGTGAAGAGGATGATGGGGATGGGGTAGGAGGCGCAGAGCNTGCTCAGTGTGCCTAGACATCCCAGTGTGCCCAGCCATCCCAGTGATTCCAGTGTGCCCAGCCATCCCAGTGCCCCCAAAAGTCCCAGTACCCCCAGCCATCCCAGTATGCCCAGTGATCCCAGTGCCCCCAGCCGTCCCAGTGCCCCCAGCAGCCCCGGTGTGACTCACCAGCAGGCCAGGATGCAGAGGGCAGTGAAGAGGATGATGGGGATGGGGTAGGAGGCGCAGAGCAGCCCGTGGCTGTAGAAGGCCCCCGAGATCCTGAGGCGCAGCCGCTCTGTCAGGGTCATCCTCGGCCGCCCTCACCTCGCTGCCATCCCGGGGCAGGGCATGGGCACAGCTGGGGCAGGGAGGGCAGCTGTGGGGAAACAGGGCATGGAAAGGGGAAGAAGCACTGTCAGCTTGATGCAAGAAGAGCCCCAGGGTTTAGGAAGGAACTCCTGGCTGTGAGCGTGGTCCTGGCACAGGGCTGTCCCTGCCCGTGGCAGGGATGGAACTGGATGATCTTTGAGGTTCCTCCCAGCCCAAACCATTCTGGGATTCCCTGAGGCCGTGAAATCTGGGATTCCCGGAGCAAATCCGACCTTGGTGCCAGGACTGGACCATCCCTGTTCCATGGGGAACCCAGAACAACACAGATGTGCTGCTCCTGTGGCAAAAACCACATCAGCAGTGGCTCCTTGCCCAGCCTGAGCTGCCAGAGCCACTCTGGGGAGTACCATGACACTGGGAACAATTCCTACTCATTTCAGGAGGAAACCTTGGTATCTCCTCTCTTCAGCTGCTGTCAAATAGCAGCATTCAGTAAGGAAACAGGAACCATTCCAAGGCCAGCATTTCCCGTCCTGTTTTTGGGGGCTGCCCATCCAACTCTGCCATAGTTATTGGCTTCACACCAGCAGGAGCTGCCCCTTCCCCACAGCATTTCTGCACACACAGAAACCCCCGGCTGCAGGACACCTGCTGGAGGAGAAGCCATTCCGGGGGTTGCTCCCTTTGCACGACTGCAAACCCCAGCCCAAGGTGTCCTGGAAGCAGGAGGACATCAGGATATCCCCACCTTGCTGCACCACAGAGGGCATTTCTGACCCCCTCCAGGTACAGGAGACAGACACACCTCACAGAATCCCAGGATCCCTGAGGCTGGAAAAGCCCCCCCAGACCATGGAGCTCACCCTGTGCCCCATCCCCACCATGGCCCTGATGTCACATCCATCATTCCTTGGACACCTCCAGGGCTGGGCACTGCCCCCCTCCCTGGGCAGCCCCTGCCAAGGCCTGACCCTCCCTTGCCAGGCCCCAATTCCCCCTCCTGTCCCCCCTGGCCCTGCCCTGGCCCAGCCTGCCCTGTCTCTGGTTCCCTGGGAGCAGAACCTGACCCCCACCCCTGGCTCCAGTGTCCTGCACATTCCTACAAAAACAAGACTGACCAGCACAAGGAACAAATGTAGAATTTCTTCTGCAGGGACAATCGGCTCAAACTTGCTACTTTCCCCAAGACAAAAGCTTTTCTCTCACTCAGTAACAGCTACATGTTCTAAATTCTTTACATTTCTGGCTGAAAGAGCTTTACAGCCTTCCTAGGAGCCTCCCTGGATCACTGGGAGCAGGGAAAGGCAGGAGGAGGTCAGGGCCCACCTTGAGCTTAGAGCCAAAACTACCAAAAGCAGAACTTATCCCTTTGTAATACCCAGAAACCTGGTTTTTCATTTTAATTCAACTCCTCAGTTTTCCACAAAATGCTCTGGAATCAGGACTCAGCATTGGTGCAATAAAAACACAGCTGAGCTAATGAAGAGGGGGGTGGGAAATAGGAAAACAAGCAAAATAAATCCCTGTTGTGTAGTATTTTTCCTTGCACTTTAATACATACAGTAACCATCATGTTCCAAGGGGAATTTCACCCAGCATTTTCCATCTACAGCAGAAACCCTGGTGAAGCAGGAGGAGACCCAACACGGTCCCTGTGTCCCCCAGAGTGTCCCCCCCCACTCAGCACCCCCCATTCCTGCCCTCAGGGGGGCCCTGCAGGAGCTCCAGAGCCTGGAGCTGCTCCAAGGGAGCCCTGCCTGTGTCAGCTCAGAGCTCCCAAAGGAGGGGGAAGGAAAAGAGGAGCAGCCCTTGGGAACCCAATTCCCCTCCTGAGCAGGCAGGATGACCCTTCCCCCTGAGGACTCCAGAGGTGGGAGAACAAGAGGCAGGCTCAGGACAAACATCCCCCTCAGCAGTGCTGCACAATGGGCTCTAACACCAAGGTCCTGCATTCCCAGGGCAAGAATAATGTGCTTTGTGCTGGGGAAGGACACGGAGGGCACGGGGAACACAACACTGGCTATGGGGAAACCACAGCCGGGCGCTGAGCCCTGGCCTGCAAGGGGTTAATCTGGGCCAGCCTGGAAGGCCTCACTGGATTGCCCCTCCCAGAAGGGTTACTTTTCATATTCCAGAAGCACAAACTCCTCACTAAATTAAATTCAGCCTGCGTTCCCTCCGTCCCAGCTCTGGCTCAAACAGTCTGACACCAGTTTCTGAACAACATTTCAAGACCTGCAATGTGCAAATTCACTTCATTGTCACCTTCCTGCCTGTTTTCCTCTGAGCTGAAAAATCCAGGTCTTCTGAAACAAACCTCATTTCACAAGTGGCATTTTACTCATTTGACAAATTATTAATCATATCTTGAAATGCTTGAGCAGCAACAATGACAGATTCAAAGAGAACCCTTCAATTAACTCTACATCCCAGACAAAATTATCTGCTCCCCAAGCAGGGGCTGACATCCAAAGCCAGTTTCCAAACCTGCTTTCAGCACGTTTTTGAACCTTTTCAGCCTCACCTAAAGTCCTGCCTTGGAAGAGCCATGTATTGAGTGTGGTTTCTCTCCACTGCCCTTCCTTCCTCCTCCAAATACTGCCAGCAGTGCCAGCCCCCAGCCTGTGGGGTGGGTGAGGTGACAGGATGCTCCACGGGAGGAGCCACCCAACGCAGCCACCTGGGATTTGTGACAGAAACTGAAAATGTCCAGATTCAGAAATCCCACGACTCCTCTTGCTGCATCCAGCCCAGAGAAGCTCCTCACTCCTGGACACAGGGATTCCAAACACAAGAACCCATCCCCACAGCCATGGAATGGCTGCTCTGGGTCACTCGGGGCCTCAAAGCTCAGTTCAGTCCCTTCAGTGCCCCGGGACAGGCTGGAGCCGCCTGGGACAGCGGGACGTGTCCCCCAAGTGACACACGCGGTGCAGGACATTCCTCCTCTGCCCCCTCCCCACAGAGGGACTGAGGAATTCAGGGATGACCAAAGACACGGAGAGGCTGCCACAAAACAAACTTTTCCAGCTGGCAAAGGTTTTATCCGTGAGTGGAGGAAGTGGAGCAGGGAAGGGCTGTCCCAGGATAACTGGGCTCCAACTAAACCCTGGGCTAAGCTGGGGAGATCCCCTCCCAGGACCTAGAGCCACTGGACGAACCTCTGGGGAAGGAGCCGTGAGGAATCCCCAAGCCCAGCCAGGAGGGACCTGTCCCCACCAAGTGGCCCCTTTGTGGCACTCCGGGAGCACCAGGCACGCCCTGGCCACGTGAGCCCTGTGAATAATCTCCTCTCTGGTTATCAGGGAGCTGCTCCACAAGTGGCTGGGGAATCACTTTCTCCTGAAAACACCAGAGTGATGCAAGAGCCCCGTGCGGTTGCAGCCCAGAGCTGTGCAACCCCCGGCAGGATGAGCCACCAGGGGCTGTGTCAGTGCTGTGCCCACAGCTCCTCCCACCGCAGGGAGCATTTCTGCTACAGCCCCTTCCTGATCCTGCCACACCAAGGGCAACCTCTCGGGCCCAGCCTCTTGTCCTGGGGATGGAACGGGCACCAGGCTTTTTGGGTGACCCACCTGGCCCTAATCCTAACTTTGTCACTTCTGAGTTTCCAGCACCACACGTGTTATGGACAATGAGGACGCACATGGACTGGGGGGCAGTGACTGCCCTGGGCCTGTGTCCCACACTGCAGCGCTGGGACAAACCAGCAAACCTTCCCCTGAGCCTTTGCTGACAGGGGGGACTCACCCCCCCCGCTCAGCTCAGGGCACTTCATCAGTGTCACATCTCACCACCTCATATCCTGCACCTTATTTACCAATTTTCATACTCAAAACTTTCCCCTCCCCACAGGAGGTCACCAGGTCCCTTTAATTATGGATTACACCTCATTAATTATCCTTATTATTATTTCTGCCTGAACCCCAACCCTCTCCCCACTGTCCCTGTGACCTGCAGCCCTTTTTCAGGCCCATTTCTCCCCCTGGGATCCCAGAGCACGTGCAGCCCCTCCGGGTGTGACTGAGCCCCCCAGCACACCCAGAGGCTGTTCCTGTTGCTCTGGGGACATTTCTTTAACCACCTCCAGCACCTTGTGAGGCTCTGGCGTTTGTCAGTGTCCTGCTCTGGGACAGACCTCAAGGCTCCCTGGGCCCAGGAGTGAGCAGCACAGCCCTGCTCTCCTCTCCCCTGCCCCGTGCTCCCTGCAGCCATTCCCCCACTTGCTGCAGGAGTTCAGGGAGGCTGCTCCTCCCACCCTGCCCCTCACCAAGGGCTCACTTCTCCTCGAGGATTTCCAAACATCCCCCACTCTCTGGGTCTCCTAAAGCTTCCAAGGCCTTTTTTAGCCCATGGACAAAAACACCCCCGTGGAAGCACAACCTGCAAAGCTGCTCTTCCTTCCTGTGGCCCATCAGCCACAAGATGCTGACCTCTGGTTTGGGGGATGCAGGACAGCAAGTTTTCCTCTCTGGCCTTTGCTCCACCACCTTCTTGCTGCGGGGTCACTCCCAGAATAGTCTCTGTCTCCCTCAGTGCCCTCAGGGTCAGGTTTGGTGTCCGCCTTCACCCTCCCAATCCTTCGGATGAGGGATGGCAACACTCCTGCACCCAGCCCACTGCAGGGGGGCTGGGACCTCCCTCCAGCACCGGGAGGGCTGTGCCCAGCCCAGAGCTGCCTTCTGCCCACAGAGCTCCCCTGGGAGCAGCCCCTCACCCCCAGAGTCCCCCCTTCTCCATCAAACAGGGACCCCAGCCCTGCTTCCCTCTCCCTGCACAGGACACGTTTCCTGGCTCAAACTCTGCCCCAGGACTGAAACCAGGGTCAGGGTTAATGATCATTGTTAGACAATAAACCCAAACCAACCTGTTTGGTGCAGGCCCACACATTCTGCTTGTATGGGCTTGGGCTTAGTCCTCGAAGAGACGAATTAGAATTCCCACTCAGCTCCCCCACGTGCTGGGGTGCAGCAGGGACACCAGGAAGGGCTCAGCTCACCCCCTTCAGGAGCACTTGGCACCTCCAGCACCTCCCACAACTAAACATTTTCCTTTCTAGTGATCACCAGTGAGCAGCCCAGGCTCAGGAAGTCACTGTGATCCTCAAGCCCCTCTGAGAGGCAGCAAGTCCCAAGCTCTGACTTGGACATTGTCTTTGGAAAACAAACCCACTATTATCCCTTTATCACAATGCTCCACACAAGATTAGTTCCCCTTTTCCCAAGGAACTGCAACTCTGCTCCCCTCCTCCTTCCCACCGTGCTCTCACTCCAGCTGAAACCACCCTTTTCCTGGAAGGAGGATTTTGTGTTTCCCCAAGGAAACCCAAAAGGCCCCCAGGGCTGTGTCTTCACCCCAGGACACAAATTAAAGGATTCCCTCCAACACAACCACTAATTCCCTGCTCCTCCCCGTCCTGGTGCCTCGGATGTGAGCAGGAACACCCTCCCCTTCTCCCCCTGCAGAGCCCTGCCCGAGGGATGCACGGCAATGAAAATCACTCCAGTCAGAACTGGGAATGCCTCAACAGCCCAGTGTACACCCAGTTCAGCCCAGGGCTCAGCAAACTGGGCACAGCTTCTTGTGGAGGGGGAGAAGAAGCTGCAGCCCCCTGGGAACACGAGGGAAGAGCAGAGCTGTGGGTAGAGAGAACCCCAAACCCCACACTGGTGTGGGAGGGGAGGGACAAGGACACTCCCCCCCTGCTCAGGATTCCCAGTTTGGGACCTGCTGGAGCTGCTCTTCCTCCCCTGCCACGACCCCACGAGGGGCAGGTGACCCTCGAGCTGCATCTACTCTAAAAAAAAAAAAAACAAAAAAGAGAAAAAAACCCAACTTTTTGGTGCACAACGATCCCAAACTCTGACGCCAGACGAGCCCAGCAAACCCCCTCCTTTGCCTGAAAATAGCACCGAGTGACTCTGACACGTTAAACGATGTTTTTAACCCTCCTCTTTGCTCTTATTTTTGGAGGGGGGTGTGTTTTATTGCCCGGTAAAACCAACAATCCCGAGGTGAGTGGGGGGGGGAAGAGGCTCATCCCAATCCCAGATAATCCCCCTTTTTTTTTTTTTTCCATTACACAACAGCCCCGCGCGATAATCCCAAATTTTCC
>VXBA01001135.1:51297-73415 GCA_013399895.1 Serilophus lunatus
GTCCTGGGGCCGGGCTGGGGTCCAGGGGAATGGCGCGGGTGCGGCGCTGAGCGGGCGGGAGACGGATGAGACGGGGATTCGGCACCAGGAGCCTGGGACAGTGAGGGGAGAGCGGACCTGGAGCGCTGGGAGGCCCGAGGGGTTGAGGTGGGACCTCCGGCTGGAGTCCCGGGGCGTCCGGGGGAGAGCAAATCCTGGGGAGCGCTGGCGCAGAGGTGCCACAGATTCCCGGCAACAGGAGTGGGGCACTGGAAGGGCGAGGGCCGTGGGAAGGGGTGGGTGGTACCCAGAGGCCAAGGGATCTTTCCTTCTCCCCCCCAGGAATGCCCTGGCATGCGGCAGGATGCTGGGAAGCACAGCCCCTGCTCCCTCACCTCCAAGGGCTCAGCGCTCCCAAACCCAGCCTTTCCAGGGCCGTCCTTGCAGCCGTTGGGCTCCAGCGCCCCCGCAGCCCTTCCCGATCCCGATCCCGTCCCGTCCCGTCCCGGCGGGATTTCCCCGAGGCCCCGGGCCGCTCCTGCCGCGCTGAGGCCACCGAGCCGAGCCCGACCCCCGAGCACGCAGCTGGCGCCTGACCCCGGGCAAGGCCACCCTGTCCTGCCATGGCACCTGCCCCAGTGTCCCCTGCCCGGCTCGGCCCCGCCGCTGGCCTTGGCTCGGCACAGCTGCCCGGCCGTGTCCCGGGGACCAAGGCCAGCGCCGGACACCAGGCAGGGATGCCGGGAATGCTGCCTGTGCCGCTCAGTGACTCAGCGGCCGCCACAGGCTTCACTCCCTTCGTCCAGCAGGAAGGTCCCTGCCCAAGCTCCCCCCGAGGGGCTCAGGCTGAGGCTCCCCAGCCCCATGCGGGTGGGATGCTGAGCCTGGGTGAGCACAGCAAGAACCAGGGGACAGCCAGCAGTCGTGTCACACAGTAGTGTCACAGTGATGTCACCCATTGCTGTCACCCATTGCTGTCACACAGTGGTGTCACCCAATGGTGTCACAAGGCCACCCTGCCGGTTTTGGAGAAGGGAAGCAGAGCCTTGGAGCCAGGAGGTTTTGGGATCTTTCCAAGAGTAATCATATGGCTATTACTCCAATTATACACCAGTACACGCCCGTTACAAGTCTCTGCAGACTGGGACAGTGGGCTGTTTTATCTCCCAGGATAAACTGGAGATCCCAGCTGGAGCACCCACCACACCCCCAGCCTGAGCTCTGCTCCCAGGGACAGAGGGGACCCACAGCCCTCTCCTAATCCACTCCTGGGAGATGCCCATTCCTGTCCCCCCACACAGACCCACAGTCACTTAATCACTGTACCTTTATCTCACTCCAAGTAGGGATTATCCAAACAAAAAGGCTCAGCAGCAGCAGGTCATGGAACTGCTAGTCAGGATTTGGGATGGGGAAGCAGTGGCGGAGACAGAGGCTCGTAGACAAGGGTTCATCTGATCCCAAAGCCAAGGATGCACTTTACTGTGGGAAGTGCAAAGGATCAGCCAATCGAGGCAGTGTCCAGGACTACACCCGGAGCTCCCAAGGGGGTGGGAGTGGAACACCCTCTGAGTGGCAGAGCTGGGAGCACGGAGAGGCCTGTGCCAGGCTCCCAGGCCATCCCTGCCCCACCCACTGTGTCATCCCCGCAGTGCCAGCGGGAGGGCAGGGCGCTGGCACTGCCAGGCCCTGCTGGAACACACGGGGAAGCTGAGGCACACCCAGCTCACCCACATCCCCCCTGCCCGTACTGACACGCTCCAAGGGCCATTCCTGCAAGTTCTTGCTCCTCTTCTTGGCCTGAGCACGTTGGGAACAGGGTGGGAGGACAAAGGGACGCGGCAGGCCCTGGGCAGGCTGGGCCCACGTGTGTCAGAGCTGCCCTTCCCCCCCGGGTCCGTTTGCTGTGGGGTTCCTGGAGCTGCCAGGCTGGCTGGAGGCAGGGCACTGGCACTGCCAGGCTCCCCCCAGGCTGGCACAGCCTCACAGCACCGCCGACGACAGTCCCCGTGCGAAAAAGGTGACGTTCCGGTCCTGGATCTTGTACTGGTAGACCTGGATGAGATCCTGCTCTCCCGCCTGCTGCAGGGACATCCTCTTGATTATCCTGATCTGCAAAGGGAAAGGAAGGGGAACATCATCCCTCTGGCTGCCCTGCAGGGACAGGGATCACTGGTAAATAACCTTTAACATAGCTGCAGGGCCCTGTCCCTTGGGTGGCAGCCCCTGATGAGGGATCACACAGGCCCCAGGATCCTCCCAGCCCTGAGGAGATCACCACAGGCCAAGCTCAGATCCAATACTGGGGAAACTTCCCAGGAAACTGGCATTTTTTTCTGCCATCGCCCTGGGGTGGGAGAAACCGGTGCAGCAGCTGCTGTGTAAGCCCTGGAACTTCGGGAAGTGGGGGAGTCCCCAGGTGGGGCAGGATGTCCCCAAATATCCCCACAAAAGTGGAGTCCCAGTCGTAAGAGCCCAGCAGCTCCCAGTGCCCACACAATTAGCCCTCAGCCAGGCTGCAGCCCAGGCTGCCCTGGGTCATGTCCCACAGCCCTGTCCCTGCAGGCCCTGTGGCAGGGGACAGGGACACGTGTCACCTCCCGGTGCCCTCCCAGGCCTCACCTGCCCGTGCACATCCTTGCAGAAGCCGGTGGCCAGCCCCTCTGCCCACAGGATCAGGTCGCTGTGGTGGCACAGGGAGTTCACCAGCAGCTCGTTCTCCTCATCTTCTGAATCCTCGCTGCTGTGAACCAGCACCACGACGTTCCCCTGGAAGGGGAGCAGCAGGCAGGGATGAGCCCTTGGATGGCCCAGTCCCCCAGGGGAAGGGACAGGAGCTGGCACAAAGGTCCCAGCTAAGCTCCTCAGTGTGGTCTGAGCTGAATCCCAATAACCAACTTGGACAAGGGCCTGGAGGGACAGGAAAGGGGGGAATGGCTTCCCACTGCCAGAGGCAAGGAGAGATGGGACAGTTGGAAGGGATTCCTGGCTGGGAGGGTGGGCAGGCCCTGGCACAGGGTGCCCAGAGAAGCTGTGGCTGCCCCATCCCTGGAAGTGTCCAAGGGGCTTGGAGCAGCCTGGGATAGTGGATGGTGTCCATGGCAGGGGGTGGAGTGAGATGATCTTTGAGGTCCCTTCTATGAACTCTGGAAGAGCTTGCTGTGTGCACACACGTATGTATGTAATGTGCAGCCTAAAAATATCCCAAGCCTGTTATGAGACAGTCTGGTTGAACCAGTCTGTCAGGCTGGGCAGATGGCACTGACTGAATTCAGAGCAGGTAAATAAAGAGGTGGCCCAAGGGCTGCAGCAATGCCCACACAGTCACAGCTCTGACGAGGAGCAAAGAGCTCCCCAACACTCCGACTCTATTAAAATCCATCCCCAGAGTCTCTGCTCAGCCGATGACAAGTCACCAAAGGGCTTAAAATAACACGGAATTCTCAATCAATTAAAATGTACTTGAAAGCTTCAGAACACCTTGGACACAAATAGAAAAGTGTTAGCGTGGTTCATCATCTTTTTTAGCTGCTCTGGAGGTAAATATTCTCTCCAGCAGAACATATCCCTTGTCACACACACAGCCCAAGCCCCTGTGCCGTGTGAAGGGCAGGATGATCCCACCCAACACCGCCGGCTCCATTCCTCGCTCTGTTCCAGCAGAGAAGAGCCTGGGAGGGGGATGCTGTGCTGGGGATGGCAGAGTTTGGGTGTGACTGTCACCATTTCTGGTTGCAGGTGCTCCCAGGGGTCAGTACATCACCGGGGAGATCTCTAGATCATCACACTCCTTTGGAAACCACACGGAGCAATACGCAGACATTGCAGGTTGGTGGGACAGGGAGTGGGGTGCCCTCCATGGGGACTTTCATTTCTGTCCCTTGTGAGACTCATCAGCCCCTCACAGAAGCTGTTTCCTCCCTGCCTCCCCCCACCACGGGTGTGAGTCAGGATTTCTGGAGGGCCAGGAGCTCCAAGAAACACTATTTCACACCTCCAATCCCTACTCACATATCACGGACACAGCCCTTCTCTGGGCAGCACCCCAGCACAGGGACTCTAGGGACTCACACAACTTCTGAGAGTGGTCCTGGAGCAACAGTCTGAATTTCTGGGACAGCCAAAGCCTTCCTAAACCTCATCCTGGCCAGGTGGAGCAAACGCCAGGCCTTGCCCTGGAGGCTCTGCAGTGCAGGGGACAGGAGGGGCAGTACCTTCAGCTGCGAGCACACGGACACACGGCAGTAGTGGATGAAGTCCAGCACGGCCACTGGTGTGGCCCCCAGGCTCAGCAGGACACTGAGGTCATCCACCAGCAGCACGGGGCCCTTCCAGGAATCGCCGTCCGTGGGAGTCAGGGACACCCGGACAAAGTCAAACAGGGCTCGGAGCTCGGGAGTGCTCTCACTGAGGAGATGAAGGAGGTGTCAGGGCCTTGGCATTGCCTGTCCCCCTCCTCACCCACTGACCCAACCTGTGCTGATGTGACAGCCACCAGGTCCTGCACTGCCCTTCGGTCTCTGCTCCTTTACCCCTGAAACCCTCTCTCCCTGCCCCAGGGATCACGGACTGGTTTGGCTGGGAAGGGACCTTAGAGCTCCTCCAGTGCCTTCAGTTGGTGTCCAGCTCAGTGTGGGACCCCAGAGCCAGCCCTGGCCCCCTAGTGCTCCCAGTGCTCCTCGTGGCAGGAGGCACGAAGGGAGGGCACTCTGTGCTGTGCTCACCGCAGGAACTGCAGGGGACTGGGCTGTCTTGGCTGCTCCTCCTCCTCCCCAAACAGCAGCTCAAGGCAGCACTTGAGGCCTTCCAGGAAAACAAGCTGTCCCCGTTCCTTGGCAGCTGTCAGATTGACTCCCTCGAGAGAGGAAAACAGCAGGTTTAGAGTGAACATCTCTGGAGAAATGGTGCAAACAAAACCATGGGGGTCAACAGCCCAACTTCATCAAATCTTATCTACATGTGCAGATAGTGAGTGCTTCAAGGATGAAATGAGGGGTTCTGTAACACACTAATGGCACATTTGGCCTCCTGTACTTTGCCAAGAGATAATAAAACCCCGCTGTGATCTTGGGGCTCAAACATCCTGGCATTCCTCCTGGGAAGCCAGCCTGGTGGCACGAGAGAAAATCATCTGCTTCTCCAGAGGCAGAGAGAGGATGGCCCAGGCTCCTCCAAGAACCTGCTGTGAGCAATTCCTTTGCCTTCCCCCTGTGGGAGGCAAAGCTTTGCTGTCTGCAGATCGTGGCTGTGGCAATCCCTCCTCCCGGCACAGCCCACGCACCGGATCCGGCGTCCCGGCACTTGCACAACCCCACGGGAAGGGCCTCAGCCCTGGCTCCAGGAGAGGGAGGAGGGACCACAAACCACCCGGGGCTGGGACTCAAACCACACCAACCAGAGCCACGTGCTGGGCACGGACAGCTCCAACAGGGTCACCGCAGCTGGAGATCCCAGAGATCCCACAATGGTTTGGGTTGGAGGGACCCTTAAAGATCATCCAGTGCCACCCCCTGCCCTGGGCAGGGACGCCTTCCACCATCCCAGGTTGCTCCAAGCCCCATCCAGCCTGGCCTTGGACACTTCCAGGGATGTGGAGGCACAGCTGCTCTGGGAAGCTGTGGAATCCCCATCCCTGGAGGGGTTTCCAAGCCCTGTGGATGTGGCACTTGGGGACATGGTCAGTGGTGGCCTTGGCAGTGCTGGGAAGGGTTGGACTCGATGGGCTCAGAGGCCTTTTCCAACCTCCACAATCCTGTGGATTCCACAATCACATGCAGTACCATTACTTACTGGGAGGCTGGACCGGGTGACCTTTTCAGGTCCCTCCCAACCCCAACTATCCCATGATTAACTTCCCAGGCTCAATTTCGCAGCAGTATCACTTGGTAAATTGATATTCAGAATAATCTGATGCCTGATCAAACTCCTGTCTCCTGGCATCTCTTCCTGCTTTGAATGGAAGCTGCTTGGACTCCCAACCTACCTGAGAAGAATGTTTACTCTATTTTTCTGCTACTCAGCTGGGAAGGAATGTGGGCATGAATGTTCATTTCCCCTCTAAACTCCCTCTATAAAGCAATAGATTTTTGTCAATACCTTCCCCCCATAATAACTTCAAAATATCAGCATTATTGGGCAATTCCAAGCACACACGATGGAAAACTTTCTAGCCAAGGACAGAACCACCCTTGTGGGGCAGGTGAGGAGCAGGGAAATAAATTCCTGCCATTCTGTAAAGCAGGGCTGGGCTGCACAGCAGCGTCACGAACCTCATTCCCTCAGGGACTTCTGGAGTCCACAGGACTGGGAACCTGCTCCAATGCTATGACTGAATTCACTTCTAGTATCAGTAATTCAGCAACTCTTGGTGCCATGACAGAGATCCTGCAGTACCAGCCCCAACTTCCAGCTGCAGAACCAGGTCCCACCCACTGCAGTGCCCTGTCACAGACACTTCTGCCTCGAGAAACCTCTGGAAGCAGCACAGGACAGGCCTGGAGACCGTGGAATAAGTGTTCCAGATGTGCTGAGTGCCCAGACAGGACACAGAGCCCGGAGCCCCCACAATGCCCCAGCACCACTGGGAGACAGGGACAGGATCCCTGTCCTGCCAGCTGTCCATCCAGCCCAGGAATGCTCCTGCAGCACCAGCTCGGCTGTCCCTGTCCAGCTGGGAAGCTGCCAGGAGTGTGGGGCCCAAACCAGAGCTGCCACTCCAGAAGGAAAGCAGAGTATTTGGAGAGAACAAGGAATAGAGTGTGTGAGGCAGAGGGAATGGGCTCCACCAGCAAACACAGCCACGGACAAAGAGTGGCCACCAGGGATCAGGCCAGGACACACCTCTGGGCTGTGAGCTCAGAGCAGGGAACAGGAACAGGCCAAAGGAGACCAAATGGGGACAAATCTGTTTTCTCTTTAAAACAAAACAAACTTTGTCCAAACGAGGGTGGAAACACCAGCCTGGCAAAGTGCCCTGGTGCTGTTAGTCCTGCTATGGCCCAGCACATTCTCTGCAAGGTCATGGCAAAACACATTGATTGTCCCTGAAAATGAAGTGCAGATCCTCAGGAAAAGAGGAGCTTTTTCCCGCAAGCGAAAACACACCCCTGCCTTTAGCTAACACCAGTAAGGAACTGGTTTGCGACTGGTAACACCTGACATAATGGGAAAACAGCACAGTGGCTACAAGCACCAGATCCCTGTATGTGCTGAGGTTGGAAAATCCCTGAGACCATGGACTCCAACCCCTCCCCAGCTCTGCCAAGGCCACTCCTGACCATGTTCCCGGGTGCTACATCCAAGTGCCAAAGGCCTTGAAATCCCTCCAGGGATGGGGACTCTAGCCCTGCCCAGGACAGCTGTGCTGGACAACCTTTTGGGGAAGGAATTGTCCCAATATCCCCCCTGCCCTGGCCCAGCCTGAGGCCGTTCCCTCTCCTCCTGGCCCTTGTTCCCTGGGAGCAGAGNAGCCCCTCCATGTCCTGTATTTGGGGACCCCAGAGCTGCTCTCAGGGCTGGTGGTGCCCCAGCAGTGCCAGCACAGGGACAGCCCATGGTGACACAAACCAGTGCCCTTGGCCTTCCTGCCCACCTGGGCTCACATCCATTCTGGCAGGAATGACAATTCCTGAGAGATTTACCTGCGGATGGGATGGCACAGAGCAGGTGTGGCAGCTCACGGGCCAGACTCTTCCCAGCACTTCCCAGAGGAACTACAGCTTGATCCTGGGGACTGCCCTGGCCCACAGAGGGCCGAGCAGCTGGTGTGGAGCTCACCAGCGAGGAAGAGGAGATGGGAAGGGAGGAGCTGGTCATTCCCTGCAGCAGGACACAGCTCAGGCACCACTGAAATGGGGGGGTGACATCCCACCCTGTGCAGAGCTACAGCAGCAGGTTCTTCAGAAAAACTACAAGCGAAACCACGCTGCCCAGACCCTCCTTTACTGAGCCTGCCACGTTCACGTGGGCAAAGCAGGATTAAAGCAAAGACAAGATGTGATGGAAACTTGGATATAAATAACTGATGGTACGAGCTCCAGCTCCACAGAGCTTTGGAGGAATTCACACCCACCGAGCACAGGGGCACTTCTGAAGGCACAATGTACAAGTGACTCAGAGCTGACACCAGCTCAGCCTCCTCTGAGCCTGGGGCAAACCCTGCTGTTCTTACCACCTCCTCCTGGCAGCCACCTTGTTCCAGTATCAGACAGCACATCATTCCCATCTGCATGGCACGTGTGCTCCAGCTAATCCTCTTGTTCTCTGCTTCTCCACCTCTCCCACCAGGGAGATGACAGCAGCTCCTGCTAACTCCAACTGGGAAATCTCACCTCACCGGGAAACACAGCAACAAATGCACTCCTGCTTTAGGAACAGGTGCCCTGAACAGCAGAATGCCCTCCCCACACCGTGGCTGTGCCCCATTTCCTGCCCCACTGAGCACGGCCCCTGTGAATGGCGAGGGAAGACATGCGTTCAATCGATACGATTGGTAGAGCAAGCTTCGACTTTATTAAAAACATTGTCTCTTTTATACTTTTCTACATAACATATTCAGAACAGCAAAGCGTAATTGGCTACAGCCTAATGGTTACAATTTGCACACTCCTCCTACTTGCACTTTCCTGAGCTATGCCGGTACTTTCCATCCTTTACTTGTGTTCCTTGTTTTTCACTAACTCAAGGACAGGGTGACCTTTAAATCCTCCTTGTCAGCATAACTTGCATTTTGCTCTGCGGCCTACTTTCCTTACTCTTGCTCACTTCAGCTAACATGGTGTTTGCTGCAATAGTGCCTCCAGGGATCCATGTCCCTGCTCTGTCAACCGTTCTTCCACAGGTCCCCCTTTTTTTCTTGCCAGCAATACCTGATGGCTCACTTTGTTAACAGTCCTCATTAAACACTGATATGCTGTTCTTACAACAATCAATATTACTATCATAATCATAACCCAACGCAGCCCTTCCGTTATCAGTGTTGATGGCCATGGTGGAAGGCTTCCAAACCGGCCTTGTAGCCAGTCATCAAATGGGTTATGCTCAACCATAATTTTCTTGGGGTGCTCCTTCAGCCATTGCAATTGCCGGTGTATTGACTCTCCATGATCACTCAGGTTAAAGCAACACATTCCTTCATCTCATCACATCCATGCCCTCGAGCCAAAAGCAAAAAATCAATTGCAGCTCTATTCTGTGACACAGCATGCCTTAAGCTGTCCATATCACTGGCCATCTCTGTCAACACCTGAGAGGTGACATCGGCTTGCCTGGCAGCCCAGCATACCAATTTGTTAATTGAATTTAACGCATGTGCTGTACCTACTGGTGGAATCGATGCTGCAAACACCCTCGATGTTGCAGACCACAATTCTACATTGTCATTGCAGTCACTGGTTAACTGTGACACGCTGTGTTTGTGGCGTGCTGACGTTATGTTGATCCAATGTGCTTTCTCAGTGACAACAATGCCAGTTTCCCAAAATAACATGGTCCTCCTAAAGCATTTCCTGGTATTCCTGCCCATGCTCTATCATTACAAATAAGATACATACCAGGTGGCAAAGCTTTAGCTGAATCATTATTCCATATTCTATCACTAGTATTAGCACCCCACCCATAAGCAAAAAGTTTTTCAGATTCATTATACCCACAGTGTCCCAGGCCATATTGTGAACTAGAGGGCATCACCTGAGTCCAGATCCGAGTCAATTGGGTATCAATATGAATCCCCCCAACACGTCTGAGTCACATTTCCCACCCTTTGGGATCCCAACAGGTCTAATTCCTGAGGATCCCATGGCAGGGTCACGTTCAACTGACCAATTAATTGGGCCGAACAGTTGGCCACTGAACTATCATTACAGTTAACACTGTTATTTATCCAATGGCCAAACTCCTGTGGGTTCAAGGTGGGGAATCCCACCAAGCACGTTTTAAACGGTTCAGTCGCTGATGCCAGACTCAAACAGAAATCAGTTTGATTGGTTCGGTTGGCCCATGCCACCCAGATGTTGGTCTGGGTTGACACGGGAAACGCCCAGACGGGCCACAGGGCTGTTGCCAGGAGCAAGCAAAGCAGGCTTAGTCCACCGGCTCGGAATCCACCGCGGCCCTGCAACTTGCAGGTGCTGCGCTGTACCGACGCAGTCCCTCCAACACCTCCAACTCCTCCCAAGATTGCTCGGAGGGGCCAAGTTTCTGGCCAGAGTAAGGTGGAAACAATTGATAAATCCGCACCAGTGTCCAGCAGCACTTGTTTAGTCAGTTGCTCCTGGCCATGAACTAACACAGTGGTTACTACTGCCCTTNTCTGGCCAGAGTAAGGTGGAAACAATTGATAAATCCGCACCAGTGTCCAGCAGCACTTGTTTAGTCAGTTGCTCCTGGCCATGAACTAACACAGTGGTTACTACTGCCCTTTGGTGCATGGGCACAGTTAACAACGCCATACCCCCAGTGGAACCAAAACCACCAGTCCCAGGGTCCCGGGGTGACAGCGCCTTCATGCAAGCGGTGAGCTGTGGCACCGGCACTAGCTGGGCTATCCGGCTTCCTTTCCAGATGTGCAGCGGAGGAAAGGACGTCTGGGCCACGATGTTAATCTCACAACAGTCACTGTCAATGACTCTAGGCAACACAAATAATCCTTTCAGTCCACTTGAGGAGTGACCTAACAGTAACGCTCCTTGGGGCTGTCCATTTATCAGTATTGGCCCCCGTACCACAGTGGGTATTTTTGTGGGTCGAGAGTCTATCAAGGTGATGTCTATTGTGGATCCCAGGCCCAGGCCGAGGCTTCCTCGGGTGGCGGGTTGCAAACAGCCGGCAGGCCGCAGGTGGTTGGGCCTGTGGCTACTGCTGTAGGGGTCACTGTAACTGGAGCCGCCATTGGTGTCTTGACGCTGGGGCCCCTCGCGCTCCACTTCCCGTTTCCTGACTTTCTGCAGGCAGCTGTGTTATGGCTGTTCATCTGGCAGTTCTGACACCACACCTGGGTTTCAGTACACTGTCAACGTATGTGTCCCGCTTTGCCACATCTAAAGCAGCTATTCTTCTTCCGCTGGGCGAGCTGCCCTCCCGAGTTTCGCTGCAGTGGAGCCAAGGCTGCAAATATCTTGAGTCTGTGCCTGCACTAGGTCTTTTCCTAAGTCCTTGATGGCTTCCAATAACTTCGCCTGCGGGGTGGCTGGAACACAACTCATTCTTTCTAACATAGCCTCAACAGTGGCATCTGCAGGGAGCGTTACCAAAATACCCCTAGTCGCCTGATTGCAGTTTTCCAATACACAGTGCCTCAGAATCGGGCCTTTCATCCATTCATCCATTCTGTCTGATTGATTAATCGCTTCCGTAACCTTATCTACAAAACTAGCAAATGACTCATCTTTCCCTTGCTTAAGAGCCATGTAAGATGGCTGTGGCCATGCCACCTTAACACGAGCCATAGCACTGTGAGCAAGCCTCATGGACTCTAAGCACACATCTGGACTTAACTGCATCTGCACGACAATAGATGCAAACTGTCCTATCCCCATCAACTGCTCTGCAGTGACACCAAACAATCTATCATTCTGCTGCCGTGGAGTATTCGCCGAGATATCACACAGTGCTTGCCAGTGACCTTGCCATAATAACTGCTGAGACTGCGTCATGATCATTCGCACAATGGTCTTAGTATCCTCTGGCAACAATATGCTGCTTCCCCAGATATAATTCAACATTTGTTTAGCCGGCTCGCTATGCAAGCCAGACTCATTCACTGNGCAGACCACAATTCTACATTGTCATTGCAGTCACTGGTTAACTGTGACACGCTGTGTTTGTGGCGTGCTGACGTTATGTTGATCCAATGTGCTTTCTCAGTGACAACAATGCCAGTTTCCCAAAATAACATGGTCCTCCTAAAGCATTTCCTGGTATTCCTGCCCATGCTCTATCATTACAAATAAGATACATACCAGGTGGCAAAGCTTTAGCTGAATCATTATTCCATATTCTATCACTAGTATTAGCACCCCACCCATAAGCAAAAAGTTTTTCAGATTCATTATACCCACAGTGTCCCAGGCCATATTGTGAACTAGAGGGCATCACCTGAGTCCAGATCCGAGTCAATTGGGTATCAATATGAATCCCCCCAACACGTCTGAGTCACATTTCCCACCCTTTGGGATCCCAACAGGTCTAATTCCTGAGGATCCCATGGCAGGGTCACGTTCAACTGACCAATTAATTGGGCCGAACAGTTGGCCACTGAACTATCATTACAGTTAACACTGTTATTTATCCAATGGCCAAACTCCTGTGGGTTCAAGGTGGGGAATCCCACCAAGCACGTTTTAAACGGTTCAGTCGCTGATGCCAGACTCAAACAGAAATCAGTTTGATTGGTTCGGTTGGCCCATGCCACCCAGATGTTGGTCTGGGTTGACACGGGAAACGCCCAGACGGGCCACAGGGCTGTTGCCAGGAGCAAGCAAAGCAGGCTTAGTCCACCGGCTCGGAATCCACCGCGGCCCTGCAACTTGCAGGTGCTGCGCTGTACCGACGCAGTCCCTCCAACACCTCCAACTCCTCCCAAGATTGCTCGGAGGGGCCAAGTTTCTGGCCAGAGTAAGGTGGAAACAATTGATAAATCCGCACCAGTGTCCAGCAGCACTTGTTTAGTCAGTTGCTCCTGGCCATGAACTAACACAGTGGTTACTACTGCCCTTTGGTGCATGGGCACAGTTAACAACGCCATACCCCCAGTGGAACCAAAACCACCAGTCCCAGGGTCCCGGGGTGACAGCGCCTTCATGCAAGCGGTGAGCTGTGGCACCGGCACTAGCTGGGCTATCCGGCTTCCTTTCCAGATGTGCAGCGGAGGAAAGGACGTCTGGGCCACGATGTTAATCTCACAACAGTCACTGTCAATGACTCTAGGCAACACAAATAATCCTTTCAGTCCACTTGAGGAGCGACCTAACAGTAACGCTCCTTGGGGCTGTCCATTTATCAGTATTGGCCCCCGTACCCCAGTGGGTATTTTTGTGGGTCGAGAGTCTATCAAGGTAATGTCTATTGCTGATTCCAAGTCTAGGCCGAGGCTCCCTCGGGTGGCGGGTTGCAAACAGCCGGCAGGCCGCAGGTGGTTGGGCCTGTGGCTACTGCTGTAGGGGTCACTGTAACTGGAGCCGCCATTGGTGTCTTGACGCTGGGGCCCCTCGCGCTCCACTTCCCGTTTCCCGACTTTCTGCAGGCAGCTGTGTTATGGCTGTTCATCTGGCAGTTCTGACACCACACCTGGGTTTCAGTACACTGTCGACGCATGTGTCCCGCTTTGCCACATCTAAAGCAGCTATTCTTCTTCCGCTGGGCGAGCTGCCCTCCCAAGTTTTGCTGCAGTGGAGCCAAGGCTGCAAATATCTTGAGTCTGTGCCTGCACTAGGTCTTTTCCTAAGTCCTTGATGGCTTCCAATAACTTCGCCTGCGGGGTGGCTGGAACACAACTCATTCTTTCTAACATAGCCTCAACAGTGGCATCTGCAGGGAGCGTTACCAAAATACCCCTAGTCGCCTGATTGCAGTTTTCCAATACACAGTGCCTCAGAATCGGGCCTTTCATCCATTCATCCATTCTGTCTGATTGATTAATCGCTTCCGTAACCTTATCTACAAAACTAGCAAATGACTCATCTTTCCCTTGCTTAAGAGCCATGTAAGATGGCTGTGGCCGTGCCACCTTAACACGAGCCATAGCACTGCGAGCAAGCCTCATGGACTCTAAGCACACATCTGGACCTAACTGCATCTGCACGACAATAGATGCAAACTGTCCTATCCCCATCAACTGCTCTGCAGTGACACCAAACAATCTATCATTCTGCTGCCGTGGAGTATTCGCCGAGATATCACACAGTGCTTGCCAGTGACCTTGCCATAATAACTGCTGAGACTGCGTCATGATCATTCGCACAATGGTCTTAGTATCCTCTGGCAACAATATGCTGCTTCCCCAGATATAATTCAACATTTGTTTAGCCGGCTCGCTATGCAAGCCAGACTCATTCACCGTGGTTCGCAGCTGAGCTAATAACTTCCACTCAACCGGCCTATGCTCACCTTGCATATTCCCTGCATTATCTACGTGATATATTACCGGAAATGCTTGACTATCTGGCAAACTGTCAGGGAAGATCCCCAACGCTTCCAACATTCCCCTGTCATTTCTAGCGACCGCTTCTCGTGCAATACTGTTCTATCTGATTCCCTTCACCCTACATCTTCCTGCCTTTTCTTCCTTTTTCTCTTCTTCTACTCCTTTTTTTGTTACTTTCTCATCGCTCTCCTGTTTCTCCTTGGCCACCGACTCTTTCCCTACCATACGCCCCTCCTCCACGGGGGGAGCCGATGGTTTTAGCCGACCCCCTTTCAAGCCTGAAGGCTCATCATCACACAGAAGCGGATCAGGCAGCAGAAGGGTGGGTCCTTGTACTTTTATTGGGCAACCCATTGGTGGATTCACCACATAATCCCCCCCCAGGGTCAACCTTCCTTCTATTCCCTCAGGTTTATTTAATCGATCGGTGGCTATTGCTGCTAAGCACTCTTCCTCTTTATAGCTTATCAAACAATTGATTGCATCGCGCCATGGTTTCATCAATTTTTTGGATACCTTATCATCATCTATCACTGCATCCCATAGACAGTCCACAAATCTCCTCCACTCACATACCTTAAATAAGCCTGCGTCCTTAAAGAAACCCTTAGCCTTTGCTACTGCTAACAGACCTGGCAGGTCCTTTACAATAACATCCCACTTTTCTAGAAAGCGCTGTAACAGTTGGAGAGCTACCTCTGATCCCACGGTGCCGGCACTTAATCGCTTTTAAGCCTTATCTTTTGCAGCCTTTTCTCCTGGACAGCTCTCCCTTGGAGGGTGACTCCAATTATGTTGAGCCAAGCACGGATCCAACACACCACAATAGCGTCCGTCGGTCTTTTGCTCCCCGATCGCTGCCTATCGGGGCTTCTCCGAGCCCGCCACTCCGGTGGCATTGTGTGCTTAGGGTATCACACCAAGGTCCCTGCTCTGGCACCACTTGTGAATGGTGAGGGAAGACATGCGTTCAACTGATACGATTGGTAGAGCAAGCTTCGACTTTATTAAAAACATTGTCTCTTTTATACTTTTCTACATAACATATTCAGAACAGCAAAGCGTAATTGGCTACAGCCTAACGGTTACAATTTGCACACTCCTCCTACTTGCACTTTCCTGAGCTTACTTCTGTTCCTTGTTTTTCACTAACTCAAGGACAGGGTGACCTTTAAATCCTCCTTGTCAGCATAACTTGCATTTTGCTCTGCGGCCTACTTTCCTTACTCTTGCTCACTTCAGCTAACATGGTGTTTGCTGCAATAGTGCCTCCAGGGATCCATGTCCCTGCTCTGTCAACCATTCTTCCACAGGCCCCCCCAGGATTTCCTCCTCCCTGCAGCACAGAGGCCGGGACAGCCCCATGCTGGTGGGAGCTGGTCTGCTCAGAGCAGGGATCTCACACATGCAGTATTCCACAGCAAACACAGCTCCACAGCAAACGTTTGCTCAACCCATTTCATGCACCTCAGATCACTGAGGCCCCTCCCAAGGGCAAAAACTGAGCAGCTTCTTTAGCAGCATCAAAACTCAGCCCCAGCAGTGGCAACACCTGGTTCCTGCACACCTGGGAGGCTCTATGGGAAGCAGCACTACTGGGATGCCCAGCAGAGCCACAGGGTGGAGGACCAGTGCAATCCCTCATCCCCTCAGCCCTGGAAGGTCACCTGGGCTTCCCACCTGGAGCATTTCCCCTCTGAGTGTTGTACAAAGAGCTGAGAGAAGCAGCTTGGAGCTCAGACAAGTTGCTGACACAGGGAATTACCCTGCCTACCTTGTCTCTCTTTCCTCATTTCAGGGTACACATAATCCTTGCCCAATTCACTATGAGAAGGAAATCCCAGCAACATGGGAACATGTGGCTCCTCAGAGGCCACAGCAGGCTCAGGAATGTCCTGAGCAGGTGACTCAGCCCCCCCGCACAAGGTCCCCACGGGACAGGGACCTGTGCTGTGCAGCCAGTGTGTCCTGCAGTGCACAGAGAACACCTGGGAACACCCACACCACCCATTTTCCTCCCCAGGGAATTAAGGAACCTCCATGTACCAGTCCAGGCCTGCCTGGGGAACGCTGACTCCCAGAAAACGTTTCTAAGGATGAAACAAGCAGCCATGCAGCTCCCTGGGGCTCCTCACAGCCAGGTTTTACCCCACCACAGGCACCCCAACCCTGACTGTCCCCACCAACACCACATCCAACTCCTGTTCCCCACTCCCATCCCTCCCCACCCACCTGGAGCTGTGTTTATGAACCTGCACCAAGGGACTCACCAGCTTCTGGGCCACAATGTTGTAGTGGCTGAAGGACTGGAGCAGGGCCACGAAGCAAACCTTGCAGCCAGCTGGGGAGGACAAAACACACGTTAGCAGCTCCCCTTTGCAGAGCTGTTATCAAAGCACATAAATCACAGCAGCCAGGCCACAGATCTGCCTGGGAGGACCTTGAAGTGAGGCTGATCTGGGCAGACCCCCACCTTGCTTACAATTTTCGCCTTTCTAAGGGATTTCTACACGAGAGGAAATGTTAAGTTTAAAAAGGGAGGGAAAGAACAAGAGAAAGATGACCTGAAAAAGTGCAAGGCCCCCGTTCTGCCTCGTGCCCTGCTGGCACTGTTTGCTGGTGTTATTGCAAGGAGGCCAATGCCTGACCATGACACAAACTACTGAAACCACTGACACACCAAAAACCTCTGGTTTGACTCCTGTAGGACAGGTGACCTTGAGTGGAAAGACACATAAACCAACCGATTTTTACAGACACCTCAGTCACTAACATGTGGTTTTGGACAACCATGTGACAACTCGGCCTTAGGGGTATGTTTGTCACTCTCTGGAACACATCAGTGGCCTCAGCTGAGCCTTCACAGGGAGGCCCCAGAGGTTTGGGGGTGCTGCAGGCAGGGAATAACTGTATCCAGGTCCTGGAGGGAGAGGAGCAGGTGACAGCCAGGACACACTAACATCCAGCAGGGGTGGAAGGCTTTTCCCAGGCAGATGAAAGCTCTGGGCAGCAACTCCAGGGCAGTGCAGCAAGTGAGCACATGAGCAGAGCCATGATGGGATGTGGGCAGGTCCCCCTGAACCACTCACACCATTATCAATCTGTTCCCCGAGGCATTTCCTGCAGTTTTCCTCTGATCCATTAATTAAAAGAGTATTTCAAAGCAGGGTAAGGCCCCAGCTGAGAAAGTGGCAGCTCTGGAGGCAGGATATGCTCAGCCACCCCCTGCCCAACACTCTGAGCTCTCTTTCAAGCCTGACAGCAAGTACCAGGTTTGCTGGGCTGGTGGCTGTGCCAGCAGAAAGCTGGGGAGTCCTCGAGTACAGTGCCTGCTCCAGAGGCACCAGGAGGTGACTGTTCCCAGAAAAGCAATCAGGCAACTTGCCAGGCTCTTTGTTCGCCTCTTTACTCACTGCCAGCTTATCTGTTGTAAGTCAGTCCTGATAGGTGTAATTACCTCATAAAGCAGTGAGGGATTGCAGGGAACACCTCACTGGCATGGCCCCACCAGTGAGGACGCCAGGCACAGACACGGGATGAACCCAAGGACAAGGCAGGACTGGGATCCGCAAACCCCGACCCCAAAGTTCTGCGTTAACCCGAGGATGTCCCAAGCTCTGCAAAAGCTGCCTGTGCCCCCAGAGCTGCAGGGAAGGAACCCGTGGGGCTCCCCTGCCTGGGCAGGGCTGCAGCTGACCCACCTCGCAGGTAGAAGGAGAGGAAGTGGTGCACCAGGAAGCTGCCGTCTGTCCGGCTGTCCCGCAGCAGCGTGAGCCTCCCCTGCAAAACAGCAAACATCACTCCACCAGGGAACAGGGGGCCACCAACTGCTCCTGGCAGGAAAGATCCCTGCTCAGGTGAGGGAATCCTACAGGTGTCAGCAGAAGGTATGCCAGTGTTTCCTCTGGGCACAGCCCATGGGGAGGCATCCGAATCACAGGATTGTTAAGGTTGGAAAAGCCCTGTGAGACCATCGGGTCCAACTGGTGGCCCAGCACTGCCCTCTCTGTGCCCACCCCTGGACACACTCAGATGCTGCAGAGGACACTGAGCTGCCTCTCCACACCTGCAGCCTTTGGTGCTCAACACCACCATCATCTGAATTCAGAGCCATCAGCAGGAATATCAGCAGGAACTCTGAGCCATTCTCACTTCCCAGCTTCTCACAGTCACCTTCCTGCACAGGAGCCACCCACTCCAACCTCCACTGCCACAGCCACTGCTGTCAGTGCATGTGAAATGTCAGCCCTGCTAGAGCTGTTCCTCCTGTCCCCTCTCCCAGGTTTACCTCCAACACACCACACCCAGGACAGGAAGCCTTACCACCAAACCTGTGTCGTGCAGCAGAGCTCTGGGGACAAGGTATAAACCTTGTTTTGATCAGCCAGGAAATTAATGCTGCTCATCAGTGTGAGCTCGTTATCAGCCACAACCTCATCAAGGTGTTTGTTTCCATTATAATCTTAGTCAGGATGCTTCTTTAATCAATACACATCATGGAGGGGCTGCTTGGAATCACAAAGAGCTTATTGAAGTGGGGGTTTTAACCCCCAAGAACAAGTGTTTTGCAGCAACAAGCCATTTCCACACAGGCAGTTCCCAAGAGATCTGTCAGAGCGAATTCCCTGGTGCCTGAAGCCTAAAGTGGAACAAATGGAACAGCAAATATTGAACAGGCCTGCAGGGAATGCAAAGCAGAGGCCGGGGCAGTGAAGCTGCTCTGCCCCCAAGAGAGACAGAGCTCTTCCCACCCAGAAACAGGTTATGCCTGGGTGGCCAGTGCAGTGACAGGGGCCTGTCCTCCAGATGAGCTCCACGGAAGAGCCTCAGGGCTCAAAGAGCACAAGCTCAGACAGTCAGAGATTTAACTCCTGCAGCTCCATCCCCTTCAGCCCCAGACTGCCCCAGGCTGGGTCCTGCTGTCCCCCCCCAGCACGTGGGATGCTGTCACTCCAAGCACACGGCATTTCACTGTCCCAAAGCTGCCAGCAATCCCCCTCCAGCCCTGGGCTGTCACTGCAGCTGCTCACACAGCACGGGCAGAACCCTCCCCGCTTTCAGTCACTGCCAAGGCCACCCCTGACTGTGTCCCCAGGGAGGGGCCACATCCACAGGGCCTGGAAATCCCGCCAGGGCTGAGCACTCCACCCCTCCCTGGGCAGCCCCTGCCAAGGCCTGACCCCCCTTGCCAGGCCCCGGTTCCTCCTCCTGTCCCCCCTGCCCCTGCCCTGGCCCAGCCTGAGGCCGTTCCCTCTCCTCCTGGCCCTTGTTCCCTGGGAGCAGAGCCCGACCCCCCCCCGGCTCCCCCCTCCTGGCAGGGATTGCAGAGAATTCCAGGGGCCCCCTGAGCCTCCTTTGCTCCAGGATGAGCGCCCCCAGCTCCCCTTCCCAGCACAAGCTCCAGCCCCTCAGTGTCCTGTACCTGGCCCCCAGAGCTGTTCCGAGGCCTGACACTGCCCTGGGCCTGTGTCACACCACGGTGACACGGCACCCACTGTGCTCACACCAGGAAGCTGAGCCCAGCTGACAGGAACCCGTGAGGCTTCCCAAGGTCTGTCCATCCCCACGGGCCACGCATACCAAGTTATTCAGCAGCTGCCTGGAAGCAGCCAGGCTCCTGGAGGTGCTGGGGGCCAGAGGAATTCTCCTGCTGAGGAGCAAGGAAGCCCTGGCCCCACCACCAGGACTTGGTTTGTGCCCCAGAAACCCCCTGGCCTTGACTTGCCACCACAGATGGACAAAAGGAGATAAAGGTAAAATTCCATCTACTTGGAAAGTAGTCATGGAAATACCAGAGGAAATCAGGCTTGAGGAACCAGCCTTGGAATGGGAGATGTCTGCTCCAAAAGTTGTCTTTTCCAGCCCCTTATGAATTGGATCAAGCCTCTATCCCAGTTGTTATTCTCTCCTCCTTCCCCAGCCAGGGATGAAGCCCTTCCAAAGGCAAATCCTCCCCTGCTCCAGGGAACAGCACTGAGGGGCAGCCAGACACAGACACCTGGCAAAGAGGGGCTGGGGCTGTGGGAATGACCCTGTTTGCTGGGAGGGGAACAGCCTCTGCTCAGCTCCTCTGTCCTGCTTGGGAAGCCGAGCCCAAAGGCAGGATCTTGAGGCCAAATCCTTTGGTTTTGCTCTGTGAAATTCCCTGTTCACGTCAAGGTGAGCTCCCTGCCTCCAAAATCAGGCTTATGGATGGCACTCACCCCACAGCTCCATCCTCCAACACACCTCAGAGCACAGGCTCTGCTCTGCCAAAACTCCAGCTCCGCCACAGGCTCCTCACTAAGTGTTTGACATGCATTGAAAACCCACAGGAACCGCAGGGATCTGGGAAATTGCACTATCCCTCACCACCTCTGAACCTCAGCCAACACCTCCACCAGCTTCCAGCCTCCAGGGCACTCTCCCAAATATTCCCCACCAGAGCAGCCCTGCCCTGCCCTGGGCAGCCTGACAAGGAAAGACCTCACTGCTGTTTCCCAGCCCAGGGGGAAAATGGGGACACGGAGGGAAAGTCGGACTCACAAAAACATCAGTTATCACCCCAAACCTGTTTTTGTTATCTCAGCTCTTATCTGTCAGGAAAAACACGGAGGAATGTGCAGCACAGGGATTATTTATTAATTACTGATAACACTGAGCTGTGAGGTGCAGTCACGCACCCGAGGGAAGGGATGAGGCATCCAGAGGGAGCTGGAGAACCTGGAGGAGGGGGAGCACAGGAACCTCACCAGGTTCAACCAGGCCAACTGCCAAGTCCTGCACCTGGACTGGGATAATCCCTGGTATTAGATGGAGGGAGGGATGGACAGTCCCTGAGAGGGACTGGGGGATATTGGTGGGGGACAGGCTGGACATGGCCCAGCCCAGACCCCCCCCCGTGCCCTGGGCTGAGCCCCCAGCAGGGGAGGGGGGGATTGTGCCCCTGTGCCCCCCCAGGTGAGACCCCACCTGCAGAGCTGCTCCAGCCCTGGGAACAACAGCAGGAGCCCCTGGAGCTGCTGCAGAGAATCCAGAGGAGCCCCAGAGATGCTCCAGGGCTGGAGCCCCTCTGCTCTGGAGCCAGGCTGGGAGAGCTGGGAATGTTCCCCTGGAGAAGGGAAGGATCTAGAGAGAGCTTGGAGCCCCTGGCAGAGCCTGAAGGGGTTCCAGGAGAGCTGGAGAGGGACTGGGGGCAAGGGCTGGGGGGACAGGACACAGGGAATGGCTTCCCAGTGCCAGAGGGAGATTGGGAAGGAATTGCTGGCTGGGAGGGTGGGGAGGGACTGAGATGGATTTCCCAGAGAAGCTGTGGCTGCCCCTGGATCCCTGGGAGTGTCCAAGGGCAGGTTGGGATCCCTGGGACAGTGGGAGGTGTCCGTGCCTCTGAGAGGGAGCAGCAGCCCGAGATCCTCACTGTCCCTTCCAACCCGAACCACCGTGACTCCATGATTAACAATTTACCTGCACAGCTCCCAAAGAGCACCAGAGTGTTTAGTTCCGGCATGACTTCATTAGCACAAAACCTGCCTGCATGAACTAAATTCATTAATTTAGTGCCCTTGACGACAAGAACCTGTAGAACCCTCCGTGGTCCGGAGCAGGGCCAGGCAGCGGGTTTGAGCCCCAGCTGTGCGGTTACTCAGCACGCACGGACGCCGGGCGGAGCAGCGGCGGATCCCGGAGCCAGAGCCGTGAGGGGCGGCGGGGAGCCGGCACCGAGCGAGGGCAGGGCGGGAGAACGCTCAGCCCCGGGCCGGCCCGCGGCCCTGCCCGTCCCTCCCCCCTCCCGCCCCCAGCGCCCCTGCAGCGCCCTCTCACCGGCTCCGGGCGCTCCGGGGAGGCCCCGAGCAGCTCGTTGAGCTCCGCGAACATGGCGGACACCGCTGAGGGGCCGGCGCGGCGGGAACGGCGCAGGGACTGCGCGTGCGCGGGGAGGGCGGGGCGGGAACCCCTCGGGGAGCGGGGGGCAGCGGGAATGGGAGCGGGAACGGGAGCGGGAATGGGATCGGGAACGGGA
>VXBA01001135.1:92966-157635 GCA_013399895.1 Serilophus lunatus
GAGCGGAGCCGCGCCGAGCCGGGGGGCCGGGCCGGGCGGCGGGGGCGGGACCGGGGACGCGGCGGCAGCACCGGCCACGGGCACGGCACTCCCCCGGCATCCCGGGGGCAGCGCCGGGGGGCACATCGCGGCACCCCCTGGCACCGGCATCTTCGGGGAGGACACACTGGGGGACCCATCCCTGCACCAGCATCCCCGGGGGGATACACGTTCTAGCGCCTCCCGGCATCGGCATCCCCGGAGGGGGACACCGGGGGACACATTCCGCCACTCCCGAGCATTGGTATCCCTGGGGGAAGAACCGGGGGAAACATCCCGGCACCCCCCAGCAGCGTGGAACGTGTGCTGACATCCCCCAGCACCGGTGTCCGCGGGTGGACACATCCCAGTACGCCCCAGCGCTGGCATTCCCTGTGAGGGGACACCGGGGGACCCATCCCAGCACCCCCAGCACCAAGGGAGCCATCCTGGCACCGACACACCCAGGGGCAGAACAGAAGGGCACATCCTGGCACCGGCATCCCCAGGGGAAGAAGAGGGGGGCACATCCTGGTACCCCCGACTGACCTCCCCAAACTGCTTCTGCGTGGGGTGGGGACACATCCCTGCACCAGCTCCGGGATCCTGTGCCAGCATCCTCAGCTGCTGCGGGGGGACCTCACTCTGCACCCCCGGACCCCATGGCCTGGGGGCACTGCGGGGCTCTGGCCCAGAGCAGAGGCTGTGACCGCTCAGACCCCCCAGACAGACACCCCAGGGTCGGGTCGGGCCCTCCTTGCCCCAGCGTGGGCATCCCACGGCCACGGTGCCACTTCTCAGTGCCAGAGTGGTCCAGGTGCCACCAGGTGCCACCGGGGCCTGTGTCACCTGCGACCCGTCCATGTGGGTGCCATGGACTGGGCTCCTGCCCGTGGGCTGGGGTGTGGGCAGGGGGCTGCTCCAGCCTCTGGCCCGGTGCCAGAGGCAGTGGCTGGATGGAGCCAGGGAAGAGAATTCCATGGACATGACCGGCTTCACAATGACCACAGCCAACCCAGGACCCCCGGCCCATCATTCTCCAGACCCCAGCTCCACAGAGTGGCCCTGGCAGTGCCGGGGGCAGCACTCAGGGCATCCCTGGGGGGCTCAGCCCAGACCCCTGTGCCAGAGAGCAGCGGCTCCTCTACCGTTCCTGCTGCCTGGGCTCCATGGATACCTCGTCCCCCACGGCCAGCACGAGCTCCCGGCTGGCTGAGGCTTCCCAAGGTCACCGTGTGTCCTTGGACACTTCCACCTGCAGCGCAGGAATGTGACAGCCATGGCTCGTCCCGCATCCTGCATCCCACGTCCTCCATCAGGCATCCTGCGCTGAGCAGCCCAAATCCCACATCAGACATTCTACATCCCCCATCGGGCATCCTGCGCCTGACATCCCACATCCCGAATCCTGCATTCCACACCCGCCATCCCACATCGGGAACCCTGCATCAGGTATCCCTCGTTGGTCATCCTGCATCCCGAATCCTGCGCCCCACCTTCGGCGTCCTGCCTCCCGCACTGTGTATCCTGCGTCAGACATTCCCCATCCCACATCCCACCCCAGTGGAGGATGCTGGGGACGGTGCCAGGGGCCCTGGGGAGCAGCGGGTGGTTCCTGGGGACCCCATTTCCATACCCCTCACGCCCCGTGTGGGACCCACATCGGCTCGGCTGTGACCCCCCCCGTGTCTCCCTTGTTCCTCCTCCCCCGTGGCGGGGCTGGGGGGGCCGCCAGGGATGGGGGTCCCCTCTCCCCCCGCAGCCGCCGCTCCTGGCCGGGCTCCGCGCCGGGAACAAGCCCCACTCTGTCCCTCTCAAAGGGGGATTGAAGGGGCTGCACCTGCTTAGTATTCCCCACACTTCCGCCCCTGGATGCGTTTCCAAGGGGACCGGCCGAGGGGCCGCCAGGATGGAGGGGGGACACGGCCGTGGCGGCCGGGAAGAGGGTTGGGAAGAGACGCGGGCGATCCACGGGCTGGGGGGGCCCGTGTCACCTCCCTGCCCTGGCAGCGGGACACCGAGGGGAGGGCGGGTGGCACCCGGGCTGGGGATGGTGCTGGCGTGGAGCGGGGTGGGACCCAGCGCCGGGAATGGTGCTGGGATGGAGCCTGGGCAGGGCAGCAGCCCGTGGGAGCTCCGGGCACCTGCAGTAACTCTTGGGGCCAGGAAGCTGGTGGGGTCACAGGGCTCCCTGGGCCCACCCGGGCCGAGCCTGGAGCCGCCTGGAGCCGCATCCTGGACAACTCCACGGCTGGAGGCTCCACCAGCTCTTGGGACAGCTCGTGCTGGTGTCCTGGAGCACCAGCTCCTCCTCTCCGTGGGGTTGTGTGCCCCATGTCCAAGCCTGGGGCACCTCATCCAGGGGCATCCCTCGTCCTGGGGGACACCCCCATCCCACGGTCCCCGGTGCCCCCTCGGGATATCGACCCCCGAGGGCTCCAGCCAGTGTCACCCCAGGGTGCTGAGCCACGTGAGGAAGGACCTTGTGCTGCATCCCACGGGATTCATGTGGATCAAAAGGGTGTTTGCATTCCCCACTCCCCTGGAGGCTGCTCCCCGCCCATCCCAGGGGACAGTGCCCACATTTCCCGGCAGATTCCCTCCCATGGCAGGAGCTCCCACCTCCCCCACGGCTCCAAACCTGTCCCTGTGCTGGTGGCTCCGGACCAGGGACCCTCAGGCATCAACCTGGGTGGGCAAGGGGGGGCTGAGGGTCTCTCCCCCCGTGGTGGGCAGAGCTCACAGGGAGGGCGGTGGGTGCCCCGCACTGGGCAGGGACACCCAGACAGGGAGGAATTCCCGAGCCTCCCCATTCCCACATTCCCAGAACGTGCAGGGGCAAAGCTCCGGCTCCATCCCCGTGCCCAAATCCAAGAGCAGCCAAGCCCAGCACGGAGTCGGAGCCAGATCCCACCACATTCCTACAAACCTGCCTTGGATTTGGCTTCGTCAGCAACAGGGGGCAGCAGGACAGACAGACAGACAGACAGACAGACAGACAGACAGTGACGGCTCTTTGGTCTCGAAGGAGAAATCCAGCAGCAGCTCCCTCCCCTTGGGAAGAACCCGCCGCTGCTGCCGAGCCCACGTTTTCCTGAGGAAGTTACTCAAAATTTTAAAGGCGAATTAAAAGGGTGGGAATTGAAGCCACCGTTTGGGGCATTTGGAGCAAATCACTGTGAGCTCCATTCATCCACCCCGTGAGCTGAGGGGGGATCTCATTCCAACCTCCTTCCAGTTCAGCTCTGGGAGCAGAGCTTGCTTGTGGATCCTCCCCTACCTGAGGGTCTGCAAAAAGCCACAGGAAGGGATTTGCTCCCCCTAGGCCTGAGTCACATTCCCGCCTGTGTCATGGGGAGCCCTCAGCTCAGTCCCACCCCCTGGCTTATCCTGGCAGCTCCCAGAGCATCCGTGGGGCCACGGGGCAGCCCCACACCCTCCTCCCATCCTGCACCCGCAGGGGCACCCCTGGGAGCGGGTGCCAGGTTGGATTGTGACCGGGGGATGGATGGACAGACAGGCAGAGGCTCGGAAGAGGCACAGGCGAGATCTGATCCCCACCTTCCCAGCCCCTTCCCATCAGCTGAGCGCCAGGAATCGCCTCCCCCCGAGCCTGACGATCCCCAGCGGCATCCAGAGCCCGATGGCGGGGACACGATGGGCCGGGTCAGCACCTCCCCACGACCCTCTGTGCCTCCAATTGCTTCTCCCTGGGCTGCCTTTGCCTCCCTCCTCATCCAGGTACTGGAGATGCTCAAATCACCGGTTTCTGGTTTTTGTTTTGTTGTTTTTTTTTTTTTTAAATAACAACTATTAGAAAAATGCAAAGAAAATGGAGACTACGAAGAACAAGGACTGAGGCTGGCGATTCCAGCCCGGGCTCAGGCACCGCTCCCCCTGGACACACGAGCTCTCCCCTCTCTCCCAGCACCCTGGGCGCTGAGCCCGAGCCCAGCTCAGCCGGGCGGGACTTCGGGGACGGCTTTGCCCTTGGCCGGGGCCGGCCCGAGGTGACGAGCCCTGATGTGACACCGAGCGCTGGAGGAGCCGCCGCCGCTCCGGGACTCGGCATCGACCTTCAGCCTCCGCCGCTCAGCCCGAGCACATCCCACCCCCTCCTGCGGGGAAAAACTCCCCCCGCACGGACCAGCCACACGCCAAAGCACTCCCGGCACCCGGCTGGGCCGAAAATTGCCGGAATCAGAGTCCTCCGAACAGGAGCCGTGCACGGCAGCCGGGGAAGGATTCTGGAGGCACAAAGACACGGACCCACAGCCCCGGCGCGTCCCGCAGCGCTGCAGGCGGATCTTCCCAAAGCCCCTCCTGAGCTGCCCAGGGAGCTGGAGCTCTTGGCTCTGCAGAGGCAGAGCTGCCTCGGGGGGGGAGCAGCCCCCGTGTCCAAGGGGTCCCCGGCTGCGCTGGGGCTGCCGGAGGGGCAGAGCCCCCGCTCCTGCTCTGCCGGACACGGCCACCCCCGAGCCGCGGTGCCCTGTGGCTGCCGAGGGAAGAGGTGGGAGAGGTTTGATAACCACCTCTCACAGCCCTGAGCTGCAAAGAGTGAGGAAAACCCCGAGTAAAATCTGAGTAAAATCCTGAGGTTTTGAGAAGAGACGGTGGGGAACAGCATCTCAAAGATCCCATGGAGCAGCGTGCCCCAGGGACAGAGCACTGCATCCCGCAGCTGGAGCCCCAAGGATGGAGCACTGCATCCAAAGGACAGGGAGCTGCATCCAAGGACACACCACAGCACCTGCCGGCTGCATCCAACACCCTGTGTGCCTGTGAGCGTGCACAGTCTCACAGGGGTGACAGATAAAACTGTCACAGACCGGGGGAGTCACCCTGAGCATCAGCACCTTCCTCCTTCCTGGCTGGAGAATCCGGTTTAGTACTTGTGATTTTGCCAAGAGGGCACTAAAGGCCTTTCAAAAAAGCTTTTTATCTTCAGAGTTTTGCTTTCATTACTGCTAAAAATCCGGATGAGACAAAGCAGCTGTTTCACAGCCAGGACAAGGAGTGAAGATGCCACTTCATCCCACGGAGATGAGGGCAAAAGGCTTGGGAAGGGCAGAGGAGCAGTGGTAAATACACACCTCATCCCTCCCACGGCAGCTCACAGGTATTTAATCACCTCCAAGGCTCCAGCTCTGGGACAGCTGGAGGAGGGAACCCGAAACTGGAGCAGCAGAGAGAACCGGACCCACAGGCTGCCAAAATCCACCGCGAGGGTCCTCCGGGGGCTCCAGGTCAGCGGCATCACAACGTCCCGGCCCCCAGCGCTGGGAGGGAGCCACAGAACGGAGCCCGTGGGGGTCTGGTGCCCCAGTGCCCAGGGAGGAGCTGCCCCTGGGTCCGATCCCGAGCCCTGGGAGGGGCTGCTCCAGGTCTTTGCCAGGCGGAGCAGCAACACGGGGCCAGGCCCTGGCACACGGGGACCACCAGCTGCAGCCCGGTGCTGCTGGTTGTTTTTACCACCCTGCAACTCGAAAGAACAGAAAACGATGGGTTCGGGGGAAAACCCTCCCCATCCCAATAATCAGCCCTCGCTTTCCCGTCGCAGCCTCCAGGCGACATCCCCAGGGCTCCCAGGGCCCTCCCAGGGGTCCCGCTGCTGTGCCACGACCCCGGCGGCGTCCCGGGGCTCCAGGGGAAGGGGCGAGTCGCAGCCAAGCAGAACACGGGCTGTTCCTGGGGAGCCGGCAAGGGCTCAGCCCTCGGCAGGGCACCCGCAGCTCCCCGGCCCCTCCGGCATTATCCAGGGGTCAGCCTTGGACCTGGATAAAACCTCCAGGGAGAAGGAGCTTCCAGTCTTCCAAATCCTTTGGAAGTTTCTTGTGAGAAAGGCAGCGGGAGGAAACGCACGCTCGGGCATCCCAGACCCTTCACGTGCCCCAATGTGCATTTTGGGCTTCAAACCATCCAGAAACGCCACAAAGCCGCAGCTTTTTAGAGCCCCCGGGTTGGTATTTCCAGGCGGGACAGCGGGAGGTTTAGGGAGTTACCGGGATGTGGAGATGGGAGGTGCCAGAGCCTGTGCCCATCCCTGCCGAGGAAAGGCACCCACGGCCCACATCTCCCCTCTCCAGCAGCAGCCGATTACTGGGATGAAGACTCAACCCCCTCCCAGCGGTTTGTAGCAGTGGGAGGGACAGGGAATTTTCTGGAGCCGGCAGCAGGATCATCCCAAGCAGGGATTCCCTTTATCCAAATGACACCCTGGATTCAAATGACCCCACAGTGGTTTTGGGGCAGACACCGAGTCAGTTTGGATCCCAGAGCTAAACTTGCTCTGGAGCCACTGCATTCAGGCCAGGAGGCTGTGAACAGGAAGGAATTCACTCCTCATCCCACCCCCAGCTCCCATGCCATCCCCACACTGGGGGAGCAGCACAGGGCACGGGGGGTTCTGGGCTGGGCCATGTCCAACCTCTCACCCACCAACATTCCCACAACTGGGATCCCAAATCACATCCAAACTCTGCTCCCCCACTCCAGGGACTGTCCTGCCTCAGCTCAGCCTCAGCAGCTGCTGCTGCTGTGACCACGAAGCTTTGAAGCTGGAAATAGAAAAAAAACTGTTCAAAACCAGTTTGTGATTTACCACTTTCTGTGCATCCCTCAGGAAAAACGTCTTCAGGATGAGAGGAAGGAAAATGACCGTTGTTGACCGTGCTGCAGGTGAGAGGGGCAGGATCCCAAAGGACAAGCCTTGCTGGAATGCAAAGGTCCAAGAGTCCCCTCCCTCCCCAGGGCAGGAGCAGCGCTGAGGAACCCCCCAAGGGGGCTTCAGCAGGAGACCCCAGCCCTGGGGACCCCCCCAGCCGCCCAAGGAGGGATTCTTGGTCAGGGATGGGGCTTTCACGGGGTGTCCCAGACCCAGGAGCACAGCTCCACCCCTGCACTTCTCCCCAGGGAATTAGGGACTGTGGGCATTACAGGATCCTGGGAAGTGGGGCTGCTGCTTCTGAGGGAAAGGCTCTCACTGGTTGAAGCAGCAGGAATGGGTGGCATATAATCCAGATTGGATTCTTGGTTTCAGTTTAATCAGAAAGGAAAACCACCCCAGCAGCCCCAGAGCCCAGGGGCAGAGGGGGGGAAGAGCAGCAGAACGAAACAATTAGAGGAGTGGATGGAGGAGCAGTGGGACCCCTCCAGCTCAGCTGTTCCTCCCCATTCCAACCTGCCACTTCAGAGCTCTCCTTTCAAGTGTGATCCAACTGGGAGCACGAGCTGGAGCCAGCAGGAAAGCAGGAATCAAACAGCAACGATCCTGAAAGGCCTCAGATGCTGCTGCACTTCATCTGACTCATTAGGCTTTCAAAACCTGAAGCAGTCTCTCCAAAGCAGCAGATTCCCAGTGTGAGAAGAGCCTTCCCTTCCCTGTGTGGATTCTGTGTCTCCCCCATGCCCAGGCTCTGTGGCTGCTCCATTGTAGTTCAGATCCAGCCCCAAAATAGCCCCGGATCACAGCAATTCCCAGCTCGTCCTGCACACAAAGGCAAAGGAGACTCCACAAACTCCACAAGCTTTGTACAAAAAACGCTTTTTTTTGCTTTTATTTCACAAAATTGGGTGGCTGCTGCAGGAATCAAACGGGCCCCATACAGAGACCAGGTGAAAAAGTGGACACAAGGATTATTTGTACAGAAACAAAACAGTGTCCAGGATCCAGGTCCTCGGCAGGATCAGCACTAGGACAGTAAAAAATAGTCTCCACCTGGATCCTGGGTATTGATCACGCTAAAAACAACCTGAGGTTACTCTAAACTGGACTAAGGGCTGCCCCAGAAATCCCATGCTCACCCCAAAGACCCAGAGGGGAAGGAAGCCTTGGAATGGGGGGGGAAGGTGGGCAGGCCCCGCTCCCTGCGAGGCACCACGGCCTTGAGCTGCAGGGACCTGGCAAATCCTCAACTTTTAAATGGGGGAAGTGGTTCTGGAGGCTCCAGAATTCTTGGGAGCCAACCTCACCTCCCCACCTGGGCCAAAAGCCACCCTTCCAATCAAGGAACAGCCTCAGGGTGTTGGCAGGGAACCCCAAACCCACCCGGGCCAGGCCGAGGGCAGAGAACCCAAGGCAGGGGCAGGTTTGGCAGGATGTTTTTGCCAGGTTTTGGCAGCCTGGAGGTCTCCCCACGTGCTCCCAGACCCTCCTGCTGACACTGTTCCCTTCCCAACCCCCAGAGCCCGTGGGAGGTGGCCCTGCTGTCCCCAGCTGAGCCCCGCTGCCACCCCGGCTGTCTGCAGGAGGTAGTTCTGGCATTCCCATCCCAGCCATCCCAACCCAATCCCAAATTCTAGCACTTCTTCGCTATCTACTTTTTTTTTGTTTGTTTGTTTTCTTAGTTTTAAAAAGTACAAAGTATATGCTCCAAAAAGAGGGACTAAAAACGGGGGTTTATTCCTCAGTTGGCTACGGCACCCAACTACTCAGAGGGAAGGTCCAACTACCACCTCCAAAGGCAAAGGAAAGGTAAAAACTGGAGCAAGAAAACTCCTACCATTGAGTGGTTTTATTCCAATTGATTCACTCCTGGCTTCATTCACATGGATCAATAATTCCTGTAATAAGTTAGTGAGGCAGCTCCAGCCCTAAGGACCACATACCCCGAAGGGACACGGCTGCCACTGCTGCACCTCCGTGCTCAGCGTGCCCTGCTGGTCCTGCTCTGCTCCAAGCACTGGTTTGGCATCTCAGCTCGGTGCTTTGCTCTGCCCAGAGACCCCAGAGCATTAAATGACCCCAGAGTGGGCTTGTGCTGCGTCCTAAAGCTCAGCTCCTGCCCCACCCTCAAACCTGGGCTATTGTACCCTTCCCGGGGGAAGCCAAAGCTCAAAGCACCAAGAGGAAGGAAACCAGCGTGGAGCTGTGCAAGGCAAGCAGGCCAAAGGGAAAAGGACTTCCCACCAGCAACATGGAGGCACTCCTGGCATCCCTGGTCTCCAGCTTTCCCAAGGGAATGCCAAGCCCTGGGCTCCAGGCGGTGGGGAGGGGGAACTGTGTGTGTGCAAACCACACCCACGGGGCTGGGAGAGGAGGGGAAACCTCCTCAAGGGACAGAGGGGAACTGAGGAATTCCTTTTTGGTCACCACTATGTTGCTGTGGAAGTTCCTTCCTCCTTCCTTGGCTGCTTAGGGAGCGGCTGAGGCCGGGGGGGCTCCGGCCGGGGGGGGGGTCACTCCTTCTGCAGGTGCTGGGGGCTGTGCCGGGGGGGGATCTGCAACAGAACACAACAGCAACAGTCAGCAGGGGCTGCACGGGGAGCAGGGGCCACACCACAGCCAGGACTGTCCCAGGAACTGCCCCAGGACTGTCCCAGGAACTGCCCCAGGACTGTCCCTGCGCTTTGCAAAGCACCGCGTGGAATCCGTGCAGGAGGAAAAACCACCCCCTGCTCTCACAGACAAGATGCAAAGGATGCAGCTCAGCAGCTGGCAGAGCTCATCCAAGCACCTTCCCGAGCTGGAACTGGTGTGTCTCCCCTCCCACTCTGGGCTCTCCTCTGGTTGAAAGAGATGGAACCACGGATTTGATACAACGGAGCCTGCACTTCCCTCTGAAGGGGGGATGTAGGTTAACAAGCAGAGGAATCCAAGGATGCAGCAAGAGGAGGGAAGACAGGAGGGGCAGGACAGGCCAGCTTTGTGCCCAGAGAGGAGACACTAATAGAACATGACTGACTTGTTTAGTAGGGGAGAAAAAAAGCAGAAATTAAGATAAGGGAAGGGAATAAAAAGGAATATAACCTGACAGGATATTCCCAGTGGTAGAGGCTCAGGAAAAAGGAAGGAAAAGCTAAGTAAAGCTGGAGGAGTGGAGGAATGAGAGCAAAAATAGCATCAGTTGGAGTATTTCCCACCAGGGCTGGTGAACACCAGTGAGTCAGAGCTCCCAGCAGCTCAAGCCAAAACGACATGGGCTTTTCCCAATTATTTTTTGGGAGAGGTACTATGAATGATCCCAATTCCTGCTTGTCTGGTGACAGCCACACTGAGTATTTCTGGGGGGAAGATTCCTGTGCTGAAGCAGAGCAGCATCTGGGCCCAGGGGGGAATTAGTAGTGGTAAATTTATTGAGGAATTCCTGACAGAGAGTTCCTCAATAATTCCTCCCTGTGCCAGCTCGTCTTTGCCTTCTGGGTTTGGCCACATTCTCTCACTCATTCAAGGAACACCCACACTGGGGCTCCTGATTCAGCTGCTTTTTTGGCTGCCATAAATCAACTTCCCTTTCAGAGGTGTAGATTTTATATTGGGAATGTTCCTTACATGGTTGATCTTCTGCCTCCTCCTAATCAGGACTTCCTTGTTCCAATTTGAGGGTGCCAAGTTTTGAGTAAGGAATTATTGAACTGGGTTCTGTTCTGGTATCTCCAATATTTAAGGATTTATGGTTAATTCCTGACTCTCCACTGAGCCACGGGAGGTTTTCGATCACCACCACTGAGCTTCAGCATCATTACAATTAAACAACGGATGTTATAAATAAACTAAAGGACAATGCAGTGTGTTTGGATGCCCAGAGGGGAGAGGAGCACTTAAAGCTTCAAGCACATCCCTGGCAGCAGCCAGGGCTGGCAGCGGGCACACATCCCGCTATGCCCGCAGGAAATGCAGGGCTCTCCACTAAAAAGCCTTTCCCAGAGACAGAGAAGCCCCAGCAGCCCCCCCCCCCGAGGGTTTCCTGCAGGGGTCGCACTTACACATGCCATTGGGCGCTGCCAGGGGGCCGCGGGGTCCCACGAGGGTGCCGGGCAGAGGCGCCATCCCGGGCGGCGGCGCGGCGCTGGCGGGGTGCATGGTGGCTGGCACGCCGGGCATCATCCGGCCTGCGAGGGGCTGCCCGGGGAGCAGGGAGCCAGGCCCTGCCATCTGACCTGCCAGGAGAGGGAGCACACACACACGGTGAGGCCCAGGGAAGGGGGCACACCAAGAGGGGCTGCCGGGCAGAGGAGGCTCCTGCACCTTGTCTCCATCCCCAAAGGCAGCACGTCCCCTGCAGGGAGGGCCTTGGGGCAAGGGGGGATGGCTGGAAGGGAAGGATCATCCACCTACACTGACCCTAAGCCACGCTGAGAGGGTTTCACAGCAGCAGAAGACATTCACAACTAGGAGGGATGGTATTCACTGGCAAAATGAAGGGTGACCAGGCAATAACAACATATAAACTGGATCCACTCAGCTGCGTTTGGGAAGCCCAGGAAAGACAAGGAATGGAGAAATTCCCAGTCTGGAGCTGCTGCCTGACAGGAGCCTCAGTGATTTGGCCGCTCCTCCAATGAGTTCCCTCCTCACTAATGAAGTGATGAATATCAGAAACCCTCTTCTGAAACACCTGAAGCTGAATCAGACTTTAGTACCCACTGAGTGGCTTCACATGAAGCTCCAGCACTGGGCAGATTCCTTCAGGGAAAGGCTGTCAAAGCTGCAGGGATGCAAATATTCAAGGACTGGCTTATATTCAAACCTGCCCCAGTTGAGCTAAAATCACCCCTGGACAGAAATTAAATCTACTGAAAAAAAGCTGCTTCTTCATAAATTCCGAGTAGGCTCCATCCCTGGGAGTGTCCAAGGCCAGGCTGGAGCCCCCTGGGACAGTGGGAGGTGTCCCTGCCCAGGGCAGGGGTGGCACTGGATGGGCTTTAAGATTCCTTCCAATCCAAACCATTCTGGGATTCTACAACTCCAAATCTCCCCGTGATGCTCTTTGGGAAGCTCCCTCCTACCCGGCCCATGGAGCCTGTAAAGCTCTTTCCCCCCCTCTCAAACTTTGCAGATTTAAACTTCAGCAGCACTGCTGGTTTGCTGAAGATTCCCATAAGCTCAGAAGCTCCTCTGTGTGTGAGTCCAGGGTTTGGGGCCAAATTTTTCCCCTCCTGACATGAGATGCAACAATTTTATCTTAAGATTAGCTTAAGCAGCTTGCAGAGGAACAATCCTATCCCACCCCAGAACTCCAGGATACTCAGGCTGAGGGTAACTAAGCCATACCCAACCAAACTGGGACTAAACATGGGGAAATTCCTGCCACCACCACAGCAAACCCAAAGCCCTGTCTCTACAGAGATGTCTTTTCAGCATTTGGCAACAGAAACTGCTCCAAGACAGTGGCTCAAGCAGAAAATGTGGAAGTGTGACCTACATAGTGGGGAGAGCTCGGAACAGCAGCCGCAGGAAGAGATAAAGCCAAAAGGTTCAATAAAATGAGATTTAACAGACTAAAAAAAGCCCTTTCCACGTGAAGAGACTGGGGAGGGTTTGTGTCGCTCTGAAGGATTCCAGTGCTACCCAACTGCAGCTCCACATCCCAGGGAAACGGATGAGGAGCCATCTGAGAGGCTCTCCACGGTATTTATCTCCATCAAACAAGCCTTTCCCTCTATTAAATCAGCTCCTGGGGGGCACTGGAGTGATAAACAGCTTGAGGGGGTTGTTTCACTGGAGCAGTGATGCACAAGGCTTGGAGGTGATCCAAACCCTCTGCACACCTCTCCCTGCTCCCCTTCCAGGGAAAACCTGCAGGCACAGCCAGGGTTTGGGAGGGTGGGGAGCTGCTGCTGCTCCCAGGGAAGGGCCCAGCTGATATTCCACTCTCCAGCTGCTGAAGGGGCTGCTGTGGGAAGGAGCAGAGAGCAGCTCCAGGGAATGCCTGCTGAGCCCAAGGTGTGCCCCTTCCCAAGGGCATCTGGGAACCATGGAATCCCAGAATGGTTTGGGCTGGGAGAGACCCTAAAGCTCATCCCGTTCCAGGCCCTGGCACGGGCAGGGACATTCCAACAGTAAATCCATCCTTCCCTCCACCCTCCCTCCCTCCCAGACACGCTCCCCAGCCCAGCACTGTGAATAATTAACCACAATAACTCATTTATAGCCTCGTGTCCTGGGGGAAGAGGCAGAATTTCCACTCCACTTGCCCACTGCCCCCGTGTCCCTCCCCTCCAGATGCCGGGGGAGCCGTGCTGGGCTCTGGGGCCCTGACACCCCCAGCTCCCCATTCTGCCCCTCCAAGGAGGCACACAGGATGGGGGAGACCTCGTGGAGAGGCTGCTGGGTGTGCTACAAGCCTCAAACATTCGTGGATCCCCAGTAAAACATCACTGGGAGGAGCTGGGAGTGGCTGGAGCCTATGGAGGAGCCCCACGGATGGCGAGAAGGGGTCTCGAGTCACTTGGTATCCCCCACAATCCCACTGGAACCACTGCCCCATGGCTCATTGATCACTATCCTATTCTATAAATTTTGTAATGCATAAAATATTACCATTTCAATTTACTATTCCAGCCCCAAATGCCAAATCCAGCCTCTTCCTGCCCCTCTTGCCCAGGGCAGGTTTTCCTACAGCAAAACGACACCTGAGAGAACCCAACGTGGTGTCAACATCTGTGTGTCACCAACCACCATCACCCCTCCAAACCCACAGCTACACAGGTTACAACACCGTGGAGCAGCTGCAACCCCATTTACCACGTGGATAAACTGGGTTTCCTTTCACCCAATGCTCCTGGACCTCTCCAGTCTGTGAGCTCCCTATGTCCAATGAAGAAAAAGGAAGCCCTGGCAGAACTCAGAATCCTTACCTGTACCCAAGAACACCCCTGGAATTGTCCCCAGTCCAACAGGGAATTAAATCACATCCAGGAGCTCAATTTAAACCCAAAAGTTTTAAATCATGAAACGCATTTGAAACACTTGAAAAACCACAAACCCCAAACTCTTGATAGTCTATTTTTTTAGTATTTCAACCATTGACAGAAAATGAGGGAAAATATATTTGGGAAAAGGTCAGTGAAGTTGCTCATGCAGCTGTGGTGGGAAGTGTGTCCTGCTCTCCCCATTCCATTCCTGCCCTGGGCCAGAAATCACTTACCAGCTGAACATCCCCCCTGAAGGAAGAGTTAATTAATGACAGCTATTCATTCCCAACTATCTCCCTTCCTCCAAGAATTTCCATGAGTTGCTTGCGTTCCACACCACAAGTATCAGCAGAACCAGGAGTTCCCACCCTCTCACTGAGAACCAGGGCAGTGAGAGAAGGGAGGTCCATGAAGTGCTTCCAGTGGTGCCATGGGAAGAAAATGGGAATTGTATAATTAATGACAAGGTGTGGCTTTTCACAGCGAAATTGGAATCCAATTTTGTCTTCTGTTTTAAAAGTCTCCGTTTCAGAGGAGAGGAGAGAACAAAATAAGCTCGGGGAACACAAATCCTACAATCCAGCAGAGCAAGGCATGGCCATGCCAAGGAACAGTGACCCAATGCAAGGACTGAGCCTGGGCTGGAGATGTTCTCCAGATGGGCCCAGCCTGACCCCCCCCCCGTGCAGATGATCCAGTCTGACCCTCCAATGAAGCTTCTCCAGCTGGGTCCAGACTGGTCCTGGCCTGGAGATGTTCACAAGCTGAGCTCAGCCTGACCCTCCGCTGGAGATGTTCACCACCCTCACATCCATAGACTGACATCTAAGCTTAACCCCCATATTTCTGGGGAAAGCTGGACTGTTGACTCCCAGTTAATGGATTGACTTAACTGCTCCTGCCCCTGAACACAGCAGAGCTGTGAGCAGGGAGTTCTTTCCCTCTCCCCTCTCCAAGAGCCGTTTCAGATCCTTTCCTCCCCCTGTTCCCCACCATCTCCTCAGCTTTCGTCAATCACCCTAAAGACACCCGACAGCACGCTCTGTTCACGGTCTGCTGCACCCACAGCCACACTTGCAGTCTCTTATTCAGGTCACAAACCTCTTTGAAAACATCAGTGAGCACCAGGATAAAGTCTGGAGTGAAAGCCAGGCAGCTGAGCAGGAAATTGGGCAGGTATTCCCACACCAGCCTGCCCTCGGGGCTGGGCTGGGCAGGTCACCTCCTGGGGGCCTCAGATCCTGCTCAGGTGTTGGGGGGTTTCACAGTGGGCTGGTTCTTCCCCTAGAGCTGCTGGACAAACCAGAGGGAAGTGGCTCCAGGAACACCTTTATCCCTGAATGAAGAACAGTACCCTGGAATTCATCACCAAGCTCACCACCTTGGAGAGCAGGTTCTGACTGGGGAGAAGGTGAGACCCCAGGGCAAGGAACAGCTCCTTCTTCCAAAAGCTGCACACCAAGGAATTCCTGACTGTGGGGAGGGACATCCCTGGGAGTGCCCAAGGCCAGGCTGGAGCAGCCTGGGACAGTGGGAGGTGTCCCTGCTCGTGGCAGGGGTGGCTCTGAGGTCCCGACCTAAACAGCTCTGGGATTCTGTGATCTCATCACACCCTCCACACTTTGACACCCCACCAAAGAGACTCATGGGCAGACCCACAGTGAGGGAACAGCCAGAGCTGCTACTGATCTCCACGTGTACGGGTCTGTCATGAAATAATGGACTGTTAATGCTCCAAGGCTTACAAATCCAATAAATACTCCAATGACCCTAAAAATGTGAAAGTGAAGACACTGCACAGAACACAGGAGAAGTTCTGTGGCATTTCCCACAAATTCTGTACGACCAGTGTGATGAGAAAAGGGATTATTTTTTAATTTAATAATGGGGGCTGTGTACACAAAATATAACTGGCTGAGAGCTTTGGTGAGTCAGTGGGATTTCTGGAGATGCCTCCGTGGAACAGAGACTTCCAGAGACATTCACCCTGTGACGATGCAGATTTCACAAAATATCAGGATCACTGAGGTTGGAAAATCCCTCCCAGCCCATGGAGTCCACCCTGTGCCCCATCCCCACCTTGGCACTGATGCCATGGCCAGTTCTTCCTTGGGCACCTCCAGGGCTGGGGACTCCAAAGCTCCCTGGGCAGCCCCTGCCAAGGCCTGACCCCCCTCTCCAGGCACAAATTCCTCCTCCTGTGCCCCCTGCCCCTGCCCTGGCACAGCTTGAGACTTTTCTCATGGAAAGTCAAGCTCTGGACATCTAAACCTCCCTGAACAGAACAGCAGGTCCCTGTGTGAGCCAGGATCTGCAGGGTCTGAAGGATCCCTAAGCTGCAGCTCCCACTCCCAGGACGGGCTCAGGGTTTAAGTGGAGCTCAAGGAAAAGGTGAACTTGGCCATTTTCTGTCCTTGCCCTCGAGTTGTACCAACTCCACTGTGCAGCCAAAGGGCTTTGGCACCTGTGAACTCCCCAAGCATTCCCAACAAACTTCCACTGAAGAACTTGAGGAAAAAGAGACTCTTTTGCTCACTAGGCAAGACCAGCTGAGATGTATTGGAGACACAGAAGGGTTTGCTTCAAACCCTTTACAAAAAAGCCAAACCAGGAAACTGCCAGAGCAGGTGGAAGGGGATGATCCTAAACCTGGAGTGTATGGAATGAGACAGCAGCACTGCCGTGGGAGCCAGCAGTGCTGAGCCTCATCCATGGCTTTGCTGCCCACAAACAGGGGAGGAGCTGGTGGAAAAGTCAATCTATCGACCAGCTTTAATCAAATTTGAAACAGAGCTGTCCTGACTAATTAACAGACCCACAGTCCTGATCCACCCCAAGAGGATGGGGATGCAGAGCCTGGATGGGGCTGTGAATGGGTTACAAGGGGAGTTTTATTAAACCCCCCCCCCGAAAATTCTTGGGCAGTTCAAGGGCAGTTCTGCCCCTTGGCTGGTCAGACAACCAGGTCACCACGTGCCAGGCACTGTTATTTAAAATGACCACTTCAACGACCCTCAGCAAGTAAAGCCTTCAGTTCACACCTGATCTCTCCACCCTCTGGAATCAGAGTATTTCCACCCCTGGAGACACCCAAACAAGTGCCCTGCCACAGGGCAGGAGGCTGGATCAGAGACTTCCAGGTGACCCTCACCTGGCACCAAACACATCCAAACAGGACACAGGATCCTATCACAGTCAGGTCTCCTTCAAAGGAAGTTCCTTAGGGAGTTTCCTGCCTCTGCTTCTTGTTCCTGCCCTTGTCCTTAATTTTTTTACATGGCTTGGTGTGCCATGAACTGGAAAATTTGAGGAGTGATTTTTTTTTGAAGGAGCACTTGAGGAATGATTGTTTATGAAGGAGCCACTCTGCTCAAATCACTGGCTATAAAACAAGTCTAAGGAAACACAAGCAACCTAAAAATGTTTGGAAGTGATACCTGGGGCAGCTCCACTTTTACTCTTTAGAGCTTGACTGTGTCCAGGCACTGGGACTCCCAGCCCTGCTGGACAGTCTGCTCCAGGGCTGATGACCCTCACAGGGAAACAGCATTTTCCTGTGGCTGGAAGGAATTTCCCACGTTTGAGTTTGTGCCCACTGCCCCCCACCCTGTCACTGGGCACTGCTGGGCACTGCCTGGTGCTCTCTCATTCCCTCCTTTTGGGGCTCATACCCACCCATAAGGCACCTCCTCCCCAAACCCCACCCACACCTCTGCAACGGGATTAAAAGCTCCAAAATGAGGGTGCACAACAAGCAGAGCTCAACTTCCCAGCAAACTGTCTGCCTGATGGCAGCACCATCACAAACCAGTAACACAGAGCACCCACCACACCTGGCAGCTCCTCTCCCTGCTGGCCCCAGGAATTGCCCTCTCCCAGCTCTTACCTGGCTGGGGTGGGTGAGGAGGTGGCATCTGGTGGTGCATCATGGGGTAGGGCGGGGGCTGCTGGTGGGGCAGCAGCCCTGGGTGTGCTGGGGCCCCCAGGGGGTTGAGCCCGGGCCCACTGGGGTGCTGGTGGGGCTGCTGGGGGTTCTGGCTGTGCTGCTGCTCCATCTGCTGCCGGGCCCTCAGCTCCGCGTACTTGAGCTGCTCCATGTGGAAGTTCTGCCTCTCTGTCAGCAGCTGCTGCCTCTGCTGCTCCAGCTGCACCACAAACAGAGGGGGGGAAGGCAAAGGGAAGGTGAGAATTAGGGATTTCCACGTGTTCCTGCAAATCACGGAGTGCTTTGGAGCAGAAGGGACCTTGGAGATCACCTCGTCCCAACTCCCATCCAAATGTGTGAGCAGCCCAGGGGTATCTGCAGCTGGTTTTGGTAAAGGCTCCAGCCCATGTCCCACCTGAACAGATGAACTCACCTTGTTTAGCCCCCACATCTCTCAGTTGTTGTAACTGTTACTATAACCCAACTCACACAGAGAATTCGGCCTCAACACAAATCCAGAGCAAACTGGAGGCTTTCCTCTCAAATCTTCTGCAGGATGGAATGAGGCAACAGGAAATTCAAGAGATTGTCTGGGTAAGACCAAAGCAGAACGTGTGTGCAACAGCAGGAGCTCAGTGATTCCAGGCAGGATCCTGCTCCACACCTTTGCAGGCAGGAATTGGACATGGTGACAGCCAGACAGGAGTGATTTGCATAATTGTAAAAAACCTCAGGTAATTTAGGCCAATTTACATGAAAGAGGCTCCTTTGAGTCATTATGAAGCCACTGAGAATAAGCAAGCCCTGAGCCACCTGGTCTGGTGGCAGGTGTCCCTGCCCAGGGGGTGGAGCTGGATGGGTTTGAAGATCCTCCCAACCCAAACCAGTCTGGCATTCCATGAAAACACAGAAAAGTACACACAATACTGCTTACTGCTGGGCATTTGCCTGATGGATCAGCGACCTGCCTAAGGAAGTGTGAGACACGGGACTTATTTAGGCAACCAGAACAGATCCCCACGTTACTCCTGCTAGGAACTGGGCACGTGGATTCCCGTGCCTCGTTTGCAAATATTCAGTGGGCATTCCAAGGGAACCTCCACAATTCAGCTGAAAAGCAGGTTGCCAAGGAGACTCTCACCTAGCACAAGTTCACCAAAAATCCCCCAACACTTTGTGTTCCCAGCCTGGCTGCTGACAAAGCAGGGATGGGAAGGAAGGGATGGGAAGGAAGGGATGGAGCACCACAGAGGAGGCTTTGAGCAGCCCCAGATGGGCTGAGCCTCATGAATAAAACATGCCCCATGCTGGGGGCTCATTGGCTGCTGCAGGGACCACAATGGGATTATTCATGGGGCCATGACTCCTTTTTCCTTGGCCAGTCCGACAGTTGGTGGGGAAGAACTCCATCAAACCACCCCACCGGGGTAATGGGGCGTGTGGGGAAACATTCCAGAGGTGTCCAGCAGCTCCGGGAGGAATTACTGCAAGTGACCCCAAACAAAGGCTCAGGCAAGACTTTCTTTATTCCTTTCATACCCTTTTGTATCCCTGCTTTGCTCTCTTTGTGGAAGCCCAACCTGCTGGAGTTTAAAATTGTCTTTACTGTGATCTCCAAACAGCACCCAGTGCCTGAAAATTTACCTTGTAGCAAGGAAAAGTAGGGAAAACTCCCCTTCTATACATTTCCTACACTCGGGAAGAGGAAAAACAGGAGAGAGGAAAAAAGGCACATAAACACAAGTTATAACACAAGCTGGTCTTAAAATTGAGCCAAGTACAGAGCCCAGACACCTGGCTCTGTACCAGGTTCTGCCTCCACCTCAGACACAGGTTTATGGGCACAACCCACAGCTGTGTCCCTGGGCTGGCATTAACAACTGGTGGTAACACATTTTCCAGTGGGAATTCCATGAGTAACTTCCACGTGCTCCCCAGCCTCAGTCACTCCTGCAGCAGGGATGAGGCAGGAGTGAGGGTGGGCACCAGGGATCAGTGTGGGTCACCTGCCACGGAATCCCAGGTGGGTGCAAGATGCTCCAGACCCCCCAATCTTTGTGGCCCTCCTGGACCCTCTCCAGTAGAATCTCCCTACACAATCCCACTCAGGAAATCAGCCAGAACTTCAGGCAGGCACTTGGGAATGTTACACTTGACAATCTCCCAATCTGCAACAGGAGGAAGGGGTTGTTAACCACTGGCAGGGGCTGCCCAGGGAGGGCTGGATCCCCAGCCCTGGGGGTGCCCAAGGAAGGACTGGCCGTGGCACTCAGGGCCAAGGGGGGGAAGGGGCACAGCTCAGACTCCAGGGGCTGGGAGGGCTTTTCCAGCCTAAATGATTCTGGGATTCCTCCCTGGCCAGAGCCAGCAAAGCTTTTCCTGTGCTGTCAGAAACTCTGGGTCAGCAAAGCTGCCCCAGCAGGACCCTGGTTTCACACAGTCAGAGCTGGCAGCACTGACATTACTGAGTTAAACACTGAATAAATGTGTTTTGCCTTAAATTTAACACCCTCCAGTGCAGCACTGATTCCTGTCAACACTTCCAGTCCCTGTACCTTCCCTGTAGGAAAAGCCAGGGCAGCACTAACGACATATTCACAGCAGGCAGTGGCACTAAGGAGGTTTTTCCCCTTTAATTATTCCCCTAAATATCCACAATGACAGGTGAAAAGACCGACTGTAACCACCAGGAAGCCAAGGGGGAAAATCTCTGTGCACGTTTCTAAAAAGGAAAATGTCATATGCCTCAGAATGGAGCAAAACCCACCCTGGCACTAATGGAATATATCCCCCAAAGAAAGAAATCTGCAGGGAACCTTTCCAAAATAGCTGGCTGCATTTCCTGAGCTGCCAATCAGAGGTGAACACACACTGGAACAGGGGAGGGCGTGGAGCAATCCAGGAATTCCTGCTGGCATTCTGCTCCAGGAGGAGACACCAGTTTGCCAGACTCTGCCAGGGAACTTCGGACTGGGCACTGGGGAGAGGATCTCCATGGGCAGGGTGGTTGGGCACTGGGACAGGCTCCCCAGGAATGTGGTCATGGCACCAACCCTGGCAGAGCTCAGGGAGTGTCTGGGTGCTGCTCTTGGCCACATGGTTCAGTTTCAGGAGCTGTGAGGAGCAGGGATTGGGAGCCCACACCCCTGCCAACCTGAGACAGTCTGTGATGCCCAGAGTGCCAAATGAGGGTGTAAATGCCATTAAATTCACACAGAAGGGCAAATGTGAAAATTCCTGGAATTATGAATCAACACTTTCAACCCACCTGCAGTAAGTGGCTACTGACAACAACAAGGCAGCTCCACAACACAAAAAATGAGTTAAAAAACGATCATTCTGATAAAAAGGAAGCTTTGAGTCATCTGTTAAGTAGCTGGAGAGGAACCACTTCCCTGAAAGCATCTTACTCTGGTATCTGACACAAACCCCCAGAATTGGGGAGGAATCCAGGCACTGAGAGCCCAGACAGCACCTCTTCCATGCCCTGACCTCAGTCCTGCCTCCCTCCCCTTCTCCTGGAGCTGCTGCTGCCCCCCCAGCTCGGGCAGACCCACCATCCCCAGCAGCAGCTGGAGCTGCTACTCCTGAACACACATCCTTCGCCTCACATCCCACTCCCAGGGCTTTCCCAGGAGCTGCTGAGAACCCCCCAAAACCCTGAACCACCTCCTGGAGTCCAAGTCTCAGCTGGGGCAGGGAGGAAAGGCAGGGCTCCCACCCATTTCACTCTTTACAGGGGAAAAGCTGCTCTTGTGTCAGGTGTGATCCACGTGGAAAGGCCACATAAGAGGGCTCAAGCCCCACTGCTGCCTGCAGTAAGGATCAGGAAGCACATCCAGGACACCAGCAGCGTGTGCTTGTGGCAAAGGGAACACGCTGCATGAAGGACAGGGCTCACATGCCACCGGGAAGGGAACTATGGATTCCAGCAGAGGAGAAAGGCACACCGAGGGGAGGAACAGCTGGAATCAGCAGTTTCCCAGCTGCTGGCACCCACAGATCTCTGCAGAGGGTGATCCCCTCCCAAGCCCCACTCACTGCCTCCTTCTCCCGGTCCATGATGGTCTCCAGCTCCTCAAAGTGGCGCAGTTTTATCTCCAGCTTCTTCATCTGAGTTTCCACCAAAAGGGCAACCAGGGACTTGATCTTCCTCTCCTCCACAGCTGCCAGGTGCTGGGGACAAACACAGGGACTGTTGGGCAAATGGGGCCAAACAAAGGGCTGGGAGGGCACAAACAGCCCAGCTACACCTGCACCCAGCTTTCCTGTCCCACTTGTGGACAGAAAACAGGGAATTGCACTGACAGGCTTGTGCTGGGAACCTGAAGCCCTTGGAGTATTATTACCTTTTAATCAAATAAATTGGTGTCATGGTTTAATACAAGAAATGCTGAGGACACTTGGAGCAATCCAGCTCTGCCTCAGAGCCTTCCCAGCACTGGGCACAGGGAGCACTTGCAGTGGGATTGTGAATGGGGGAGAAGGGTCTGTTTTACAGAGTCATCCAAAAAGCTCCCCCAAAACACACACCAGAGGCAGTCACCTGGAACAATCCCCAGCACAGGAGAGGACTCCTGTTATTTTCTTAACCAAAAGGGAAACTGATTCTTTAGAAGGATTTCGCTTTATCCCACTTACATACACACACTCAGACATCAATAATTCAGGAGATCTGTATGTGTATATATATTTATGAGGCAGCCTGTGGAAGTGTTTCACATTCCCAGAGTGTGAAAAGTGTGTTAATGATGCCTGCCACCAGCCTTTGTTAACAGCCTGCTGCTCACAGTGAATGCACACTCAGAGCACTCCTCATGTGCTGCCCGTGGCTCTGAATCCACAGGCCCAGATATTCCCACCCAGGGTCCAAGCCAAGCCTCCCTGACACACCCAAGGGCTGAGGGGAAGGAGGGAACAAGAAAAAGCTGGGTCCCAACCAGCTCAAGCTGCAGACAGACTCATATTTAGTGAGCTGGGCCCCAAACTGGCTCAGAACACCAAGCTGGGGGAAAACATTAAAAACTCCCTGTAACTCTAATCAGAAACAGAATGCCCCAATATTTTTGTGATTTGATACATTCACCTCTGTGACCCATCACCACCAAACCAAAGCCTCAGTAAAGCTGGAAAATAAACATTCTCACCCTTACTGAGGTGAGTTTTGAACCAGTTTGGGAGATCCAGAGTGATCCCAAGCTCATCCAACATCAAATGCCTGGGAAGTTCAAGCAGCTGTTCAGCTGAACATTAACCAGAGTGCTGCACACACTCGAAATAATGCTGATAGGACCAGAGAATTTAATGTGAATAATGCTGCTGAGTGAAATAAAGTCATTTGTATGAAAATTCAGAGTGAGAGCAGTACTTTGCTTGATCCAAAATCTTCTGCCAGGCACTTTGCCTTGCTTTTCTTCACATGTGCAATTTTAATAATGAAACAGGATTAGCATGGAATTACCAAAGCAGATGATCAGGTAAAAGCACCCATTACCAAGGGAGTGTCACTGGAGTTTCTCCTGGAGACCCAGAGGGGCTGCTCCTCAGCCTGGCACCACCCAGGGCCCTGTGTGGCAAAGAGCCCCACGACAAATGGCACGGGATCAGAGAGACCTCGACTGCCTGACTGTCCCTCTCCAGCCCCCCTTGGCATCAGTGGCTTCAGAGAAGGACCTGCTGAATCCCAGCTGCCCCAGAGCAGCAATCCAGGGGAGCCCAGGGCCATGCAGGAGGTCAGGCTTGGACCACAACAGCCCTTTGTACAGAAGCCCTGAAATCTCATTTTAAATTGTTGCTCTCACTCTAAGTGTACACGTTCACCATTCCTCAGTTAGCACAGCTTGTTCATGGGGCCACTGATCCCAAAAGCAGAAACCCCAAATAAACAGCACACCCAGCTCAAGATCCTGCCTCCAGCCCACTTCTCCTCAGAAGCCAGCTGCAATATTCCTCTGAGACAAAATCTCAAGGAAACCACCTTTGGAACAGCTTTTCACATGACCAGGACTGGAGCTGATGATGAAGAATTTAATTATTCCCTCAGACAAGACACAGATCTCCAAAAGCTTTAATATTGTCTGGGTTCTTAAGAGGGTGGAAACAGAAATCCCTGTTGGCCCTGAATTCTCCCCTCAAGTGTCAACATCCTAATTACAACCCATTATTTCCTGTAATGGAAAGCTCAAATTCTCCCAGAACATTATTATTACCATAATGAAAACTGCCAGGAGCCAGGTCCCTGCTCCCTGCAGCACTTGTGCCACCAGGGAAGGGAGGCAGGAGCTCAGCTTGATTTGGAGAGAGCTCCCATAAAACTGAGACTAAATTTCATGGCAGGTTTGGTCCAACCTGGCTGAGAGCACCAGTGAGCCTGATGCACTGGGCTCTGCACTTCACCAAAACACTGAGCCTCAGGTTCACCTGCAATTTGGGCTTTTAATGGACATAAAGTTGGCTGAATCCTGGCATTTTGGGACCTGGTTTGGAAGGCACCAACTAAAATATCCTCAGTGTCAAGGGCTCTGAAGGAAGGAGTGTGCCATGACATCACCCGCTGCCAGCCCACCCTCAGTCTGGGGGATGCAGCTGGGGAGAAGCCTGAAGTTACACTTCTAGAGTCAAAGATCAGAGTGGAAAACTCAGTACAACACACACCACTCCATATCCCTCGTTATCCCCTGGAAATCCCTCAGGAATAAACCCCACCCATGCCCTGCTCCTGGTGTCCATGGAGTAGGTGGACTGAATCCAAGAGCAACTCAAACACCCAAACTAAAACCTGAATCTGTAGAAAACTGTAAAGAGAAAACAGATTTTTTAAAAGAAAAGCTATTCTGAGAGCAATGAGAGCAGCGTGAGCCCTGCCAAAAGGAAAGACAAGGTGCAGTGGGTAATTACAAGGTGAAGAAAGGCTGTCAGAGGGACACTGATTCAAACACAGCTCATTAGAGACCACAGACAGAAGCTTAAGGAGGAAAAGGCAAGAACTTGCTCCTAAAAAAGCTCCTGACAAAACAATGAAATCCTGAAGCTGCCTGTGAGAACTGCAGAGCCAGAAGTGAAGAGCACACTGTGTCCGTGGGGTTTGTGTGGAGCCCCCAGAGCAGCAGAAAGGGCAAGAGCAGGTTTTATCACCCTCAGCATTACAGCCAGACCTGCCCCGCAGAGAAAAGCCTTTCCAAGACACACCAAACACACTTTGGGGCTGTTTCTTAGGGATGTTCCTTGCCTTCATAACCCCTAAAGCAGCTGCTTGAAGGAAAACCGTCCGTTCTCTGACGTGGGGCTTCAGGCAGGAGGAATGAAGGCAGCACTTGTGCCCTTGGAGGTGTCAGGGGCTAGAATGTGGACTCCCAGATGTGAACAAAGGGCCATTTGAGGCAGTTTTAGGAAGTGGAAGGGCAGCCAGGGGATGCTGGGCCAGAACCAACCTTGGCTTTGGTGGCAGCAGAGGCCAAGGCAGCAGCTGCAGCCGTGGCGACGTTTCCTTCCGAGATCTCGTGCTCCACTTTCTTCTTCCCAGCCTCATTCTCTTTGTCTTTGCTGCCATCAACGTTCTCCTTGTTCTCCTCTGCCTCCTTCTCCTCTGCAAGACATTCCCCCCCCCAGGCCATTCCACGTGTGCTCCCCTGGGCATGGGGATGGCACTCGCACTAATTAGTCTCGCTAATTAACTCATCCCCACCTCCAGCACTGCTCCTCCTCCAACTGCTGACAAGGGGAACCCCAAGTGGAGAGGATTTGACCCAACAAATGGGGCAAATTCAGAGGCCTCTCATTCCCATTCCCCCAGTTCATCACCTGCCATCACATTTCTCATTTACAAATCAACTCCATCATCACATCCAATCCAAGTGTTCCTTGTTCTACCTTTCATAAAAACTGATTCTAAGTTTCAGGAAAAACCCAATTCCCATCATTCCCATCCCTGGAATGCCCAAGGCCAGGCTGGAGGGGGCTTGGAGCCACCTGGGATGGTGGAAGGAGTTCCTGCCCAGGGCAGGGGGTGGCACTGGATGAGCTTTAAACCTTTGTGACCCAAACCATTCCAGGATCCCACGAAGCACAAAACAAACATGTTAAAAATAAATAAGGTTTTGTGTAGAAAACAATGCTACTCCTCAGCCCATCAAAATCCAGGCTCTGCATCACTTCACAGGGAAAAAGATCCAAACTATTAAATTAAAAGTGAGCAGAAAATCATGGAATGGTTTGGGTTGGAAAGGACCTTAAAGCTCGTCCAGTTCCACCTGGGCAGGGACACCTTCCATCCACTATCCCAGGCTGCTCCAATCCCCATCCAGCAGTTGGACACCTCCAGCAGTTCCACTTCTTTGCATCCAAAATGATCAAATGTTGTGGAACACGGGCCAAAATAAAACCATTTCTAAGACCTCCAGGCAGTTTGTTGGTGCAGTCCCTCCCCCAGCCCCTGCACACAGGGGCAGAGCTGAGCTGAGCTCGGCACTGAGCTCAGCAAGGATTTAGTGCCTGAGCTCTGCAGTGGAACTGAACCAGAGCCAGTCCTCCTCAAGTGTGACACAGCCTGATGGGCACAGGCAATCCTTGCCAGGTGGGTCTGTGGGCTCTCCCAGCACTTTGGGAAGGCTGTGACATCCAGCCCAGCTCCAGGAGCAGCTGGCAACTCTTACCTGACTTGGGCTCTGCAGCCGCTTCACCCTCTGGCTCTTTTTCTGCATTTCTCTCATTTTCTCCCTCTGGAACTTTCTCTCCCTCCTCAATTTCAGTCTCTGCTTTGTTTTCCACCTAAATGGGATGAAAGATTGGTTGGAGAATGGCAGATTGAGAAGACATTTCACTGTTAACTTCATTTATACCTTTCAAATTAATTCACTATCATGAAGAAAGATTAAATTCCAAGGTTTGGCTCCACCTTGAGCCAAATTTGACAAACAAAATCAGAATCTTTCTGCAGCCAAAATCTCCAGTTCCTACATCTCCAATTCCTTAAACCTCCAATTCCCAAATCTCCAATTCCAATACCACCCAATTTACCTTTCTTCCCAGCCCAACCTCTTTTCCTCAGGACTAGGAATCTCTGCACTGATGTCTCACTGCTTTGGTTTAAGATTAAATCACTGCTGAGCCAGTGAAGCTCTCTGGATGCTGGAAATGGGTCCCTGTGGACACACGATCTTCCCAGGCACTCTAAAACATGACAAGTCAGGTTTTAAGTGCCAGAAGTCTCTTTCCAACAGCGCTGCAGACCCAAACTCACCTTCTCAGCCTGTTGCCCCTCTGCCTCTGTTTCCATCTTTTCCTCCTCAGCCCCATCTGAGAAAACAAACAGTGAAGTGTTTAGAACTGCCATAAGATCCACTGTCACCTATTATAAAACACCAGGTATTTATTTGAGGGTTAACTCAGATTTTCTGGTCTCTAACAGTGGGTGCAGGAAAGCCACAGCTCCAAAACCCTGGAAGTCTCAAAGCTTATGACACTGCTTTGAGATTACAAGTTAAGTTTACTTGCAAAGTTCAATTTAACTGGATTTTCTGCTCAGTCCAGGACAGAACACTGAGTTAATTGCTTGTTTAAGTTACCTGTGCCCTGCTGAACCCCCCAGTTTATCCCCATTAAACCCTCAGTCCATCCACTGGAGCTCCACACAGGATAGCTGGATGCCCAGCTCTGCAGAATTCCAGTCCCACAGTAATCCTCGCCAGTCAATCACAGTAATTCCAGGTATTTTCCCCAATCCAGCCAATCTGATCCCATGGATGGCTGTCAGGTACATGACTGCCCTCAATTTCAGTGCTGCCAGACTGGCAATTCTCAGCACAGGAAGGGTCTGTCCCAAGGTGCCAGCACAGGCTCCAATCCCATTTTGCAGGTGCTGCAAACACCAGAATCCTCCAACACAGACTTCAGAACAATCCCTCAAAGGGGCAACACTGAGAGTTCAAGGCTGGATGGGGCTGGGAGCCAGGCCTGGGCTCAGGGGCTGTCACTGTTCTACAAACCACTGATTTCAGGTGTTCCCACAGAGGCAGCAGCTCTGACAGCACTTGGGTGGAGAACACCATGAAGGTGTCTGGACAGTTCTGGCATTTTCTTGGGTAAAAGTCCAAGAAATCCCAATTTATTCCAGCTCTGCAGGAAGGGACAAGAGGAAAGTGTCCTGGCCCAGGATTTTACAACTTCATGTCCAGGAGCACTGAAGGAATTTATTCAGCTCCTGGGCCTGGAGATGTGGAACTGCTGGTGACAAGCCCTGATCCAGCTCTGAGCTTTGAGCACATCAGCTGGTCCTGGGTGTTCCTGTCCAGTAATCCCCATTCTCCTGCTAATTCCTGTGTGCTACACTGAGGAAAAACAGCACACACAGAGTGGTTTTTTTGAACAGCAACAGTTCTGTAGAGAATTTCTTACAAAAATTCCTTCCATATACAAAAAACACCAACTAAAATATCTGGCTGAATGATAACAGTCTTCCTTTTGGCTTAACTTAGGATGATAAACCCACTAATCTGAACTATCTGCCACCATAATTCAATTTAGGGAGGCTGGGGACACCATTCCTCCCAAGTTTGAGCTCAGAGTTAGGATTTACTGACCTAATAATGTCACAGGGAGGATCCTGAGTAGGTTTTGGCAGACAGCTCTCCCAAGCCTAGCAGCAGAGTTCCAAACTGGGCTTAAGAGTGTTTTCCCTCCCAGAAAAGCTGAACACTCCCAGTGTGTCTGGGCTGGTGATCCCTGAGGTTGGAATATCTCTCCCAGCCCCTGGAGCCCCCCCTGTGCCCCATCCCCACCTTGGCCCTGATGTCACACCCCTCATTCCTTGGGCACCTCCAGGGCTGGGGAGCCACCCCTCCCTGGGCAGCCCCTGCCAATGGTTAACAACCTTCTCCAGGGGGAAATTCCTTAAAAATCTTTCTCAAAAAACATCCAAGTCCCATAATTTTTTTTGTTTAATTTCAAGCTCCAAGGATCAGGAAACCCCCCCAACATTTGTGACCTTGAACAGCCCCTGGCCCCTGAGATGGACACAAGCCCCACTGCACTGATTTTCTGTGTGATCCAATGAGCTTGATGAAAACACAGCACAGAGGAATTGATTGCCTGCAGAATATCCATGTCCCAGGGCAAAGGGGGAAGCCTCAACTTTGGTGACAGAGCTCATGAAATCCCTTTTAAAAGCACCAAAGATGCTCCTGAACCCTCTCCAGCAGGTTTGGCACCAGACCCTGCAGGATGTGGGAATTCAAACTGAGGATCCCAGAACCAATTTAGTTGGAATTCCTGTGTCCCACCTGCCCCTGCCCTGGCACAGCCTGAGGCTGGTTCCTCCTGTCCTGCCCCTTGATCCCTGGCAGAGAGGATGGTTCTTAGCCAGAGGCAGATGGTTTGAGCCACCACAAGACACTTCCCAGGAGGGAGAAACCACTTGGAAATGAGGAATCATCACCTCTCCGTGCTCCCTTTAAACCTGAGCCAGCAGATATATATTTTACATATATATATATATATTCCCTACAGAATTTTGTTCTGTTTTGCACATTATCTCAGCACTCTTTCCTAATACCTGAAGAACTCAGAGCTGAGTTCTGACCAAGCCCAGAGAACTTAAATGGGCTTCAAGCCAACAAGGCAAACCACCATTTCCCTGGGAAGGAGCTCCTGCCTTCCCAAGCAGAGGCAGCCCAGGCAGACACAGGCCCTGTGCTGTCCTGGGAGGAGTGAGCAGCACCCACCCAGAAATGCACAGAACCACTGCTGGGTCTCAGCTCAGCAAACAGTTCAAAGATGCCCTGCAGCCATCCCAGGCTCCTTGGTTTGCACTGAGGCAACACACACAACCTGTCAAAAGCCAGGCTGCAATGTTAACATTTAATTGAGAAGAAGTACACTCTAACCCTGGGTTATGATAATGATGGGATGAGCTAAACCATCACTTACACTTCCCACAATAAATGAGCACTCCACAGCCTGTGGAGGCTCCTCTGCTCCTGCCTCACAGCCCAGGGAGGGCTGGAGAGCTGACAGGGCATCAGCAGAGCACTGATGGGCTTTCCCATCAGGGCAGATCCAGCTCCCAGGCACCTGGACACCCCCAAAGTGAAGGAATGTTTGCTTCACTTCAGAGTTCAAGCTCACCCTGGAGAGGAGAGAAATCACCCTGCCAAAAATGAATAAAATAAGCTCTTGTGTGTGTGCTCACCTGTGTGTGGTTTCCTCACGTGTGGGTGTGAGAATGGATCAAAGGCATCCCTGAAATGCTAAATCTGACCATCCATTTGAGTTGCAGGGATGCAGGAAATCAAACCACCATTCCCTCAAGGGCTGTCACAGAGGAGCTACAGCCTGAAGCCCCCAGATCCTGTGTCAGTGGGAAAACTTGTTGGAAGAAGAGAGTTTACTCCACTACAGACCCTTCAGTGGGGCACAGTCTCTGAAGGGTCTTAGTATTTATCATGGGGCACAAACTTAGTGTCCAAGGCCAGGCTGGACAGGGCTTGGAATGTCCTGGGGCAGGGGGAGGTGTCCCTGCCCAGGGCAGGGGTGGCACTGGGTGGCCTTTGGGGTCCCTTCAACACAAACCTTTCTGTGACAGTCTGGAAGCACAGGACAGAGCCCACCACACCCACCCACAGCATCTGACCCCCTCCAGTCTCCTCTGAACTCCACTGAAACCTCACTTGATCAACTTAAGAGGAATTAACACCAGCTTTTAGAAAACCTAACAATGAAGACTTAAAAGTGGAGATTCTTGGGTATTAACTTAAGCTCCTCCAATCTGTTCCAGTCATTTTCCCCTTTCACACCCCCTATTGTCTATAATTCACCAATATTAAGAGTTTTAGAATTATTAAGGAGCTGTGATGTAATTCTGAAATTTAACAACTGATGAACTTTAATTGCAGAATAGAACTTTAAGCAGATTTTTTTTCCTCACCACAGCTGAATTTAAATATAAACCAAGTATTCTGTGACTCCATTACAAGGGCCTGGAGGGACAGGACAAGAGGAATGGCTTTAAACAGAAAAAGAGTAGGGATAGAAGGGATATTGGGAAGGGATTCCTGGCTGGGAAGGTGGGGAGGGACTGGGATGGGTTTCCCAGAGAAGCTGTGGCTGCCCCTGGATCCCTGGGAGTGTCCAAGGGCAGGTTGGGATCCCTGGGACAGTGGGAGGTGTCCCTGCCCAGGGCAGGGATGGAACTGGATGAGCTTTAAGGTCCCTCCCAGCCCAAACCATTCTGAACTCTACTTACAGTATGGAACCCTAAGTAGATATTTTTATTTCTCTACAGCTGCATTTAAATAGAAAACCTCAGCTCCCCCTGGAAAACCAGGGCTCACTGTCAGCAGCTGCACTCCACGGCAGACCCAGTGATGGATGATCCAGCTCTGCCCTGGGAGCCCTGGATCCCCCAGGCCCCAGAGCAGAGCTCTCTGGAGGTGGGAGCACCACAGATTGCTGGGTGACCCAGTTCACTGTGGCTGAGCAGCTCCCCCAGGGAGAACCATCTGCTCTTGTCCTAATTTATGCCATTAGTCACAGCCCAGCACAAATCGCATTAGCGGCGACAGGGCAGGATTAGCTCTGGAACTGCCCCTGGGAGTGGCCATGGATGGGCAGCTGCTGGTGCCCCACACCCAGGCACAGGCACCTCCAAACCTCCACGTGCAACCTGGGCCCAGCCCCTCCCAGGAAATGGCCAACCCACAGCCTGGCAATGGGACAGGCTGCCAGGGGTGGGCTGGGGGATCAAGAACCAAGACTGGAACAGCAAATGTGTCACAGGAGGGAAGGGCCTCAGGCTGGGCCAGGGCAGGGGGCACAGGAGGAGGGATTGGGGCCTGGCCAGGGGGGGTCAGGGCGGGCAGGGGCTGCCCAGGGAGGGGGGCAGTGCCCAGCCCTGGAGGTGCCCAAGGCAGGACTGGCCGTGGCACTGGGGGCCAGGGTGGGGATGGGGCACAGGGGGGGCTCCAGGGGCTGGGGGGGATTTTCCAGCCTAAGTGACTGTATGAGGTCCTTAACATCCCACAGTGACATCTGTCCTTGGGAAACAAAGCCCCTGGAAGAAAAATTTAACTTAAGCCGAGCTTATAATAAAATAACTATCAAACTCAACTTAGCCCCAGATGAAGTAACACCCAGACTTGGTTTATAGCTGAATCAAAAATAAACCCCAAAGCCTTGTCCTTCCAACAGAGCTTTGCTGCCTGCTGTCAGCTCTGAGCAAGGCAGCACTGAGGAGCAGGAGCAGCAGATATTCCAGATGTTTCTGTTCCCTTTCCAGCACACATTTCACATCTTCCCAAAGCACTGAGCTGCCTCATGCCAAGTCTGTCCCACTGAGCACAGAACTGAGAGCTGTGACAGAAGGACTGAGAGGTCTGTTCACTTCTCTTCCATTTAAAAATTATCCTCTTGAGTTAAATGGAATTTTAAATCTAATTCACTGTAGTTTTGCAGTGGACATGAAGTACTATGAATAGGAGCCCTGTGTGAGCAGCAGCAGAGAACTGACCAGCACCAACACACCAGTGCCTTGTGATCCCACCCCACAATCTGGCACCTTGCTCGTGTCCCTGCATGGGGTGACACCAGGTCAGCCCTGAAATGCAGGGCACATCCCAAACCCAGCCTCCCAGTCAAGCTCCATCACATCCCGTTGGGTTTTACCCCAAGCCTTTACATGTCCACTAAAGTCACTAAAATCCCTTGTGATGAGCTGAACAAAACAGGAGCCAACGGTGCTGAGAGAGAAACAGCACTGAGGAGATGGCAGATCTGCACCTGGACAGGGAGGGCGAGGTCTGAGAACACTGTGGGTGAGCAGAGGCCACTCAGTCACTCCTCACCCTGCTGGGGCAGAGCCACAGGGGTTAAACAGAGGGGCTACACACGGGGGGGGGGCTGCCACCAGATGCTGTTACACCCCACAGTAAGGAAGAACCAGCTTGCACCTCTCAAGGTTGCAGAGAAGAGACCTGACAGCAGAATATTTGCTGAACACAAGAGAAAAGGGCTCACCTGACACCGAGCTGTGAAAGCAGAGCTTGTTCACGTGCCCCAGTAATGGACAGAACTACAGCAACCCCGAGCCAGGGCTGGGGGTTATGGTGTGCCAGCCCAGCAGCTCCTCAAAAGCCCCTCCTGCGCTGCCTCCGTGGTGAGCACCACACTCAGAGGGCAGGACTCACCTCAAAACCGACTGACAAAACCCCTCAGCTTGCTTTACCTTAATCCCACAAAGGCTGCATCCTCCAACTGCTCCAACACTCACATTAACATGGAATGTTCTGCTCTGGTAGTTCTGGTCCCTGCACTCTATACACCCCAAACAACAGCATTTTCCATGCAGTGAGAGCAGGGAACCTCCAAAAACTGAAGCTGGTCCTAAATTCATTAATTCAGTGTCGAGAGTTAACCCTGCAGTGAGCAGAATGACCTGTCCCACTCCCCACACCCACAATTCCCACCTCCAGCTGGAGGTGGCCCCTTTCATGAGCCAGAAGAGCCCAAGGAACCTCATTTGCAGAGTCAGAATTGGATGGAGGACTGACCCATCTTCTCGGGCTCGTCGGGGCCCGTCCCAGCGATGCAGCTGCTCTCCAGGCCAAAGGTGGGATCCACCTTCCCAGAGGCTCGTGCTGCTTCCTGCACTTTCTTCACATGAGCTTCCACCAGCTCCAAAGGCACCTCCTCTCTGACCCGGGAAAATTCCTCTGTGAAAACAACACACAAAGTGTCACATTCCGGGGGTTTCTCAGCAAATCAAGTCCCGTTTTCTGTGACCCACGTGCAGGTGAATCCTGCAACAAAAGCAATTCCCACAAACCACTGAGCCCAGCCCCCTCCCCAGGCAGGGTCACCTGGGGCAGGTGCCTCAGGCTGAGGTGGAGCCTGTTGTGTTTCAGCTCGTGACCATTGCTCCTGTCACTGGACAGAGCCTGGGCCCACCCTCTGCCAGCCCTGGGAGTGTTGGTGTGCATTGATGGGCTCCCTCTGCCTCCTGCTCTCCACACTGAGCAGGCCCAGCTCCTGCAGTCCCTGCTCAGCAGGGGGATGCTGCAGCCCCCTGCCCCCCCCTGTGGCCTCACTGGACCCTCCCCAGCAGCCCCTCGTGCCGCGGCGAGGACGCCCCAGATGTGCCCCCCGGGGCAGCCTGGCCACAAAGGGGCATTTCAGCGGGACACCCCAACCCCGGGAGCCTGCACAGGGGGTGGGCACAGGCCCACCGGGGCTCCCACCCCACGGTACCCAGGGCAGCCTTGGCGGCGGCCGAGGCCACGCGCGGATCCACCACCGAGGCCAGGAAGGCCACCGTGCTCATCACGGGGTTGCCCGACTGGCTGAAGGGCACGGGCTGATAAGCCAGGGGGCCCAGGGAGGCATCTGAGTTCTCCAGGTAGGGGTCCTCGATGGGCAGCCTCAGGAAGTGCAGGATGCACTCGTCCTGCGTGCGGCTCCCGACGTGCTCCGACACCTTGTTCCAGTCGTCCTTGTACATCTCCAGAGCCTGCAAGAGGCAAAAGTCATCACACACACCCCCCCTTCCCAGGGAAACAGCCCTGCTCTAGGCAAAAAGATCTCCCCTGCTGGTTTAGAGGGTGATGCAAAACCAAAGAGGGAGCAGACAACTATTAAAAATCGTATTTTTCCTGGTCACAAAATTCTCTGTGTGAGAACTGTGAACATCTGCCTGGGATATCAGAGACACTTAAGCCCCAGGGACCCTTACTGGACCAAAGAATTGTCAGAAGATTTGGGATTTACCAACATTTGTGCAGCTGGTGTTTCCCCCATTTGCTTTCACAGAGAACTCTGCTTGTCCCACCAAGGCTCACAATTCCTCAGTTCCCATCACTCCTCCCCGAGGGCTCGTGTTCCCCCACTGGACACACAAAGGCTTTGGGGACAGGAGCAGGATTTATCTCCCACATATGCACTGGCTGTGAGATTGAACCCCAGTCTTTAGATCCAAGAGATGTTACAGAAGTGGAAAAGCACCAAGCCAATACACCAAGAAAAAGAGAGAAACAAAGGGGAAAGAAGGAAATGCATCCCAGACCCTGAAGGCAGAAGAGATCAGTTCTCCAGGGACTGCTCATCAGTGTGAGCTCTGTTAACAAATCCTTGCTGGGTAGGTAAGCACCTCATGAAATAAGAGCTCCCAGATTAGACCAAAGATTTTGTAACTCAGAATTTATCATTGTTAAACTTACTGAAGAAAAGCTTCAAACAATTCAATAGCAATGAGCTACTGAAGGCCCTGCACTGGTCTCTGAAAAACCAACAAATTAGTGCTGCAGAACCCTCCAAGTGGCAGCCCAATAAACTGTTATCCCCTAGCAAGAGCTTCTTTTCCTGGAAACTGTTTTAGTGAAGAATTGGGATAATATAAAATAAATGCTGAAGTATCCTGAACCATTAACTTCTACATTTGTGAGATGATTCCTGGTGCAATCACTGAGGAAAAGGAAAAAGCCATTTGAGATCCAGGCAAAGAATGTTCAGCTTCAAAACAAAAACGAGTTTCCCCAGCTAAACCTTTCTCACGAGGCTGAGCTCTATCAGACACCTCAGCCTGCTGGGTCAGCCTCAGCCTAAGGACTGGCTTAAGTCAGAGCACGAAGGGAAATGCTGGAGCTGGGCTGGACCTGGGGAGGGTCCAAAATATACAACAGCTTGTATGGAACATCAAGGAGCCCCCTGGGACAGTGGGAGGTGTCCCTGCCCATGGCACGGGTGGCACTGGATGGGATTTAAGGTCCCTTCCAAACACACCATTTTCTTCAGTTCTGGAGGAAAAGTGTTTTAACATTTTTCCAGTTAAAACACGAGCTCTGAGAGTTCAAGGACAGAGCCTTGGCCTGAGCAGGACCCTCAGGCACATCACGGGTGTAGGTGGTCAGTTGGGTCACGAAAATGCTCCTGAGTTTGCCAAGATGTGGGAGCAGACAGGACAGGAAATCCAGGAGTGTCAGAGATCCAACACAAACTGGAGGAAAGGGTCCAAGCTGCCTCAGCAGGTGCCACTTTTCAGGCCTGGATCCCAAAGTGATTTAAGCTTTACCTGGCTCAAAGTTTCTCTCTCCCTGCCAGGTCCTGCTGTTTAAATTGGGTGGGAACGAGGGAAAACCCCCAGAAAGGCACTGGTTCCCTGCTCCTTCCCTTCAAGCACTGACTGGATGGAAAATTAGCTGGGAACTCCCCCAGCTGTGGGAATGCTGTGCTCCCATGGAGCTGAGCTGGATGGGAACAACCTTCAGGAGCTGCTGAAGAACATGAGCAGGACAACATGGAGGGGCTGGAGACCTCCAAGGGAAGAGTGATTTGGTTTGGGAATGAACCAAGGACAGACTGCACTGCACAGCCTGGTCCTACCTCTGGAATCACTGTTCCCAACCACCACTGAACCCTCCTCCTGCCCTCCCTCTCATCTTCCTAGTGCTTAATAATGAGAATAATAAAGAATAATGAGTTCACTAAATGAGAAATTGCTCAGTTCAGTAGGTCACATTCAGCCTCCATTTCCCCTTCCCTGATTCCACATCTGGGCTGAGTTCTGTGTGCCCCTCTCCAGTTTCCCTCACACTGCACATGAGATCAGCCCTGCTTCTCAAAACACAAGGATTTTGGTCTCTGCTCCTTCTCCTTCACTGCTTCATTCTCCTGCCAGACCAACCCTCTCTGTCCTTCCTAAAAATAGCTGGAAAAGCACTTGTGGTGCTCCATGGAGAGACACGGGGTTGGAGTGGAGGGAGGCTGATCCAGGCAGGGAAACTATTTCCTCCCTCAATTTATTCAGTCAACAGGCAGAGGGACAGTAATTATTTTAGATATGATTTAATATTTGGAACTTCACTGCATCTCTGTTTGCCCAAAGCTGCCCTGAGGATTTAATTGGACTGAGCTGGCTTGTTACAGCTCGATTACTTATGCTTGAACTGAAATACTCCTCACTGATTTATTCATAGGGCAAACCCAGGGAAAAGGAGCAACAGAAACATTATTAATTTAACCTCATTAAATCAAATTGCAATCTCAAGATTTAGGTTTTTTTTTCTTTTGTTTTAAACAAATATGTCACTGGACTATTTCATTGCTGTGCATGACCCTAAGCTACAAACATACAAACCAAGGAGCTTTAGACAAAAATACTATTAATATTATACATTTAAATAAATAGTAAGTCAGAATATCAAGATCTCAGCCTTGTTTCTCCCTCCAAGAGTGCCATGGAAGGCACCTGAGCTGTTTCCACCCCATAAGCAAATCTTTTTCCAAGTGCCTATAGAAAGGCATTGGCTAAACAGTGAATATCAACCTCAAATAAATGGAAAAAAAATCTATTTTGGCTGTTTGATGAGCACACTGTATCTGTGCAGGCTGAATCACAGGAGCTCAGTGCTGCTCAGCACCATCCAGGTCCATTCTCCAGGCCTTTTCCTATGAAATTAACTTTTCAATGGATTTATTGACACATGGGAAGGCAAAGGGCTGGAACAATCAGGCAATTACAATCTGCTTTGAGCCCTCCAAGTAAAACCAAACAAAACCAGAGCCTCAAACTGGAATTTTTAGAACCCTGAATTACCTAAAGGGAAATAAATTAGCCATGCAGCTGCTGCATCAAGAGAATGTCCCTGTAAAAGCAAAGCTGGGGAGATGATTTTTCTTTACAGGAAGTGGCAGCACTTTAAATTATTTCAGGCTGCTGAGATTCTTCTTCTGATGAAGCCCAGAAAAACAACTGTGCCCTGATGTCAGCGTGGGAGACCAGCACAAGCCTCTGCACCAGACTGGGATTGCAGGAGATGTGACAACCCCCACGTGGCTCAGGAGCATCACATGAAGTAAAGTGGGGACAAAAACCTGCAGCAGCTCTTTGAGCTCATGTTACAGCCCCTGACTGGGGCCACCTCAGGGATATTTCTTGGGTACTCCCAGAAAAAGCTCAAGGAACACCCCAAGTGCAGCTCTGCAGCAAAAACATCCAGGAGATGTGTGGGATGAAAGAGCTCCCAGAGGGCCTCCCTTCTTGGTGGCAGGAGCCAGGAAACTGTTTGTGAACCATTTCAAGCTCAAAAATGAGCTGTTTGCTAAGCCATGGCACAGCCAGGGACCACACAGACCATCAGAATTTCAGATTTCCAGGTATTTATCTGCGTGGCAGTTAAACCACTGCTTGAATTATTTGCCATGATTTGAATTATTCACCATTATTTCACACTGTCAGTAACATCTGCTGAATGAAAACACCTCCCTGCACTGCAGAACCTGTTCTTGACTACACACAAAGTTCTTAAATATGTTTTCTGGTTTGCAGGCACAAGATAGAACCACATCTAATTTGTATACCAACCCTGACTTCCACAGATGTTCTGCAGTAACATCCTCTGGCCATGATGTCCTCTGACTCCAAAAGCAGTAAAAATCTACACTTGGTTAATAAAGACCAATGTCCTGCATGTTTTGGTCTCCCCGCCCCCTTGGGTTTTTCTCCTGAACTCACTTCCAAGAGCAGCAGTGTCTCCTGCTCTGTCCATTCTCTCCCAGCACTTGCACCTTTACTCTGCAAAAGACAGGAGGAAAAACAAGTGAAATACAGGAGTTTTTGCACAAAACCTTTTATAAGAAAACACTGAGCAGGAAAGGGGATAAATCTGTTGTTCAATCCACTCAAAGCTCCCCACTGCAGCCCCTGGTTACCCTGTGCAGTGGGTCAGCTCATGGGGTTACAGATCCCACACTCCCAGTATTCCAAGCTAAGGCAAAGGCATTTCCAGCCTTTTCTCCCAGTTACCTTGGCTTGCACAAACAGCAAAGAGAAAAGAGGATTTCCTTAAATAATAAACCCTTTTCTGGGTGCTGAAGGCTTGTATGGTATGTGCTGGCCCAAAATCAGTTCATCTATTTAGAAGTTCATCAGTAACCCAGCAGAGAAATGATAAATCTCTACAAGTGAAATGAGCTGTGTGAGAAGGAAAAGTAATTACAGCAAGATCATCTGCACATCCAGCAATCACTTGCCCAAACCTACACCTCATTAACTGCTGGGATTAGCTAAAAATTCCAAAACTCGGGGTGAAACTTCCCCTTCTGTGACACCCTGACCCATCACATGCCAGAGAAGGACAAAAGCAGCTTGTCACTGCTCCCAAGGAGCATCACCTACATTGGGTGGCTCCAAAAGAAAATGAGTATTCTGGGCAACAAATATTATCTCAAGATGCATTTCAGACACATCATTAACCCAAACAGAACATTAATCATCAGGCAGCAGCTGATCAGCTCCACAAAAGGCTGGTCTAACAGCCAAAAACCCAACAGCCACACAGAAACCAAACAGGGCAGTCAGTGTCTGCCAAGAAATCTGCTCCAGTTCACTGGTACAGATCCTATAAACTGAGCCCAGAACCAGGGAGAGATTTATGGATCTGGAGAACATTTATACCTCCCTAAACAAGTGCAGAGTCAGCCCATGAAATGGGAGATGGAACCAGGCTTTCTAAAAAATTCTAAACTACTGTTTTTGGGGTTGTGGGCTTTCCAAGTGAGTCTCTGAAGTGAGAAATAGTGTGCAAACAGTATAAATAATAGTGTATAATAGTTATGTCTTAGGTTTAAATAGTGACCTCTTAGGCCAATGAACTAATGACATGGAATTAGCCTGATGCCACCCCAAGAGGGGCACAGAGACTCCCAGGTGGTGCTGTGGTAACAGGGGATTCCTGCAGCACCCCCAGGCTCAACAGCTACTGGGAGCAGGAGGAAGGCAGTGGGTTATGGAATCATCACATCCATTACACTGTCCCAACACTAATTCTCCTGTGCCACATGTTGCAATGACAGTGACAAAATGTCACTGCAAGGTTTGGGGACCCTTTTTGTGACCAAGCAATTTTCTGGTTATCTCGGGCTGGAAAACAGGATAAAGATCCTGCTGGAAGATCTCAGTTCCTGGGCTGAATTATTGGATGGTTTGTTGACTGTGAACCACTCAGGCAGAATGTGCAGGAACTTAGTGAGTTTGAGATCCAAAGGCTGTGAGTGGAATGGGGATTTGTGCATGTCTTTATTCCTATGAAATCAGAATTCCAACACAACCACCCGCCTCAGTGTCCTGCACTGGGATGGAAAAACCTGAACCAGGAATGCAAGAGTAACATAAGTCACCTCAATGACACCAAGCAGGGGCACTTGGGGAATAAAACAACAGAAATCTGAGGGGAAATGGGGGGGAAGAAATCCCAACACCTGCCTTGGCCAAAGTCTTCTTTGAGTAAATGTCTGTGCGCAGCCCGAAGTTCTGCAGGTCAGTTGGCTTCTCCTTGTTCTTCTCAGGAAAACTCAGCATCTGCTGAGCAGCTGGAACCTGGGAACACACACCACAAGGGAAAGGTGAGAAGGGCAGGAATTGGAAGTTCTCCAAGGTTTGCAGACCAACACTCAACAGAACAAGGACTGTCAGAGAAGCTGAACTCGAGTCCAGGGAGCGACTTCCAAACACATCTCTGAGCAACGTGTGCAAGGGATCCTGCGCACAACTGCCTGAAAGGCTCAGCCCAGCTGGACAGGGAAGGGCACATCTCGCCAAGCTGGGCGCCACTCCCCTGCTGGCAGCTGGGGTGGCCCTGGACAGAGCCCAGTGCTGCGGGACTCACCTGGGGGGTGCGGATGTGGAGGGGCATCAGCCCCGAGGGGGTGTCAGCCAGCACGTTGAAGTGAGGGGTGGGGGGGGGCCCCATGGCCATGGGGCGGCTCTCGGGGTCCACCTGGTAGTTGATGAGCCCCCACTGCTCCAGGAAGGCGTGGACTCTGTGAGACAACAGCACACACCAAAGCTCCAGGGCCAAAGTCCTGCTCAGGCTCTGCTGCACGCGTGGAGCCATGCGCAGACAACGCAGGGATGGCAAGGGCTGCAAACACTGACTCCTGCCCTCATCCAGCCACAGCTTCCTCAGCAGATCAACGCTGCGCTGGACCCCACAGCCCTGGCAGTGCCCAAGGTGAGGCTGGACAGAGCTTGGAGCAGCCTGGGATAGTGGAAGGTGTGCCTGCCCATGGATGAGCTTTAAGGTCCCTTCCAACCCAAACCGTTCTGGGATTCTGTGATTGTATGACATTTAGCAACTTCCAAGTTTCTAGGGCTCTGCTGCACCTCAAACCTCAAGACTGGCAAAACTTAACAGTGACAAAACTGAGCTGCAAAGCTGGAATTTCTAAAACAACTCCACACAATTACTAAATAGCAGAACCCAAATAAACCCAGGTTAAGATCCAAACCATGCAGACGTGGTTCAGCAACCAGATAAAACATCATAAATAAAGAGTAGTATAAAACAGCCTGACCACCACAAAACTGTGAAAGCTGCAAATCAACAGCCCAATGGCTCCTGCCCACACCTGGGCTCCGTGCTGGAGCATTTCCATTCCCAAGGCAGATCCTACTTATCCTTCTTCAAGAGCAGGCAGTGGGGGGAAGCCCAAAGGCCCCAAAGCTCCGTGGCCAAAAGACCCAAGACTCAAATCCCCAGGGCCCAAATGGCCCATGTCCAAAAGCCCCAGGGCCCCAAAACTCTGCAGCCAAAAGCCCCACATCCCCAGTGCCTGAACGGCTCATGTCCCAGAGCCCCCAAACTCAAAGCTCTCTGGCCAAAGCTCCAAAGCCCCAGGGCCCAAATGGTCCGTGTCCCAAAGCCCCCAAACCCAAAGCTCCGTGGCCAAAAGCCCCAAATCCCCAGTGCCTGAATGTCCCATGTCCCAAATCCCCCCATCCCCAAAGCCCCATGGCCAAATCCCCAGAGCCTGAATGTCCCATGTCCCAAAGTCCCCATACCCAAAGCCCCATGGCCAAATCCCCAGAGGCTGAATGTCCCATGCCCCAAAGCCCATCCCCAAAGCCCCATGGCCAAATCCCCAGAGGCTGAATGTCCCATGCCCCAAAGCCCACCCCCAGAGCCCCATGGCCAAGCCCCAGGCCCCCGAGCAGGGTGTCACCTCATGACGGCACACACGTCCCCGGTGAGGTTCCTCCTGCAGGCTGTGCTGGTCAGGTACTCCTGGGGGTTCAGGCGGTACGTGTCGATCATGAAGTTCCTGTAGGCCAGGTATCTGCAACACAAGGCTCCCGTGGCTCGTGGCCCACGTGGCCACCACCTTCCACGTGGGTTTTAGGGCCCAGGCCCCCCAGCTCTCGTGTGACTGGCGTGGGAACACCGATGGATTGGTTGTACTGGTGACATTCAACATTACTGGTGACACCAACTAGCAGCAAAGGAAATGGGTAAGTGGAATTTGTTTCTAGGTGTCTCCTCCATTTTTACAGCCTCTTCCAGACTGTTTCACTCTGGATTTTCCTGGAGTCTGGATGGGAACACGCTTGCATTGCAATCACACAAACATCTGCTGTAGCTTGGGTGCTAAACAAGTACCCACACAACAAAGCAGTGGCTGCACAAAAGAATAATGGAGTCTGGCCTTCCCGTGGAAAGAGGATAAAGAATCCTCGTCCCTCCCTGTGTGAGGCTGAAAGGAAAAAGCTGCACAGAAGAGCAGCAGCAGCACAGAGGATGGACACGGCTGTGGGCACACGTGGAGCTCCCAAGGGATGAAGAGATGAGGGAGGACAGGTTGGAGAACAGCAACAGAAAGAAAAGATCCTGGAAAAGCAAAGGATAAGAGCCCAGAGCAGGCACATCTGAGAACAGCTGGAGCAGAAACAATCCCTGGGAAATTCCCATGTATCAGTGCACAACGGGCCAAGGAAGCAGGAGATGGGGTTCAGCCTGTCCCCTGCACTGTGCCTTCACTGGCTCTTCAGGAAGCTTCTGGAATATCCTGATGCTTCCTAATCCAAATTGTCCAGAAAATTATTGATATCCCTGTTCTTCAGAGGGAACAAAACCAATCTGCCAAGTCCAAGTTGGAATCACCCAGGCTGGACAGGGATTGCAGCAACCTGGCTTAGTGGAAAGTGTCCCTGCCCAGGGCAGGGGGTGGGATTAGGGGGCCTTTAAGTCATTTCCCACCTAAACCATCCTAGGATTCTGTGAAATGAAAGGCTGTGTTTAAAACAGAGTTTTGTAAGCAGATTTGTGCCTTTGGAAAATTCCAGAGGGAACGTCTCACATGCAGTGTGTGCAAAGCAGCTGGTAACCAAAAATATAAATAAATCACCCAGGCAAAGCATAAGGAGGCAGATGCTGCAAGCACAGCTCCCTGCCAAGATCCCACATCTCCCTCCTGACCAAATTCTTTATGAAAGTGGCTGGAAAAATCTTGCTGGAGCAGTTGTGGGGCTCGGTGTGGGATGTTGGGGAGGAGAGAAACGGGAAGGAGCTTCTCCCACTGAGGTCCCTTGGGAAGGCTCCGGGGCAGAACTGTGTCACCACCTGCCCAGCAACAGCTCTGGGCTGCAGGAATTAATACTTATGGGCAAAGGTCACATCATAAGGTGGAGGGAGAAGCCCAAGACAGAAACATCCCAAAGTTTATCCTGGAGGGAGATGGTTTTCAACCACGACACGACGCATCAGCTAAAACCTGCCAACAGCGAGAGGAGAAGTCAACTGGGATTTAGCTAAAATCCCTCTCCAGACAGGACCCAGCCCCAGGCACTGCTGTCACAGCAATGAACCTGCCTGAGCTCCTGGAACAGCATTTGGGCCCCAACATTCAGCTGGAGGCAAAACATCTCCATGCACAAGCATGGTCCTGCTTGAGTTAAAAAGAAAACACCAGGCCAAGGCCACGTGCTGCTCCTACAACCCCCAAATGGCAATGGAAACAGATGCCAGGGATAACAGGAGGACTGGCAGGACTCTCTGATTCACTCCACTCAGGGGCAACAACCAGAAGCAGCCCAGGGATGAGCACCAGGAGATGTGATGTTTGGATGCCGAGTGGGAAAGGAATCCTGGGGACTACACACGACAACCCCATCGGTGGGAACAGATGAGCACTCCCTCACAGGGCCAGCTGTGTGCTGCCTTAGAGTCCCAGAAACCCCAAACCAGCAACCTGCTGAACAGTAAGGCTGATGGAGCACAGCTAGTGTTGAAGACATTGGGGATCCAACACATCTGGGGTGGCAGGGGGTGCAACAGGATGAGCTGCAAGGTCCCTTCCAACCCAAACCACTCTGGGATTCCCTGGGGCAGCTGTAGTTTCCTCTGGAACTGAGACATGCAGGGAAGTTGTGAGGAAAGTCTACAGCCAGAAAATTTCAGGGTTCAGGAGGTTTCTAAACCAACCTCCTCCTCCTCCTCAAGACTAAAGGGGCTCCAGGAGAGCTGGAGAGGGACTGGGGACAAGGGCTGGGGGGACAGGACCCAGGGAATGGCTTCCCAGTGCCAGAGGGCGATTGGGAAGGAATTGCTGTCTGGGAGGGGGGGGAGGGACTGGGATGGATTTCCCAGAGAAGCTGTGGCTGCCCCTGGATCCCTGGGAGTGTCCAAGGGCAGGTTGGGATCCCTGGGACAGTGGGAGGTGTCCCTGCCCAGGGCAGGGGTGGGATGGGTGATCCTTAAGGCTCATCCCACCCAAACTGTTCCATGATTCCATGAAATGCTGGGTATGAAAAAGTCAGGGCTCAGCTGACATTCAGACAATGCATGAGGAGACACCTCAACTGCTTCCTTTTGTAATTGATGGAAAAAAACCCTTTTAAAATCCCCCAAAGCTCCTTTGCAAAGTGAGTGCATCAGCCCAGTCTCACTGTCCAACAGGACCAGCACAAACTGGTGCAAAACTCACCTCATCTTGGGGTGAAACCTCAGGCTTTAAGGATCATTTGAACAGGAAAAAAAAGCACATTGTTTAACAGCCTGACCTTGACCACCTTCTTGTGTCAATCACCTTCCAAGACCTCTCTGAAAACTGAACCCATTGTTAGAACACAAAGCCCCAGAGCAGGGGGGTGGATTTACCAATGCACAGACCAGGCCTTGCAGAGGATTCTCAAGCACATGAGACAAAAATCTTGTTACCAACTAAGGCAGAGCAGAATTTAATCCTCTGATGTGTGACAAAACCTGCAATACCTCGTGACAACAATCAGCTTTGTTTTATTGTCTCAAACAACTCCAGGGAGGTGTTGAAGCTGTTTGAACACTCTGTGTGTAACCCTGAACTAACAGCACCCAAGCAGACCCCACAAGGAGATGAGGCAGGAACAAACTGGATCTAAATCCACCTGGGCTGAGCAGCCATGGCCAGCACTGAAGTGTCACCAGAGAGCTGGGAAGGGCTGCAGAAGACAAAAATACCTTTCCTGCAATGCACACCTTGAGCTCTGGTTTAAACCAGGCTCTGATATCTGAGAACAGTCACAGCTCAGGCCCTGAGGATTCATTTCCTGACTCCCACCTGCACTTCCAGAATGACCCATCAGCTGCCCAGAGAACTGTGAAACCACCACAGGAGACTGTGAAAAACCCATTCCACAACCTGGCACAGCATCCCAAACACACTCAGTGCTTGCACACACAGCCCCTGAGCCTCCAAACCAGCGTGGCACAAGGAGAGACGGAGACATCAGGGTAGAAACTGAGTAATCCTCCTACCATGGCATCTTTAGAGGCCTTTGAAAGTTGAGCACATCTTGTAGCACTATATAAAGTTCAGGAATTTGCTTCAATATTACTTGAGAGAAACTGGTTTTATTTTTCCTGGACAACCACTACTGAATATTTCTTTGATATTTAACCCCTCACCTCCAGTACAACCATGTACAGACATTATCAGAGGCTTTGCCCTTCATGCCCCGACAGAAAATATCAGCTTAACACACTCCCCTGGCACAGGATCTGTGGGATGGGGGCTCCTCTCTCTGGCCACGGCCCCCTCTCACCCATATCCACAGGGTTTACTCACATTTCTGGAGTCTTGGACTTGTTTTTCCCGTTGAAGAACTCGGGGAGAGCCCGACGTTCAATCACGTGGATGCTGCAAGCAGAACACACACCTCAGACACCAACCACACACCCAGCAGTGCTCTGCCCTGCTCCAGCCCCTCTTCAGGGAGAGCACTTAGAAGGAGGGTAACTTTATTCTGGGTGAATTTTAGAAGTGTGGGATCTGACCCAGCAGTCTGGCACGACCTTGGAAATCTCATCAGTCCATCGAATAAGCAAAGTTGCATTAAAACCCACCACAAAATTCAGAGGGACCAGAGCTCCCACAAAGTCAGAGTGTGTGATCCTTGGCCTTCCTGAATCAGAGAATCCAGAATGGTTTGGGTTGGAGGGACTCAAAGCCCCTCCAGTGCCACCCCTGCCCTGGGCAGGGATCCCAGCCTGCCCTTGGGCACTCCCACACCTACATCCCATGCTCCAAAATGCATCCATTTCTGCTCCAGGACCATCCCAAAGTGGGAGAGTGACAGGGGTGAGGAATGGATGGTTCTGTTTAAGCTGCTGATCCAAGGGAACAGAGTTTGCCAGAGCTGGGCATTGAACCAACCCCTCCACTAACACTTCCCCTCCCATCTGAATTTGCTGCTGCAACAAGTCACCCACTTTGGGAAGGTGCACATCAACCCCCAAATTCCAGTGTCACAGCACATCCTTCAGATTCCAGCCTGAACTCCAGAGCCAAGAGCAAACAGACACTCAGGCAAGAGCCTTCCAGACAAGGGCCTATTCCCTACTCTGCCTCCACAGCACTTTGTAATGTCAGAGATGTTATCTGACAGTTTAACTGGCAGAGGGACTTTCTGTCCCACTGCCTCCCTCCCCTCCCACACCACAGAGCTCTGAGCACAGAGGGAACACCAGGTTATCCAGGGAGTTGTGTGGTCACCCCACCCCACAGATCCCTGATTCCCAGGAGGATTCCAAGCTGGAACAAGTATCCTCCCTGTGCAACCAGTGATTTATCCTTAAAGTCGACTTCTGAAGCAGCTTCCAGGAGACACAAACACAGGAAGACCACAAAGGATGAGAAAGGAATTATTTTCCCATTGAGGGGGGAATCAGTTGAAAGCAAAAACTGTTGGGAATGCAGCCTGAAGGTCTCTGCTGTTTGGAATCCCCTTCCTCATTCCCAGTGCCTGAAGTCAGCTCAGAAAGGCTTTCTAGTGGCACAGAATGTGCCCACGGGTGGGAACCGGACCTGAACAAGGGGGATTTCTGCCAGCTCCCCCTCAGGGTAAGAAGAACCCCCCCAAAAGTCTGCCCCCACCCCCAGTGCCTCTCTTACCAGTTGTAGTCAAACCAGGATGCATAGCTGGGGATAATGATGTGGTTGGTTTGCTCTGTGACGTTGTCCTCCCCCGGGTCCATGGACCGGCTCTGGTCCCCCTTGTTGGGGTCTTCATCCTCCTGCAGCACAGAGGGAACACAGGGCTCAGGGGGGCAACACACCCCCAAACAAAGGGCTCTCCAGCCCTGCACAGATTCCCAAGGGCAGCACAAGTCTGGTCACTCTGCTGCTTCTCAGCAGAAGCCTCCTGTGAACGCTTGGGGTTCTGCGACTTGAGTTCCAGCAAAAGTTCAATTGCTGATCCAGAAGTACCAAGGGAAGGGCACAGAAGGACAAAAAGAGGGCCAGGACATGCCATGAACTGTACAAAACCCCCAGGTGATGTCTGGAGAGCACGTAGGCAACTCAATGTTAAAAATAACCAAGTGCCCAAAGCAGGATTTGGGAGTCCTTGGTACCAGGGCAGATCTTTGTCTGGGATTAACTTCCCCCAAAGACAACAAGGGATCTCTCCAAACATACTCAGTCATCTGGCATCAGCAAGCTGTCAGAATAGAGCCACAAAAGCAACTCTATACAGAATCTACCCCTGCAACTCTATTAAAATCATCAGGGAGCCAAACTTGGGGTTACATTTAGTCCCAAAACCTACAGAAAAAGCAAAACCTTTGAAAAACCTCTCATCTGAAAAATGCTCCCTGGGAAATCCTTGGCATCTGTCTCTTCACTCTCCTTCTCAATAGGCTGGATTTACAAAGGCAAAGTAATCCCACAACCAGATTTAAAAAGATAAAGTAACCCCAGAGTTTGGAGAATATTTATAACAACAAAACCACTCCTATCAGTAACTAATGTAATCTTACAATTATTACAGATTAAGTGACTGAAATGGAAAACAGGGTGTGGGTGTGTCTGCCCCATCCCTGGGAGTGCCCAGGGCCTGGAGGAGCCTGGGGCAGTGGGAGGCACTGGGTGGCCTTTGGTCCCTCCCAATTCAATATACCCAGGATTCTGTGATCTCAGTTTCTACTAAATTTATAATAAACAGCTGCTGTTACCTTCCCTCCAGTGGCCACTGTCTCCTCATCCTGTTCATCTGGAAGGTAAAACACTGAGAGTTACACCAGATGCTCAGGAGCCTTTAAATTTAAATTTAAATGCTCAGGAGCCTTTCCAAAACCACAACTGTTTAATTAGAAAGAATATTTAATTTATTTTGGAGGAGAGGTGAGGGGGAGAAGGAAGGTGGCTCACACATCACCAAAGCAATTCCACTCTTCCTCACCTCTCCCAGACCAGGGAACAGTAAGAACACAGAGGAAAGATAATTATGATTTTCCCACACTCCACAATCCCAGTCTAATTACCACCTTTCCCAGCGCCCCAGATGAGCCCTGGTGCAACAAGATATGGGACATCAGCTTGGATCTCTTGTGTCAAGGCTTAGGAAAGCTCAGGGAAGCTGTGATTCACCTTGAAACCCAGATAAAAAACAAAGGGAAGAGCTAGACAAGAGTTTCTATGTCATGACCAAAAACCAGTAGGCTGTGAGAGAACAGTGCAAAAGGGTTGACACATTCCAACTGGGATACATAAAAACTGGAATTAACTCCCTGAAGTAGAATTAGAGACTGCTCTTAAAGCAGAGCGTGCCCCTGTGTGCCCTGGGGCTGCAGGGCTGGGGGTGTCTTACCCAGGTCTGCCACGGTGCCTCCTTTCACCGGGGTGTTCTCACTGTCCTTCTTTGGGTTCACTGCAAGAGCAGAGAGCAGCTGCTGAGCCCAGAGCCCAGCCCAGCCTGTCCACCCTCCCCACCCCCTGCTGCTGCCCTGGCCCCTCGGGGGCATCCCCTGCAACTCCCACCCAGCACCTTCTGTCCACACGCTGACCCTGCACTTCCCCACACCCAACAGCAAAAGGGAAACCCAAGTGGAGCAACTCCCCAAATAATCCAGTGCCAAGGACTGCAGGAGGAGTTACTGTCTGGCCCAGCTCTGCTTAGCAGGTGTATTTAACCCAGACCAACCCTTCCCTGGACAGGACTAAGAGCTCGAAGCACTTGGCATGGTACAGTTCCCACTCATTTCACAGCCTTCCCTTGGGCACGTGGCTCCACAAAATTCCACCCCCCAAACACCAACAAACCTGAGAATGGGTGAAATGCAACATTTCAGGGCATTTCTGTAAATGTAGGTTAAAGAGTGTATTTTGCAAATGTGATTTTGTATTTTAAAGGGCCCAAAGGAGGTGACTCTGCTGCTCTTCTCAGCTGTCACACCCCTGCCTAGAGAAATTCAGATGGGATCAGATCACCTGGCCTTTGGCCACAAAGTATTTCAAAGACTTGACAAAATACATGGGGATTTTCTATGCAGTTTAAGCCATTTTTAACATTCACAGAGCCCAGGACTTGTGTATTTTACCATTTTTGGGAAGTACCACTTCTTCTATGTTAGGGACTGGTGTGGGATCCTCCATGTCCTTGGTAAGATCTTCCTGTTCATCCTCCTCTTTCTGCCCCCTCCTCTTCCCATACAAAGCTGCTTGTCTAGAACAGACACAGGTTCTCATCTGGACACTGGTCACACACCAGGGTTAAAGGATGGGTCAAAACCCTTCTGAAAAGCATTTTGGGAACAAAGGCAGAACCAGCCACACCCCTCCCTACAGGACCCAACTCAGGCTTTGCACTGGAACAAGAAGCAATCCAGGTTATCAGCTCATTCTCTCTTGGGTGACACATTGCTGGTTTTGCCTTATCAGAGCAGGTCTAGGGACAAGATCTGAATTTTTAGCTCAAAAGTGCTCCCCTCCATTCCCACATAAAAGCCCACAAATATTTGGGTAGAATACTGGCTTTTCTTCTTTTTAAGAGTCCAAACTACCATTGATAAAACCCCTTTACAGCACTAGAGCTACTCTGTTCAGGTTACATTTGAGAAGTGCACTTCAAAATACTTGACAATATAAATAAAAATGTCCTTAATGAAAAGCAGCCACTTTTGGGGCTGTACCCAAAACCTGCCCCCTGTGCCCAACAGAACCAGACCCTCCCCCCCTGCAGCCAACACATTTCCACAGAGGAGGAAAGGAATCACACCCAGTGAGTGAGAAACCCCACTGAGCCCATCCTAGGAATCACTGCTGTGACCCCAGGGGGGACAAGGAAAGGTGACACATCCCCCCAGGAGCTTTTCTTGGCAATGCCCCTCCAGCTCCAGGACCCAGACACTCACCCTTTCTTCCCTGTCTTTTTCCTGGACTCCACAGGGGTGGGGGGTGGAGAAGGGGAATGTTTTCTCTTCCTTGTACTGGCTGCTGCTTTCCTGTCCCTCCTCTCGGGGCTCCGCACGGGCTGGGGGAGAGGGGGAGCACAGGGGTCACCCCAGGCACCCAAACACTGCACTGCTGCAGTTGAACCTGGCCTGAGCCCACCCCACAGCAGAAGGCAAAGCAGGGCTATCCCAACACACACCCACAGGGATCCCCAGGGAGCAGGGACCCTGTTCCCAGGGTCCTGACCAACCTGGGCATTCACAGGGGTATAAATATTAGTTTGAGTGCAGAGAATTTGGGAATCAACTATTAACTGATGCTGCTTTACATGTCCAGGGATCCAGGGGCAGCCACAGCTTCTCTGGGAAATCCATCCCAGTCCCTCCCCACCCTCCCAGCCAGCAATTCCTTCCCAATCTCCCTCTGGCACTGGGAAGCCATTCCCTGGGTCCTGTCCCCCCAGCCCTTGCCCCCAGTCCCTCTCCAGCTCTCCTGGAGCCCCTTCAGGCTCTGCCAGGGGCTCTGAGGTCTCTTTTCTCCAGGGGAACACCCCCAGCTCCATAAAGGACATCAGTGTATGAGCAGGGCCCCCACCACAGACAATCACCCACCTCCTCATTTTTCATGGAGATCCTCTGGCGAAAACTCACGGATTTCCTGTTCTCATCCACCTCATAATCCTCCTCATTCATCCACTCATTGAACACGTCTGTGTCCAAAATCCACTTGGCATGAACCTGAGGAGCAGAGGACATGGAGATGCTTTGTGCAAAAAGCACTCCATGGAAGACCTTTCCTTCCAGGATTAAGGAAATCCTTGGAGCTTCCTCAGGGTCTGGACACCCCAATATCTCCTCATGGTTTCACACACAGCAGTGAGAGTTTCATGAAGCAGGACAACAAAGGGTGAGCACAACAGCCTAGGATGTCACCTCTGCTCCTCAACCACTTTTAAGCCTCCTGAGATGGGAGGTCAGCTCTCAGAGCTGGGACAAAGCTCTGCATTAACAGTGTTCTTTGGATGCTGGAAAGCACCACCAAAATCTCCTAGAGCTATGGATCACCCGAGCAGATGCGCCACCCATATCGACAGAATTAACAAGAGCTGGCCACACCTTGACTTAAAATACCCATCTTCAAATCCAGTTTAGCTTGCAGACCTGAAAACCCTCCTTGAGCTTTAACTGATGCAATTTATTACTGATTTGTTAATATTTAATGCAATTATCTCTTACTACTCATAGTAATTTATGCCCAAATAGCATAGTAATTTATGCCCAAATAGCATAGTAATTTATGCCCAAATAGCATAGTAATTTATGCCCAAATAGCATAGTAAGTTATGCCCAAATAGCAAGCTTTCCAGCTAGTTACAGGTTACCACTGGGAGCCAGTGCTGCTTGAACAGACCCCAAGTTACTCTGAGGGCTGAGCTGCTGCACCTGTGTGGAGCTGAGCAGCACACCCAGAGCACTGTGCCAGTCCAGGGACAGAATAAAGTGGCACCAACCCCCCCCCAGAGCTGCCCAGGGGGCCCTGGGAGGGACACTCACCTTCCAAGGCTTCTCTGGAATGGGGGGGTCCTCGATCTCAGCATCGATCTCGCTGGCATGAACCCAGGTGTCATAGCTGGGGACAGGAGCAAGAGAGCACCCCTGGGTCCCCTGGGCTGCTCATGCCCAGGGGCACCAGCAGGGAGAGGGCACCCAGCAGTCCAACATGTGCTGGGGGGGTTCCACAGGGAATAATCAATCACTGGGTGCTGCTGCACGGGGAAGGGGCCAAGGCATTACTCAAGGTACAGCAGAATCTCAAAGCCATCCCAGTGGCACAGCTTCAAACTGCAAATCTGGACAGACTTGGGGGTGAAAAGGCAGTTCTGAGTCCCTGATCAAAGCCTGGCATCAGGGTAATTCAATTTTTCTGTTCTCAGGAGTTTAAAGCAAGAGCTACTGGATTCCTGGAAGGAAGGAGTCTGCACCCTCTCCTGGTGGAAACCAGTTATTATTTACACTCACTTCTCCACAGGCTACTCCCTCAAAAGCCTTAACTAGGAAACTACAGTGAGCAACAGCAAATGCCAAAATACTTTGTACTCAACACCAGGAATGTACCTGGGAACAGGGATAGGCACCTGCAAGGGAAGGTGTCTATACTGGCATTTACAGACTCACAGAATCCAGACAAAACTGACCACTGATAGAAACACAAAAATATTTCAAGGTCCTTCATCTGCATGAAGAAAAAACTTCAGAGTGATTACTGTCTGCTCTCTCCCACTGAGACACTCATGAAATATGATTCCTGGGAATTCTGTGTGTGCACAGCAGATTTTTTTAGCAGCCTGAAAAGGTTTTTTTAAGTCAAAGCCAATGCTGGGTTATCAATCTTCTGATTGATCTCCCATAACCAGATATTGCAAACACACCAAAGTTACAAACAGCACACTCTGCATTTTAACACCCCCCAACAGCCCCTTGCAGCTGCCTGGAGCCAACCCAAGGAGTGAAACCTCCTTGTCAGAGCTCAGCCAGGGGATTGGAAGGGCTCCCTTCAGGTTTAAGGGAGAGGCTCCTTCCACCCTTGGAAATGTGGAACAATTTCCAAGCAGGGACTTGTGGCTCTGCAGAAAAACAGCCCCAGCAGGCAGTGTCACAGATGGATGTGAACATCCCAGCTGTAGATCAAGGATTACTTTCAAGCTTTGGACTCTGAGATCAACCAACTGAATGAACACTGGGGGTCAGCTTTCTTCCCCCCTCCTTTACCTGTCTGGAAAGAAGCCCCAGTGTACCAGCACCTGCTTGTCTTTTTTCATCACAGGTCTCAACCATTCATCTGCAAAGGGAGAGAGGCTTGGGTCAGATTTGGAGGGTAAAGCACAAATATTTCACTTTGCCATAGTCAGAGTAAAGTTATTGCAAATACCCCTGCCCCAAATCTGCCCTGTGCAGCTACACTGCCCTGCACAGTGACTTCCCTGCCTCAGCTCTGCCACAGCTCTGCCTCAGCCAGAGCAGCATGTACAGAAATTAAAGCATTACATGGGTTCATTCACTGATCACTGGAGGTGGGGACACCATCTCTACCAGCTCATCCCATCTCACCTCCTGAAGTCCTTGGAGTTGGGCTAAGAATGGGACAAATCCTCCATGAGGACACTCAGTAATGTCTGAATATTGAAGGAATGACATGGAGAAACTGAGAAACATGTTCCAATCTGCACTTTGATTTTTTCAATCTCTGTATGACCAGAAAGCACTTGGGGAGTTTAGTCTTTCTGGTCAAGGGGTAAACATTTCTCCTCTGTCTTTCTCTATCCTTGTTTGACATCTAAATCCCAGCTCTCCCAGCCTGGCTCCAGAGCAGAGGGGCTCCAGCCCTGGAGCATCTCTGGGGCTCCTCTGGACTCTCTGCAGCAGCTCCAGGTCCTTCCTATCTGGGAACTCCAGAGCTGGAGGCAGCTCTCAGCAATAACCCTACAACTCAAATATTGAGGATACAGCCCAGAGCAGCACTAAGGGAGAAATCCTGAGGATGGGAACCTGCAGCTATAAATCCCTGTGGATTTTAGAGCTGTTTTCTCATCTCAGTCCCAATGTGCTCAGTCTTTTCTGAGAACCTGAGGGGGTTAAATGTGAACCCAGACCTGTGCCTGGGCATGAGCTGCCAGAGCAGACACAGACAAGCTCCAGAGGACAATCCCTGATCCCTGCAAACAGCAGTGAGCACTTCCATCTAGTGGCCAGCACAGGCCAGGGATTGTGTCTGTGGAACTCAGACTTGCTAACAATGATCCCCCAGACAAATATATTTAAGATAAAAAAATTAAGAGCCATTTTTTGCTATTTGCTGAAGGGTGCAGCTGTTAAATGGCTTTTTTCAGGACCTTAAGTACTTCATACAGAGGCAGAGTGAGCTGTTAATACAACCATCAACCATTTATCAGCTCTGCTTGTTCCTGCAAACACCTTGCCAACCACACATGGCACTCAGCATCCCCTACAGAATTCCTGGACAGGCAGGAACACACCACCATGGAATGGCTGACCTTGGAAAAGCCCTCTCAGACCATGGAGCCCAACCCTCCCCAGCGCTGCCAAGGCCCCCCCTGCCCATGTCCCCAAGTGCCACGTCCACAGGGCTCTGAAATCCCTGCAGGGCTGGGGACTCCAGCCTGTGCCAGGGCTGGGCAGCCCTTTCCAGGAGGAATTGTCCCCATATCCCACCTGATCCTCCCTGGCACAGCACTGTCCATAATGCTGCCCCTCAGGGGCAGGCTGGGAACACAGTCTGTGTGAACACTCCCATCACTCCCACGGGATTCAGGTACCAGACATTCCCACAAACACTGGAAAGGACCTTTACCATCATCCACTGAGGTAGGGCTTGGATACACATGGTGGGTAGCCTTGGATTTCTCTTCAGTTACTGTTCCCTGAGGAAAACATGGAAGGAAAGAAGAAACTGCCTGAGAAACCTTCAACACATCACCCCAAACTTCCTTGTACCCACATCCCACAGAAGCAGAGCTGTAACAGCACCTTCAGAGCACAAACCCCCCAGCCCCCTGTCCCTGTAATCCCAGAGAACCCTGGGCACTGTGCTGGGACAGGGGACATGGAAGCACAGGCTGTGTCACAGCACTGAGGACTCAGGGTGCCAGAGGGGAGGGAGCTCTGGGCTGGGGGACAGGACAGATGGCAGCTATGGGTCACAAAAATGAGAACAGTCAAGATGGTGAGCAAGGAAACTTGGCAACAGGATGAGAATCCAGAGGTGGAGCAAAGGCAAAAAGCCCAAAAACCAGAATCAGGGACAATTTGTGCTTCCAGCTCTTCACATCCCTATGGAGACAAGGCTGTCTGCTTTAGAAATCCCTTGAACCATCCCTGGATGCAGCAAGGTCTGAGCCCACCACAGACCTACCCAGCTGAGGCTGAGATGGTGGCTCACAATCCCAGCACAGCAAATGCATTTAATCTGGAAAGGAAAGTTTGCTTTGGCTACAGCTGTGAAAGATCCTGACACAAAAGGCCCCCAGACCATCCAGAGGTCACATTCCAGGCTGTTTGTCTCAAGAGAAGTGAAAAGACTGTTCACATTGTTAAGAATGTTTGTTCTGGTCATCGTTTAAGATCTTAAATTGCCCAGGCAAGGTGTTGGCTCTCAAGCACACTGAGCACCTAATGCTGCTGCTGTTCTGCTCAGCACAGGCAACACAGAAGTGCAACAAAGCAAAAAACAACAATGTCAAGGTTCCTCCTGCTGTGCCCACACATCTGCAACAGCTTGTCACACACTGCCCTCTCCAGGCTCAGGTCTGGAGCAGCTCCTGCTTTGTCTGTGCAGGAACTGAACAGTGACTGAGCTGTGGCTGCACCCAGCTCCCCCAGCAGCAGCTCCAGGTTCAGCCCTAGGGCAGGGCTGGGTTCTAATCTCCACTGATGGCATTTCCCAGGTGACCTGCTGCTGCTGCTGCCTCCTGCCAGGCACACCCCAGGTGAGTGGGCACTGGCAAAGAGGTTTCACCCCAACTCCTGGTTCAGGAGCTGCAGTTCAACACCCACCTGGTGGCGTTTGACAATGTCCTTCAGCTTGTTTGCCAGCTTCAGCTCGATGTCAGGAATGAGGTAGATGGTTGGTCTGCTCAGACAGTTGTTCTGGGGGGCAAGAACAGCAAGTTAAGCAAGGAATTAGGAGGAGATCTGTGGCAAACCTCATCACACTCCCATGACAATCACCAGTGCTTCAAACTCAACAGGAGGTGGTGACCCACCCACTGCTCCCAGCTCCCTTCACACACCTCCCCTCCAAAGCCTTCCCAGGGGTTCTGTCAGGTCCCTGCTGGGGATCTGCCAGGGATCTGCTGTGAGCCCAGCCAGACCTTCACCCAAGGGGGCTCCTCCCCCTCCTGTTCCACAACATCTGTACCACAAAGCAGGGCTTTGATGCCAAGGAATTCCTGACAGGCTGTGGGAGACTGCGCTCCAAAGGGAATTCAAGTCCCCTGGGTGTCACCTTCCAGTTTGGAACCTGCCCTGCTGCACTGACACGCACAGTCCCTCATTTCCACAACACTGAGGCACAAATTTGGATTTCAATTTTAATCTGCTATGCACTGAAACCCCCATGCAACAGCAAGGGCCTTTTGGAACAGCAGCATCATTGCCTTCTGCTGTCCTTCCTCCTATTTCCACTCCTAGCAAGCACCTGGAAGGCAGGGTCTGACTATACAGTACACTGAGCTTGAGAAAACAAATGCAGGAGTTAAAAACTTTAAACTAGACTCCACACAGCTGCTTAATGGACACAGACAAGAATTTTTTTTGGATGAAGTGAGACTCTGAAATGTACCCTGCCCTTGAATTTTGGACCAGACTAAAATTCTCAGGGAAGTCAGCCACGGAAGGGGTGTGCAGAGAAGCAGCTCCTCAGTCCAGGGGTGTCACTTCCACAGGGACACGGGGATGCTCAGGGTGTTTCCTCCCACCTCACAACAGGGTCTCCCTGCCCTCTGCATATCTGCACAAGTCCCATGAAAACACCCAAGGGATAACATGCAGCTGTGAGGGAGGAGCCCAGCACCCCTGCAGAAGGCTGGGGTGAGGCTCTGGTGGGCCCTGAGGTGGGTCCTGAGGTGGGTCCTGAGGTGGGTCCTGAGGGGGCTCCTTGCCTGCACCAGTGTTTTCTCAATGTTCATGAACATCTCCACGTTCCGATCCATCCGGGAGGGATTCTGCAGGTCAAACCTCCTCCTGCCAACACAAAGCACCCCACAGTATTAGGCTCCACTCCAGCCCCTCCAGGACCTTCCCTGTTCCACACAAGCTGTGGGTTGTGGAGCAATGCCAGGACACAAAGCACAGCCACCAGTTTCTGCTGCGCTGGGCAGCCCCTCGCCAGCCAGCGAAGCCACAGCCAACAGACCCAGAGTGCAGCTGCTTTGGGCAACGTTTAGGGCTGACACTGTCCAGCAAGGGCCTGGAGCAGGGCTGAGCACTGCACTGCAGTCACTGAACACATGGGACCACCAGGGACTCCAACAGCTACAGGGGAAATCCAGGGAGGAGCTCTCACGTTTCTCTTCCAGCTGCACCCATCCTCCGGTCCTGGGAGCCCAGGAAATCCAGCAGCTCCTGTGCCTGATGTGAGAGCAAACCACCCCCCCGAGCACAGGCAGCTCACAATCCAGGGAAGTGTTTGACTGGACTCTGGGACCTCACAGGTTGGTATTTCGTGGACAATAACCCCAATGGTCGCAGCAACAACAGAAATTTGTCCACCAGAAACAAGGGATAACAAAATCTGAGACTTCCTGCTGGGAAGCAGCACAAGACCCCCCCCCTCCATCCTGCTGTACCCACCTGGACTGTGCACACATTTGGAACTCAAGGGTTCGAGTGCAGACCCCCAGGAAGGTGAGGGCTGGGACAAGCCCATCCCCTCTGTGCTCAGCACAGCCCTGGGGCTGCCCCTGCCCCACCCAGCCCTGCCCAAAGCCCCAGGATGAGCTTAGAGAACCAGGCTGGTGACTCAGATGTACAGTGTGCCCTGGGGCACCTCTGCACCCGCCAGGGTTTGGGAAAAGCTGCTGCTGGGGTCTGCAAACCCCACCTGGGTGCTGGGGTGGTGCCAGGAGGGACCTCAGGGTAAGACAAGAGGCCTCTGGCACATCTCACTCGGGGCACAGCCCAGCACACCCTCCCCAGGCAGGGACTGGCAGGCTCTGGGCCACCCCCCAGCTCAAAACACAGCATTTATTCCACAGCTCCTGACACTCCCTCACAAGCACACCCTCGCTCCCAGCAGCAAATCCATTTCTGGTGGATAAATACCCAGTGAAGGCAAAGGGAGATTCTCAGTCCCAAACCCTGTTCCCAGCAGGGTGAGACCCCACTGCACTAAACAAAGAGCCCTGAGCTGAGAGCACCATGTTCTTCTCCACTGGAGGCTCTCTGGGATTCCCAGGAGAGTCTTAGGGACTCCCCCCTTCACACCAAGGACACAGCAAGTTCAACATCATGTCCTTGATCAGAATCCCCCTTCTAAAGGGAACTGATGGGCTCCTCGAGCAGCCTCGTGCCTGTTGAGAAGCTGACAGTGACTTGAGGAAGCAGGGACAGACATCAGGGCTGTCAGCACTGCACAGCTCTACTTAGTGAAGGATTTTACACCTGTAACACACAGGATTTTAGAGTCACTTCTGTAATTCAGCCATGGTTTGTCCCCAAAACACACGGAATGGGCACATGGAAATGAGGGGAGAGACACAAACTGACCTGCAACCCCAACGAGCCCTTGGTACCTGGGACACAGGGACACCCAGGCCATGGAAGTTTGACCAAAACTCTTCCATTTGCTGCTCCAAACCTGCCCTGTGCACTCATGGAACGCTCTACATGCCCCCAGATCCCTGCTTTCCAAACCCCCACTGTGAGAGAAGCACGTGGACATCTCAATTAACAGCCCATTCTGAGCTCCCCATCTGGCTCAAGTGGCACTAATCCCTCCTGCCCTCAGTTCATTCCCTCTGCCAGGCTCTAGCAAGCAGCTTGGGGTGCAGTGGGACAAGGTATGTCCAGCTGTCAGACATACCTATTATGGCGAGGAAAGGAACTTCTCCTATAAGACAGATCAGTCACAAACAGGTTAAGCAAGAGCGACAATGCAGACCATTAAACAATCAAATCAAATCATATTTCAGGCAAAAACACCAGGGATTATGTGGTTGAGTCAGTGAAGGACACATTCCAAGCTCTAGGGCTGATCCTCAGAGTTAAGTTCCAGGATTACTTCCCCCTACGTCCCCCATGCACAGACACAAGGCACTACCCACACTAGTTCTGGGGAGGAGGGAGGGAGGAGGGAGGGAGGAGGGAACCACGTGGCTGAGCTCTGCTGGCAAACCTCAGGGCCAGAAATCCGGCAAAAATCGGAATATTTGAATAGTCATGAAGTGGGAGCCATTGGATTCCTTCCTCTTGAGGCCAAGAGGCAGCAGGACACTCCTGACACACCACAAGCAAACAGGCCAGAGCTGGAGCAGGGAAAGCCCTGACAGGAGCTTATTCCTGATACATCCACCCCAGACAGAGCTGATAGGAGTATGAACAACCCCTAAAATCCAACCAACTCTAAACCAACTCTGCTTTGCCTTTTAATTGGCTCTTGTGTGTAACAGCAACACAGACAATTCCAGAAATACCAGACAAGTCCAATTCATGTACAGGAACGACCCCTGCTTGCTGCCACTGATTTACTGATTTTATGGACTTCTCACCCTCATTCTTGCCCCAGTGTTCTCAAAAACAGGCATTCCAAGGCCAGGCTGGCTGGGGCTCCCCTGGGCTGGTGGGAGGTGGGATGGATGGACTTTAAGGTCCCTTCCAACCCAAACCACTCCAGGATTTTGTGATCCTGTGCCACTACAACTTAAAGCACTGCTGGGATGTCACAAGGATTTTTGAACAGCAGTGTCAGCAGCTACAGGGCAGTTTCTAGGTGCCCACATTCCCTGGGTTTGGAGGTGGATAAGCCCTGGAACACTGAGCATTTACCAGAACCTATGCAATGCTTCATGTTTTCCTAATTACAACTCACCCTACAGTCACCACAGGAACAGAGACTTGCACCTTGCACATGGGAGACTTCAATTCTGCTCCAGTTTCTCAGTCACACAGCAAGGAGATGACAAAAAAGAGCCTCAAACTTGTCATTAACTTCCAAATACAGGTCCAAAACCTTACACTTGGCCAATTATCTTTAAATTTAGAAGTGTGGGAGTGTGTCTGCAAAAAGCCACCACCAGCCAAACAGGAAAAATTCCCTCTTCCCATCTCCACTCCCTTGCCTCCCCAACTCTGCAGGGAGGATTAAACTTCAGGTGCTCTGCATAAGCAGTTTGTGTGCTTGGATTCATGCAAAAAGGTGTAGAAACCACCAAGAACAACTTACCAGCCCTGTTCATTCTTATATTTGTAAGCAGCACCAAGAATGTGACATAATGTACCTCCAGCTTTGAAATCCATGAAGCACTTTGCCTGGAAGGGAAAATCGAGGGAAAACACAGCAACAGTGACTCCTATGGAATTGCTTTAAACAAACACACATTTTTAGCTGAGTTTTAGACATCTGACTCATCAAATTAATAGTTATTTTTTGCATTAATCCCTTTTGCAGTTTAAGAATGTTTTATGAGGATTAAGTGTGAGCAGAACTCTTTGGATTTGCAACCAGAACCTGCTGGCTCTGGAGGCTCCAGGTCCCTCCTCACAGCAGTATCTGTAACAATCCAAACTGCTGGAGGGCACACAGGGCTGCTTGCCCTGAGAACACACCAAGGAAGGCACAGGGGAGCTGCCTGCTGCTGGGAGGGGCTGAGCACAGGGATCCCACTGCTGGAAGCCTGACCAAAGGCAACCTTCCACACACCAAGAGCAGAGGAACCACCTTCATGATGCCACTGCAATCTTTATGGCCTGCTTGGAGATAAGGCAAAGTGATTTAAGACTTGGGAGCACTCCAGTGGTTTCTCCATGTGGTGGACAGGGGCAGTTTTATGGCTTCTGCTGCCAAAGCAAAGCAAAGCAGCACCAAGTTCCCCCTGTCCCTAAAGCTTTTTATCATCACTGAGGTATCAGACAGACTTTAATGGCACCTTGTGGTGCTTCTGGGTGCACTCCAAAGCACCTTGGGATTCATAAAATCCTAGAAGAGTCTGGCTTGGAAGGGACCTTAAAGGTCACCCAGTTCCAAATCTCCAAACCAGGGACACCTCCCCCTGTCCCAGGGATCCCAACCTGCCCTGGGACACTCCCAGGGATCCAGGGGCAGCCACAGCTTCTCTGGGAAATCCATCCCAGCCCCTCCCCACCCTCCCAGGGAAGGATTCCTTCCAAAACTCATCCAAGAATTCTTCTGAGTTTCACCCCACGAGGCTGGAAAACCTCGTGAAGGAAAAGGTGCCCAAGTCCCGCCTGGCACTGAAGCAGTGACACAGGCAAAACATCTGGGGCAGAAGATGCCCAGGGAAGAGTCAAAGACACTGCTGTGCAAATGGTGGAGCCAAGGGCACAGGAGCAGTGCCAGCAGGGGCCAGGGCAGCTCCCAGGACACTGAACTGGCTGTAAATGCTCCCCACTCCCATGTCCCTCCAACCACAGCTCCCAGTGCCCGACCCTCCACCCCAGCACAGCCCTCCCTGCTGCTGCCCCCCCACTCTCACCCACTAGGGACAGCTGTCCTGGCCCACAGAGCTGCCCTTGGCACCACACTGCCATCCTGCCCTGCCCTGAGGTCCCCCAGGCACCAGGAGCAGCTCCTCTGGCGGGAGGGCAGGGCTCCAGCTGGAGTTTTAACCCAGCAGCACTCACAGTGCTGGTCCTGTGCCTGTGTGCCAACACCCCCAGGGGCTGCAGGGCTGTCCCAGGTGACTGTGTGCTGCTCCACAACGTGGGAAAGTCCTTTCCCAGCCTTGGCACCACGACAAGTCTGAAGTTTCACCAACAGAAATGCCCAGGGGGGGCCTGTTTGCCTTGGAAAGGGCATTTTGTTCACTCAGTTTAGGGTGCACCAGCCCAGGTCTGACCTGAACTGATGAACTGCATGGAATTTTAATAGAAATTAAAGCCCTCCCACAGAACTTCGGGATCATTTCATAGAAATAAGCTGTATTACACTGAAAATGTGCTTGCAGGAGGAGAGTGTGGTGGCCCAGCCCTGCCAGGGGTGCCCCAGCTGGAGCAGGGAGCTCCCCCAGCCCCGGGGGCAGCACAGAGAGCAGAGGACAGCCCCAGTACTCACAGGGAGCTTTGTGAAGGCAGGATTGGTGACGTGTTTTCCAAAGGCATCTTCCTGGAATTGCAGCAGCTGCACCACCAGCCCAGCCAGTGTTTTGTTGGTGGGAGCATCTGCCTGGACATACTGGAAGATAAAACCACACAGGGTCACTTGGGGGAGAGGGAAACAAAGCCTGGAGGTGGTTCAGTGACACCCCAGGGGATCTCAGCAGCTGCAGAGCAGAGTTTGAAGGTTTGGGGAGCCCTGTGTGCCTGGGAAGGGGGTAAAGGAGGGGGTTTGTGCAGGAGGAGCACCAAGAGCAAACATTTTCCCAGCTTTAGGCTTAAAATCCAGCCCCTACCTGTGGATCATGCCCAGCTCCTCGTGGCACAGACAGGGATTAACCACCCCAAGCTCATTTGTGGCTCCTAATAAAGGAACAGCCTCGTTCTGCCCACACACACAGAGCTCCCTGCAGGAGCTTCACAAGCTCCTCCTGTAACCCACTCATTAATCCTTGGAGCCTCTGCTGGGTGTGGGATGGGGTGTCCTGGACAAAGGGGGACTCTGAGCCAGGCACAACCTGAGCAGCTCCCAAGGTCCTACTGCCAGCAGGATGTACACATCAAAGGGGAGATCACAGCACGGGACATAAAAACCCTCCCCGTGGGGCTGGACTCTGCCACCCCTAATCCCCAGGCTCCACTCACTGGGTGCCAAAACACTGCCCAGGGTAGGACAAACACCCCTCCCCAGGTGGGACATGGAGCAATATGAGCCACCCCAGGCATTCCCTGAGTATCTCTGAGCCTTTGCTCAAATCAGGTTCCCCTCAAGCCCCTTAAAAACCCCAGTTCTGAGGCTCAGAACCCTCAGAACTCTCAAGCCTGGTTTAATCACCAGGCAAACTGAAGTCAAAGGCACCACAAAGTCTTTGCCTTTGTACTTTTACAGGGTTTGACCACCTTGGGATGAAGTTCCTCCGGCACTTTCTAAGGGGCCAACAGACACCTCTGAGAAATTAAATCTTTGCAACCCAAAGAGCATCTGTGGAGCTCCTGCCCTGGAGACCAAACCTCACCCAGAAACAGCCTAAAAAGAACAGAGGGCTAAAATTCCAAAGCTGCATTTCCCTTAGCCCTGCTCCCTCCCCCAGCAACTGATGTTTGAATTACATCAGAATCAAAGGGTCACAGAATATCCCGAGTTAGGAGGGATCCACAAGGATCACTGAGTCCAACTGCTGGCCCTGCACAGGACTTTGGGCAAGGGCTAGAGGGGCAGGACACAGGGAATGGCTTTGAGCTGGAAAAGCAGAGATTTAGATGGGAGATTGGGCAGGAATTGCTGGCTGGGAGGGTGGGGAGGGACTGGGATGGATTTCCCAGAGAAGCTGTGGCTGCCCCTGGATCCCTGGGAGTATCCCTGGGATCCCTGGGACAGGGGGAGGTGTCCCTGCCCAGGGCAGGGGTGGGATGATCCATAAGGTCCCTTCCATCCCAAACAGTCTGGGATTCTCTGAACCTCTCCCAAAAACCCAACCCAGAAGAGCTGACATCCTTGTAGTGACTTACTTTTTTTTTCCCCACTAATATTTTCCTTCAGAATAAAGGAAAATGACACGAGAAAACACCTTGCAAAGCCTATCCTCAGACACGTGACGTTTTTCAGGAGCTGCAGATCCCATTTCTCCCTCTGGCAGGAGGCACTGACAGCTGGAAGCCACAAAGGAAGGCACCACAGATGGGCCAGGAGTTGGACTCAGTGATCCTTGTGGATCCCTCCTGACTCAGGGTATTCTGTGACCCTTTGATTCTGATGTAATTCAAACATCAGTTGCTGGGGGAGGGAGCAGGGCTAAGGGAAATGCAGCTTTGGAATTTTAGCCCTCTGTTCTTTTTAGGCTGTTTCTGGGTGAGGTTTGGTCTCCAGGGCAGGAGCTCCACTGTGGTGTCTGTCCCCATCCTACTGTGCCACTACCCTGCAAACCCTTTCTGTGGGAAGCCCAATGCTTTGCCCCAGGTTCCCCAAAACAGCCCTTCCCAAGGCAGCACAAGACTCCTCTCCATCCCTCACCAGCACTAGTGGCTCTTGGGGCAGCAGCACGAGGCAGACAATTCCTGAGGGGCACAGGAGACCCACAACCAGGGGACCCACAACCCATCTCCAGGTTTTCCACTCATCTCCACAGAGGCAGAAAATGATTCTGCAGCAGATGAAGGTTTTCAGACAGTGAGTGCCAGAGGCCAGAATGATGCCCTGCTCCATATGGGAACTTGCTCAGGGGCTGAGATGCCAAAGCCCTGCTGACACAGCAAGTTCTCCAGCATTCCCACGACAGTTACAAGCCCCCAGTTCCCTCCTATTTAACCTCAAGCAGAGGAAACCCCTCCTGCAGGCAGACCTGCCCCTGCTGCTGCCCTGCAAGGCCCCTGTCCCCAGGGCAGGGACAGTGCTGCCCCCAGCTCTGGCGTGCTCACTGACCGAGATAACCCCAGCACACTGCTCCCTGCTCCTGCTGCAGCACCCCCTTCCCCAGCACAGAGAGCACTGCACAGCTCCAGGCAACACAGGAGGCAGAGCCAACAGCCAAGGGCTGGGCTTTGGGGGAGAACCCTCCTTCCTCTCAGAGCTGAGGACACAAAGGAGCTCCCTCGGGTCAAACCAGAGCCAGGCCTGAGGAAACTGCAGCCCAGGGCAGCAGGGACAGGGGCAGGGGCAGGGAGCCACAGCCCCTCCTGGCTGAGCCCAGCCCAGGGAGCCACAGCCCCCCCTGAATGAGCCCAGGGAGCCACAGCCCCTCCTGAATGAGCCCAGGGAGCCACAGCCCCCCCTGAATAGCCCCCC
>VXBA01001144.1:2862-23638 GCA_013399895.1 Serilophus lunatus
GCATCTCTGAGGTGCTGCCACCATGAAAACAAAGATGGCGCCTAACGACTGAGACGCGTGGGTCTTCGTCGGGAAAACACCAGAAACCGAGGAGGGGCCCGACTGGCTGGACGGATGGGAAGCCGGCTTGGCCAGGAAGAAGCCAACGATATTCACGTGAGACGGAGAAGGCTTAAAAGTCAAGGCACGGCCTCACCCCCCTCTCTTTTCTGGCTGCCGCAGCGAGGAAAAGGATCAGAGCCCAGGTCTCCAGCACCCGCAGGCCCCATGGTGGGATTCCACCCATTTCTCGCAACCCGGAAGCCGTTTCCAGCTTGCTGGCAAGTATCCTTTGGAAAGGTGGTGGGAGGGAATGGTTTTAATTTGTGTTTATGTTTTTCAGAGAGGCTGAAGAGCCAGAAGTGCTTCCGGAGAGAGAGAGAGAAGGGAGAGACACCTTTTCCTACCCTTCCTCCCTGTTTCTTTCTACTAGCCATCTGGCTGAAAGGAACAGTTCCCTTTTTTTTTTTGTTTGTTTTTGTTTTTCTCCCTTTTTGTGTGTGTGTTTTTTTTTTTTTCCTTGCGTGTTGGGGGTCCCTCAATGTAATTCTGGGGTCTCCTGGTTGCCCCTACCTCTCTAATTCAAATCCCTTGTAATAAATTGTTCACCTGCTACAACTCTATTCAGTTTTCCATCACCTTTATTGAACCTGCCCCCTGAATGCTAAAAGGTGGATTAAACCGCCACAGTGATCTTATGAAAATTTATAATTACTGTGACTTACAAGTACTTTCTGGTGTCTAGCCATGTGATGCTCAAAACATTTGAAAAAGTAGCTGGCTACAGCTGATTCGACCTCTCATCCTTATTTTTGAGAGTAAGGGCTACAGAATCCAAGCGTGGGAGAGCTTAGAAAGGTTGTTTGGGCTTGTTTTTTTATTTTTATTTGCTTGTTTACTTGTTTGTTTTTAAATAAAATATTAGAGGCAACTGAAAAAGGGAAAAAACCCTTTAAATTTGTTGGAAATTGGTTTGTACATTTCAAATTAAACAAATGCTTTGGAATTAGCTAGAGAGTCAGAGACATAATAATGTAAACTGTCTTTGTTGGTCATGCATGACAGATCCACTCTGATATTTCTACTTCACATGTAAGGCACATTCTCCAACTTTTAATTCTGTTCTAATATGGAGTTGTGAAGGATTTCATTTTATTGAGCAAAGCTGATTCTTACATCATTTCAGAACCAAAACTGAAGAATTTGGAAGTAAAAGAATTTGAAGCACAGTAGCTAAACTGCTAGCAATAAAACTCAGCCTACTAGTGGAAAGGCAGAATGTGACCTAATTCCCATTTATTTTTGTGTACAGCATCAGCAAAATTGTTATAACCAAGTACATACTCACTAGTGTGTGTATGACTGATGTTGAAAAAGCTGCACTTTTGCTTGAAGAATGGTGAGAATTATAAGAATCTGGCCTGAACCTAAGATAAAAAATCCTGGACTCAATGGATAATTACAGAGGGCTTTTGAACTGCAGTTTGTAATTAGAACTAAAGCAAAAATAACCTCAAATGAAATCAAAAGAGCCAAAATAAATACCCTTGAAATCAACATCAGTCTAGGCCAAACTGAGACTATTGAATATGATCATAAATACACTTGAAACAGTTCTACTTCTTTTCAAATTACCGTGTGTAAAGGCATTATACCAATGAAATTGAAAAGTGGCTTGTAAACAAGGTTAGATCTCAAATTAAGCTAAATTTGTAGAAAACAATCTACAATACAATTTATTCGTTTTATTTCAATTTGTTTTATTTCAAATGAGGGATATACCACAGTATGCTAATGAATAGCTGAATGACTAGTAAAGCAAGATGTGAGTAGCTGCTCCTTAGCATCATACACAAGGCACACAAATCATATCAACAGAACAGTCCTAAAGAGAATAAATCCTAACCTGAATTTTATTATATTTACAAACCTTTAAAAATGTGAGAGACATAGGAAAGTTCCAATTTGCTCTGTACCAGCAATGCTTCCCTCTGATTTGCTTCTCTTTCTGTGCTGCCTCGTCTCTTAACAAACTTTGCAGCCTGGGTCAGGCCATTCTCCTGATTTCACATTTTAGAAAGCCCATGTATACAGAGACTGGTGTGGAGCAATAACTTTTGAAGCAAGCCCAGTTACTGATGCTATATTTTGATCATGGTTGGTCAAACTCCCAAGAAGAAATCTCTTTATCAAGGAGCTGCAAATTAGATTACTGAAGAAGGGTATGATGCAGATTTTCAAGTAAAAGTTTGCATAGCACCAGTGGCTGTTCTTCTGTGGTTTGAACTTTTAAGCACACCTTTCTGTTGTAGCAAGTAATGTGTTCGGTAGATGGATCAGACTCAGATTTCACTTCCTGGTGAAAAACATAAAGCTAATTGTTTTATTCCACAGTGAGAGAACACACCTAGTAAATAGTGTCCTTCCTCCCTCTATCTTCCATTGTTGGAAAATACCTTCCTTTTTGTTTGTGTAGTCCTTTTCCCCGAACTTTATTGCAATGTTTCCACATCCTGGTTTATTTCCTTTCATTCCCTCACTCCACAAATATTCCAGCCTCCCATCTTTCCTTCAGAAACATCCTCTTATGCATAATTCTCCCTCCTGTAGAGAAAATCCTGACTGCCTGGTACATAGGCAAGACTACAGATACTCAGTACTGAGGAACTGTTCACCATTAACCCAGAACAAAAATGATATGAATATACAGTATTTTTCTAGAATTACTAACGAAAGGGCAGATTTGGAAGACAGAAAAAATAAAGAGTAAAAAAAAAAAAGGGAGAGAGAAATAGAATAACCAGAAGAGAAAAGAAGTAATCTCATGTTCTTGCCTTTCTCAATTATGAAGCATACTGTTACTGATGTTACTGAGGTCAGGGAGGGGAAAAAGAATTTAATAAAGTGAGAATTTGTTGAGTCTGTTGCTAGAAAAAGTTGAAAGAGGGTTTTTTTGTTGATTAAATATTATTAGTCTGTATTCTATGTAATAAATATATGGCTCTGTGTATGAAAGTGATGCAGCATGAAAAGGGTCAGAAAAATAGAGGAACCATAAAATAATTATTTGGATTGCAGATGAGTAGGAAAAATACATAATAGATCCTATAGGATCTTGAAAAATGAGTAATGTCACAAAGCCTTTGAAAAATGCAGTATATCAGCAATGGCTCAACATTATTATTAAACATTATTGTTATTGGGGTTTTGTAAACACTTCTTTCTTCAGCGATAGCTTCAAGCAAAAAATAAAATTATAAAAAAAGTACTCATCCATTGTTTCAGAGCTTTATAATAATGTAAATAATGTAAATAAGGTAAATTGGAAGAGAAGTGTATCACTAATAGTACCTGAAATTAAACTGTATAGATTCTCAGTGTCTTTCACAGCTGACCATATGTGCTGTCATCCCCCAAATCCCCCCTGCCTCTCTGGTGATTACCCCGCCAGCTTCACCCTGTGCAGAGTCTTTGCAGACCCAAGACTTCTGCTTCTTGTTTCCAGGCTAAACCTCATGCATAACTAAAGAGCTGGCTGTTTTAGAGGGTATTCTCTGCAAAACCAGAACTGCTACTGCCTACCTAAATCACATAGCCTGAGTGGTTTTAAGCATAAGGAATTACTGCCTGTCTCTAATCAATGAGTTTAGGTAATTGTCAAGTGTGTTCAGTCCTCCCATGCTTTTCATGACAACAGCTCCTGAATACCTAGTCTGAATATGAATGAGGGTTACAAGAGTATGTTCAGGTTGGTAGGTTCACTGTTGTCATATTTGACAGTGCAAATTAAATCCAGTATCTTCTCATTTTTGTATTTTTCCTCTGCTGAAGGAAAATAATTTTCTTAGTTATCTCTCTTCAAAAGCTGGTTAGGAACAGTAGGAATAGTGTCTGCTCTTTCCACTGGTGCTATCTGATAACCAGGATGAGAAACAAGAATAATAGTATTTCTTGTATTGAAGACGCCATGTGGTTACATTCTGTTTTGTGCCTTAAAACCTATTGTACATAAAAATACCAACAACGATCAACCCCCCACAAAAAGTGACTGTATATTGAAAAAATTTGTATATTTTGGAAGGAGACTGAGCATTATTCTAACAGAGCCTGCAAGGATTAGGCCTTTATAACCCTTAAAACAGTGAAGAAGTTCAGAATTTCCTATAAATCTTCTGGAAAATGGCCTTCTAGGAAAGAAAACACTACAAAGCAAGAGAAAAAAATGTGGGTAAAAAATATCTGAGCTGTTAGATTTATCTTAGAACAATTCTGCCAGAAGAAAAATTAAGGAATTTTACCTTTTTGTATTTTAGAAGCACTTCTAAATACTTCCAAAATATGAGCCCATCAGAATTCCTTCATATCTTATTAATGTAAGTTCCTATGTTTGAAAAGTATTGTGATTAAGATACGATTTGGAAAAATAATGGCTTTTCAGTATTTTCTACTGTCATATACTTTCACAAAAGAGGGCCTTGGTGAGGAAAATTCATACAGATCTCTAGTCTTTTCATTGGGAATGCAAAAAATGGCACTAATTAGTGCCAATTTTACTTGTATCTTTCTTCTTTCTCCCATGACAGACAACTATTCATCATGAAATAAATGCATACATTGCATTCATTTCACTTATGTCTCTCTCTGTGCTTTCCACTTAAATTTATACTACTTATAACAAACAATCAATCAAAAAAATAGAGTGAAAAAGTCAGAGAATACATTGAATCTCAGCTGACAACCAGATGTATATAACACATGCATTTTCAAAGACCATCTCACCTAAGAGCTATTGCCTGCTTATCCAGAAGTAATCCCATTCTCTGCAGCTGACAGCAGATGAATGTAAATTCTCACTAGCTTCAGGAAAAAAAATCAGCTATTTCTTTCTCTCTGTCCCTGTTGCTTCTGAATTCAATAATATGGGATATATTATTAAAGGACATTTAACAAAAAAGACAAATATTTTCAAAAGTTTGACAAATTTATTAGATACAGAGGTGGATTTTCTACCATTGCATATGTTGAAGTTACATTTCCTGAGTGTTATTATGGAAGTTACATACAATTACAGTTAGATTTCAACAAGAATTAATTCAAAGAATTTCTACTGTGCAAGACAGTTACAAATTAATTATAAGCTCTTTTGGTCACATAATACTTCTACAGGCCTTAAAAAATGATGCATTGGCTGTGTCTTACAAAATGAGCTTTTAATTTTAAGGCTTACACTGATTACACACAGAATTACATACACAGAACTAACAAGGTTGGAAAAGACCATAGAGATCATCAAGTGCAACCTTTTACCTAACTTAACAACCTACCCAACACCAATCCATCATCTAAGCCATCTAGGCCATCTAAATCACGTCACTAAGTTTATCATCCAACCTATCCTTAAACATATCCAGGGACAGTGACTCCACCACCTCCCTGGGAAGCCCATTCCAATAGAAATTCACTCTCTCTGTGAAAAAGTTTCTCCAAATATCCTACCTAAACCTCCCTTGATGCAGCCTAAGACTGTGTCCTCTTGTCCTGTCACTGGGAGCCTGAGAGAAGAGACCGATTGTCCGCCGCCTGACTACGACCTCCTTTCAGGTAGTTATAGACAGCAACAAGGTCACTCCTGAGCCTCCTCTTCTCCAGACTAAACAATCCCAGCTCCCTCAGCCGCTCCTTCTGCTCCAGCCCCTTCACCATCCTCGTTGCCCTTCTCTGGACACTTTTCGACCTGCCTAGTCTTTTTAGGTCTGAATCTTTCAAACTTTTCTGCATGAAGTTAATTTGATTCATTGTCAGTATTCTTCACTTTGGTAGATTTTTAGCAAAACTGCTGCCTCTGATATTAAAAGTCTTCCAGGTACTCTTTGTATGACTTCTTTTGTATACTAAACCAACATGAACATGAATGCTACATAAGATGAATAGGAAACTACATAACATGAATAGGAAAGAAAGTCCAGACAACTCTTAGTCTAGCTCAGATTGAATATGAACACAAACTCCAACAAGTGTGGAAATAACAGAGAGGAGCATCCTGTGCCCCTTCATACTATCACTCAGCATTCAGCACTAGGAGATGTTTCAGCCTTCCCTGAAGGGGAAGGAAGGCAAAGGAAGACAATACGTACCTCAAAATCAACTTTTTATTCTAGCCCAAAGTCATAATATTGAATTAAGATGCTCTTATCTGAATAGATTGTATACTTAATGATTTTTCCCCCGAATGCTACCACTAGAGATCTTAATTAAGGAGGTTACTATCACTTCAGTGCTAAATTATGCTCCTGTCTTGCACAGTGAGTAAAAGAGAGGACTTTTTTTTCTCTTTGCTATGCACATACATGCAGAGCTCAACAATCAGTCCTGAGCCCTAAGGTTGCCACACTTCATGTTACCTTCCCCTGCCAAAGGAATTAGCAATGGAAAAAACACCGAGTTGTGTGCTTAGGCACAGCAAAATGAAAAAGCTTAATTAGCTCCTACAAGCAGTATAATGAAAATGTGGAAATGAATCTCTTGCAGAAGGTAGATGAACGAGAGGCTGGTGTGCAGGACCAGGCTATCTGTAGGCAGCCTAAAGCAATTTAGATTGGTGTTTTGACTAACTCCACTGCAAGTGGCAGTAAGGGCACCCATGTTAGTCTAATTGAAGCTAAGTCAGCATTTCTTCTGCAAACATTTACTGTATTTTAAAAGCCTGGGTTTTAAAAGCTTTCTGGGTTAAAACTTTAGATACAGGTTCCGGTACAAGAGATCATCCTCTGTAAAAAAGGACCTCGAAATTATTGTGGGACTATGAGGAGCATCTCTTTGACAACATACAAAGGAGGTGGATGTTGGCTTGGGCCCCTCCTTGGAAGACAGTGGTCTAACCTCTGTCTGATGACCACTTTTGGGGCAGAGGAAATACAATAGTAAAAGGCAAAAGCACCAAGTGAAGGAATAATTTTTGGTTGTTTTTTTTTTCTATTCTTTTCATTATGAACTTGCATAAAAATTCAATTATATTACAGGCAAACTTCTGAAAAGTTCAGAAAGAGGCTAAGTCTATTTACTCAGATTAGACTTTCTAAGAGGAACCAATTTTAGTGACAAAGTCACATAGCGTGACTATGTGGAGGAAATGTGGCTTTACATAGTGGCCACCAATCTGCTCATATGGAAGGAAACCCAAATGCAAAACATAAAAATATTTCCTCCTAAGTAGAGGAGAAATATGCTAAATTTCCAGCACAGTTCTTTAGATAATGATAAGAACTACAGAACCAGGATTTATTGTTTTGCACAAATTACAATTAATATAATTGCTACCATTGTCTTTTTTATTTCCTTCCTGGTTTATATACTTTCAAACTTTCTCCTCAGCAAAAATGGCATGCAACTTCTTTTTTAATCTTAAGATTGAGATTTTCAGGTAATCACTTCATTGTGAGAGTGGAGGCCTCAGAAAACCAACTCAATAAGAAGTTAAAAAGTGGAGTAATGAAAATTAATAACAGAAGGAACTGAATTTGATAATGAATTTGGACATTTCAAAGCATGCAAACCAAAAATAGTATGTCCTCTCCTCCTCCTCCAATTTGTCCAGCAGTTAAATTATTTTTCAATAATTTTGACTTAGTAGAAAGTAGAAACAACGAGTAATTAATTCAAAATTTACTCAAAACACCCCAGTGTTACTTTATGCTATAGAAACTGACATACCTCAATCCTGTTTATGCTGATTTGTTGAATTCTTTTGATCATAATTTACGCATTTTTTTACTTGTTAACTTTAATTTATCCTCCAGAATTTGAAGTTGTTTTTTAGATCTGCAGTTAGTACAATTTGGAAGCTACTGATAATTGCATGGTAGAAATAACACTTAAATGGGTATTTTCCATGGGAACTTTTGTCTGCAGTTTATGTTCTTGATAGCATTGTTTGGTGTGAACAAAGGAAAATGAGAATGAAGACACATAAAGAATATACAGTTCTGAAGGAAAACAGGAAGAAATAATGTTAGGGCACAGGAAATTTTTAAAGAATGAAGCTGAAAAGAATTAATGAAAAGCGAACTTCAGACTCAAAATACAGGTATTTACTTTTAGTACATATATTAGTTATCATTTTATAAAATAATGGTACTTTTTTAGAATATGTCACATTGAAAAATAATTCTTTAGAATAATGAGTTATTTTAATACAGATATCATGTAACTGTTTAAGTGGCTAAGACTATTATGGCAATAGCTGTAACATGCAAAGCACTGTAGTGATCTATAATTAGGTTAAAATTGTAATTTTTTTTCTGTTTGATAAATTTGACTTTATTTCTGTTATTGAAGCATCAAAATGTCTTGTTTTATTTTAAAAGAAACTATTGATTATTTTCCATGAGCTTAGACAAGTGGTATAGACAATATTTGGAATGGTTTCTGACTAAAAGATCAGTGAAAATAGATAAATAAATCAGCTACTTTTAATTTAATTAGTGCAACATTTAACTCCTACATGTATTTTAGTATAAGTTTACTAGGTCAATAAAGGCAAAAAAATATTTCTTAGTATTTTTTTAAGAAAGAAAATATCCATGACTGCTGACTTTATTGACTGAAACCAGCTTGTTCTAAGGTTTGGTATAGTAAACAACCATGATGTTGAAACAGGATGCTGTGGTGGTTTGACACACCTTTTAGCATTCAGGGGGCAGGTTCAATAAAGTGATGGAAAACTGAATAGAATAGTCAGCAGGAGAACAGTTTATTACAAGGAATTTAAATTAGAGAGGTAGGGGTAACCCACAGGAGACCCCAGAATTACATTGAGGGACCCCCAACACGCAAGGAAAAAACCACACAAAATAGGAAAAAAACAAAAAAAAAGGAAAGGGAACTGTTCCTTTCAGCCAGATGGCTAGTTGAAATAAACAGGGAGGAAGGGTAGGAAAAGGTGTCTCTCCCTTCTCTCCCTCTCTCGAAGCACCTCCGGCCCTTCAGCCTCTCTGAAAAACAGAAACACAGGTGAAAACCAGCTCCCTCCTTCTCTTTTTCTGAAGGATACTTGCTAGCAAGCTGGAAATCGCTCCCGGCTTGAGAGAAATGGGTGGACTCCCGCCGTGGGGTCTGCAGGCGCTGGACACCGGGGCTGTGATCCTTCTCCACGCAGTGGCAGTCAGCAAAGAGAGCGGGGCAGGGCTGTGCCTCAACTTTTAAGTCGGGCCCCACCTCAGTTTCTGGTGTTTTCTCATTGAGGAACTCACGAGTTCAGTCATTAGGTACCATCTTTGTTTTCATGGCGGTCACACCTCAGAGATGCCACAGCGCCAACACGGTGCCAGAGCCAGCCTTCTATCTGCTGTCCGTCAGCAGCCGTGGTGCTGAAATTCCCGGCCACGCTGGCCTGGGGCTGCGGGCTGCTGCCTGTGCTCCTCGAGGTGGGGGTGATAAGCCGCTGCCCCCCTGGAGGGACGCTGAGGCTTCCCCATAGCCGTGTCCCCAGGCCGCTGCTTGCCCCAGGAAGCCACCGTGTCCGTGTGGGAAAGGACGGTCCCTGTGATTCCAGGAATGGCGGAGGCGCTAGAAACCGCCGCCCAGCCCCGGTCAGGGGTGGCGGGGGAGCGGCCCCAGGAAATGAGGAGCTGTTGCTGCCCGGCCCCGGCCTCGGGGGCACCGGGACTGGCATAAGACCCTCTCCGTCCCGGCCCCCGATCCCAGCTTCCTTCCCCAAACCCCGGGAGAGCAGCTGAAACAAGGGTCCCTCCCCCACCCTGGTCCTGGCCGGGGGCAACCCCCTGCCCTGCCCGGGATAGGGCTGCCTTCATCACAGCTTCCCCCCCCCCCCCTCCCCCAGCATCAGGGAAACAGCTTTGAGGAAAAATTGAATTTTAATTCAGGTAAGTGGGATTTCTCTCTTACACCCCCCTTCAAAAGCCTTGTTTTTCAAACGGCTGCGGATGCTTATGCTCAACATAATCTCATAAATTATATTGTATAATAGTGGATTATGTCAATATCCATGAAAATATATATATTCCTACTTACCCAACGGACAGGAAAGGCTCCTTTGATTCAAGTCTGTCAAGTAAATAAGAAGTTTTCAATATATGTTTATCATATTTCAGAAAAAATATACAATGAATTTAAAACAACCAGTGTCTGTATCAAGTTTACTTGATGAAACTATTTAGCATTAATAGAAGGGCCTGATCCATTATACTGGGTGTGTAACTCAGAAAAAATCCTGTTTACGTGACTGAAGTTTGTTTTAGAAATCAAATATTTGCAAAGCAGCACATCTAGGCCCTTTAAATTTAACAGACTCATGATTTGTGCAGATATTTACATGGACTAGCTAGAGTGAAGAAGAAATAGTTTGTCCTTTTTATTGCATTTTTCATATATTTTTTTAATGGATTTAAGGAAGATATTGAATTTTTAAAAAGTTAAACTTTTTTTTTTTTGGTTGGTTGTTTTTTTGGTTTTGGCTTATTTTTTTTTCCTTTCCAGAACCCTATGCTCATATGACATGATCACTTGGTCATTATGAGAAATTCTGGCACATTTGCCAGAATCAGCGTTGTGCTGGAGCTGAATGTTGCCGGTTTGGTAGGTCTAGAATCATGCCCAGTCCTAAAACCAGTTGTTAAAAGTGTTCTCTAACTCTCTGCTGTTGCCGCTGTTGCTGTGAGGAGATGCTCCACCTGCACATCAGCAGGAGCCTCTTCTATTAGCTGTTGCCCCCCAATCAGGACAGATGTAAGAGTCCCCATCTATAGTATCAGGCAGTATTTCTGCTCTAGTACCTGCAACTGGCTGCCCTTAATTTTGTAGTGTGTTCTTGCTGCAATGAGTTTACTAATATCAGCTACTTTATTTGGATCATTAATGTGTGATTTTAGGATCCTTCATAAAAATGTTCAAAGCATATTTACAGTTTAGTAATTTTGAGTGATTACATGACGTCCAAAAGTGTTCTGTTGTGATAATTTCCACTGAGAGTACTGTGTTAGGAAGAGCAGCAAATACCTCCTCTCAGGTCATTAATGTATCTTCATATCCTTTAAGAAAATTATTTCTAACAAAACAAAATATATCTGGAACTGAACACTTCATTTATGAATCTGAAACAAATTAAGTCCCACAACAAAATATCTGAAATAGAACTCTAAACAGGACTAATTGTAAACAAAGGTATTGTAAATAATAAACATTTTAAGAAAGAAAACTTTTCTGAAAGTTGTCTTTTTAGAAAAACAAGTACATTTACAGTTATTATTCAGCAAAGCTTTTGTCCAAAAAACTTCACAAAGGACCAGCTTCATTATTGCTGTCATCTAAAAGCCAAAATGTATCAAAAGTGCAGTAACTTTTCTGAAGTCCTAGGTGGTTATAGCTCACCTTTCTATTTCTTTCTGGGGTTGAGATTCATATAGAACTAGAAAAATAGAAGAAACACTGATGGTTTTGCATGTATCTGGAAGCACAGCAGAAGCCCAAAGCTGCATATCCTTGTGGTCAGGGGTACACTAATCCAGAATAATCCCAAGAAAATGTTACCCTTGGCATTCTCTGCCAGAGAGCAATAAAGTGACAGGGCCCTTCCTGTGGGGGTTTTATCCTTCTCCTGCAGGCTATGTGTGCTAGTGTTATTATTTTGTTTCCTGTTTTTCTGCTTGATGAAATGAACCAGAGGAGGGAAGCACTCAGTGTTTGACTGGAGAGATTAAGTAAGATGAGTAAAAATGGAAGCCTCAGAACATACTTACATACTTCCATTTACAAAAAAATTTTAATTGAGACCTGGCACTGTCCTGATGGAGGACATTCTGATGGATTTTACTTGCAAACAAAATGTGTGTGATAGAATGCCCTCTGGACAAAATACTGCAATTAAAAATCTATTTGAAATCCATTCTGAAGATGGAATTCAATTTGATTTAAATAGTGCTGCCCTAGGTTTAACATCTCTCTAGTGTATTTGACTAAATGGCATTAGGTAATATGCTGCATTACTTTTAATTAGTTCAAACATTCCGCATGATAAAGACATACAATTGTCTGTTAGCTTTTCATTTGATAATTCAATATATGGCAAATTAATACAAAGGTTTAAAAACTGCAACACATTATAAAATAACATCCTATATTATCTTTACAGATTAATATTATCAGTACATATTATAGGTTTTTATAGAATCCCAGAATCCCGGAATATGCTGAGTTGGAAGGGACCCACAAGGATCTTCAAGTCCAACCCTTAGCTCTACACAGGTACATCCCCATGAGTCACACAACATGTGCCTCAGTGTGTCAACTTAATGTATACTGAATTCTCCAGAGTTTTGAGGAATTCTTGCATAATTAAATATGATATTGCAAAAAGAGTCATCCTGATAAGTTTTGAGAAGTGCTATCATAAAACTCCACATACACACACCTGTCTTTTTTTGCAAAAAGGTACTGACTGTGTGAGAAATCCTAGATTAGACAGTAAACAAAGAGAATCATGTTTTAGTTGTGCAGGAATGGTAGTGAAGCAGGAGAAATGAGATTTTTCTTTCTTTCCTGAAATGGTTTTCCCATCATAAAATTTCAGTTTGGCAATATGTCAAGGCAGTATACCAATTTAGAGAGGAGGGAGGCAAGTTAATCAGTAGCATGACTGGGACATGGCAGACCGAGGTTGTGTTTCCCTTTGATTCAAAGCTAAGATTTTCTGAAAGGTCTGACTTTCTTATTTACACATAATAGATAAGTTTTGTGTGAGGAAAAAGAATGTTTATACTGTGAAAATTGCTCAATTAAAATCGGTCTTTGTAAACAGAACATGCATATGCAATCAATTTATACCCATTGATATGCTACAGTACAGTGTTTAAAATAGGGACCTTAAAATATGGACCCTAGAAATTTTCCATTTAGTATTGTACACCTTGTACCCTATCTTGGAGAGACATTTTACAAGATCTGAATAAACCAATTTTATTGTTTTCTTTGCTGCTAAGTTTGCTTATGTTAATGCCAATGTCTAAATTCCTTCTTTGACATTGAATGTCCAGATGGACAAAGTTTTCGAGGTTTGCAAGCAAATATACAAGGAAGTGTGACTAGACTAAGGGGATATAAATTCCTCTTCGACTTGTAAAATAATCATTTAAGGACAGGAAGATCCCAAAGTAAATTCTGCTTTCCTGGCATAATTGTCCTATTAAGATTACAGGCATTATGTTTTTTATATCTCCAGCCTGACCCAAGATACATAAATCTATATAATCTTTTGTTAAAGAATTCTCTTATTTTCTTCCCAGAACAATTTACAGGACAAAGTGGATAACATTTCTAAAAATATCAATGCTGTACACAAGCAAATGGATTTTAGCCAAGCATTCCCCAAGGTAATTCATTCTGAATCAATATGAACATACTGATTCATGATAATTCATGACTTTCATGATCAACCTGTAGTGGTTCCATAATTTCATCTCTAAGGACTTAGTAGGAAAACATGTAGATTTTAAGGCATTTGTTAGGATTCTTATGTTGACTTCTTGATGTAAAAAACCGTCTACCCTTAATCAGGAAAAATGGTCAGAAACCAACAACTTTTGTTTTAGATGAGTCACAATTTTGCAAATTTCATATCAGAATTCCCAAGGAGCAAGTGTGTTGCTGATATGACACATTTTCTGTTTGACTATAAAATGTGTGAATAGTGATTGCAGTTTTCAAGGGGATTGTAAGGATTTTCATTCAAGCCCTGTAGGAAAGGCAAGCCAACTAAAAAACATTTTGCACTTCAGTATAGTGTAAATGGATATTTTGACTGACTGATGTGGCTGACTTCTTTACCTGTCAAGTGTGTCTGTCTTTTTAATCTGTACAGCTTTAGGAATCAAAGATTTAGGAGAAATATGTGTAGTTAAAGAATATTCAGATTTATGGCTCACTCTGTTTACCAATAAATTAAATTTTAAAATGACAAGAATAACTCAAGGGATCTTTTGAAAGAAACTAAGTTAGTTTGTCATTCATAGTGATCAAATAGGGTTGCATTTTTCTGTGCCTATTGTGTTCATGGTTTGAAGTGATCAGAAAACATCTTCCTTCAGAAACTTTTAAGTAAAATTGCTCATATATTGTCATCTAATTTCTTTCCTCTTAAAACATGTGCATTATAATTTTTGCTGACTTCCAATATTTTGTAAGCAAGCCTAATGAAAGTATGTCTTAATTTTCAGAAGAAACATTATTTTGTGTAACTTCCACTATCTATTGATTCTAAAATAACAATTTCTGGTGTACACTAGGTAATCCTTCCTTCCTGGTTTCTGTGACTTAAATAACTTCAATCCAAGATAATTTTTCTGGACATTGTCAGTATCCCTTGTTAGATAGAATTAGGGAAGAAGCTCATTTTGTCTTCTGAAGCTTCCACAAATATCTTTATAAATGTTCTCAGTTTTTATTAAGAAGCACTGCCATGTTCTGGAATAAATAAGCTGTAGAGCAACTGTGTAGAAGATCTAATCTGTCAGGAGTGACTCAGGATCAGAGAGTACGGAAGAATAATTTACAGGTTTATGTCAACTTTTACAATTGTTCCTAATAAATATAATAATTTCTACTCCAGCTGGTGGTTTACATTGCAATTGATGACTCTGATTAGAAAAACAACCACAAACTATTGTTTTCATGACTACTGTGTAATATTAAATCCTGTGTATAATTTTTCACAGTGCCTGGGGAAGTGCTATTCCACAGAGCTAAGTGCTTCTGTTATTTATTGAAACATGAAAGTTCTAGCACAAAATAAAATGCATCGCTCAAATCATGGGTGGAATCTAATATATTGCAAACTCAAAATGTTGTTTCTCAGTGGAAACTTACTTCTTTGATATGATTACTACGTAGATAAAAGATAAGGAAGATAATAGGTAAGATAGGCTGATTTTTAAAGCTTTTGATATTGAACAATATGAGAGTCTCATAATCACCCTGGGAAAATATGATTGAACCTCTACATGGCCATGCATAAAGGAGTTCGCCAATGAGAAAGAGTGGCACGTTAAACAAATGATTTGAACGAAAAAAGAGAAACTGTTTAAAGCAGTTGACAAAAAGCTGGTTTTTATTCAGTCCAATGAACAGAATTAAAATCTGAATTTTTTTTTTATAAGTTGGAAAACTAGTCTGAAGTCACTGTAATGAAATTTTAAAGAGAAAAGTGGAGTGAGAATTTCAGAACAAGAACTATTTTATACATCTACGGAATGAAGGATAGCTGGCTGGGTATTGCAAAAAAAACGTTTCAGGAAAAGAAGAACTGAGTAAAAGGAAACTGCTAGTTGTGGGGACATATTAAAACATCTTCCCTCAAAGCTAATTGAGAAGGTTTCTTCAATCAGAATATGCTTCATCTCTTCTACCCTCAGATCATAGTTAATCAAAATTCATAACTGGAATATTAAGTTCACTAAAACTGAATTTTACTGATTACCAAAGAATTTATTCATTAAGGAAGCTATTGCACTAGTAAGGTCTCTAGAAATAAACAGCGGTTTACTCAAACAAGGTTATCCTTTTGGCTCCCAGACTCCCTAAATGCATATCTATACATAATCCTTAATGTATGTATAATACATATTTGGTCCCTTATGAAAGTATCACAAAACATTAAGCATTCTGACTGACAAAAAATTATGCATTATTTCTAATATTTTATTATTTCTGGCAAGGTTAATTATTTAACATTGAGAATAACTTAGAACACTTTTTGAAGCATCAGTTTTTCTCCGGGTCCATGAGGAAAAAGTTGCACCCTGAAGAAGTTAATTTTCCAAATCTTGCACAACCTAATTTCTGATTATAGAGAAAACTGAACCTATGGTTTGAACGTTTTCTGTCTAGGAGTTCTTCTGCTTACCCTCGGTTTTGATTCGCACTCACGCACCTCCCCTGCATTTATTATGTGAAAAGATGGAGCTGCCTTTACTCTTTTCAGCATTTTGAAGTGAAAGGAATGGACTATTTGGCTCAGCATATATATAGGTCACATGATTTTTAAGCATTTTATATGTCTGGACAACAAAAATGTATGTGTAAAAATACACTATATAAATTTATTTTAATTTAATTTTATTGATGCAGTCATTTTTATTTAGCCAGTTCTATTTAGCACATAAACCCATAATTTGTAAGTGCCACAGCATTCTGTGCAGGCAAAGGTTTTGAGATAGCAGTATAGGATGCTGTTGGCAATACCTGATGTCAAGCTGCCTAACTCAGCATGCTGGCACTGTGCCCTGAAAATCTAAAGCAATATTATGGGGGTTTTCAAAGTAGCCCAAGATAAAGCAAGGTTTGTCCCTTTTAATGTCGTCTGCCTTAGTCTATAATATAGTTTTTTTACAGATGTATATAGTGTATGACCAAATTTAACTAGTTTCCTAGCAGTATCTATATCTTACATAATTTGCAAACATGAAACTTCTTAACGTAATCACAGGTATTAGGGGCTTCTAGGGTTTATTACCCCATGAGTCATTAGGACAGATAGTCTTTTAGCCATCAGTTAGAGGTTCTGATCAGAATTATCTCTAAAGTTTAACAGTTGAAAAACTGGATAAAGGGTAGCTTTTCCTACAGGGAGGAAGTGCTTTAAAGGGACTGTCTCTTTCCCATACGAATTTTCACAACAGCAAGAGGCTAGGATGAGACATAAATCAACTTATGCAATAGTTTTGATATACCAGTACAAATGTACTTTGTCATATTGGATACTTCATGTGCTGCTGTTATAACACATGGGATGGAGGGATTTTGGAGCTGTGGTAGGAAAGGTTGGCATGGAGAACAACAGGAAAGAAAGTAGTTTCCAATAATACTCATTAATAGGTAGCCTAAATATTAGGCAGCAAGAAGAGATGAAAACATAAATAAAGGTCTAGGTCATTTAAAGGCTGCATAATAATGTATTGTTTCAGAGAGATAGAACTGAAAAATACCTAATAGAGCTTCAGTAGCTGATTATACTTTGTGTCTGGCTGTAAGTGCAGAAAAACATTTTTTCTGCAAAACTACTATGACGAGTTTTAGGGCTCATTTTTCTTAGAGGCTTTCCTTGCCTCTAAGAGGCATTATTTTTAATTTTTTCTCACAAACAGCTTGGATGACTCTCCTTCTCCAGCCTCGCAGGGCAGTTAACGCCCTGAAAACTTCACTTTTTCAAGGACACCCTTGGAGTCCCTGTGGCAGGGTGGCCAACTGAGGCATTAAGAAGGCTCGTAAAAGTGTTGCATTCTTTCATACCCAGTGTACATGCCATTACGTTTAGTGTTCTTGCCTTTGAAAAATTAATTTTTCTAAGTCCATCCACTACCTGGCATTTTGAGGTATGCATTACCTGCATACCTACCTTCACACTGACTTTACTGTGTTTTCCTTTATGAATCCAAAAATTGTAAAGATAACATAAACAGTGGCATGGATTCTGACAGCTGACATAAATCCTGTTAGTATGTTTGAGGAAAACTAAGTTGTGACTTGTGGAGAAATTGATTCAGACTCTAAATATGAATACCTTCTTAGTGGATTATAATTATGGATTACAGTTTCTTCCCACATCATCCAAGAAAAGTCTCCTGTTGCCAGAGTAACAAGCTAAACAGTATTTAACCCATACACCACATTTCCATTATGTTTCCATTCATGAAGAAATTCATGTTCACATTCAAAGTGAGATTCTTGCAAGAATCATGAATAAGAATTCATTTTCCTTCAGGTAAGAACACTCTTAACACTGATCTCCTTCCCAAGCTGAAAACATGCTCAATTTGGTACCTTTGTTAAAGTAAGCAAAGGAAACAAACCCTGGAGAATGAAACTAACTCCCTGTCATCACTCTAAATTTTGATTTGCTTTTTCCTTTGATTTCCTAATAGTTGCTGAATTTTGCAAAAACCTATACTCCCAACAAAAGAAAGAATTTTGAAAAAAATATGGTGACGTACTTAGTATTCCTTAGAGTTCTTTTCCTCAGTGTTAATCATTTGCATGAAGCTGCTATCACTTGATGCTCTTCTGCTCTAAATCAGAGTAAGAACATTTAGGTCAATATGTACTGATCTAAAAACTTCTAGAATGAGTTCATCAGGGTGGGCTGAACAAAACAGTGTTGACTGACCTAATGCACACAATCAATACTACTTTACTGTGTGGCTATTTGCAGTCACAAATAGATGAAGGTTAATGCAGGCACTGCCTTTCAGGATCCCAAGGGTAGAGTCTTAATATCCTCTTTCCCTCAATGACACTGCATTTAAAAGCAGTTATAGGAGGGGCACTTCTCTGACAACGTAAAATTCATGTTTGTCATGCTGTTTCCTAGAATAATCTCAGTCATGTGAGACTGAAAAATGCAACATACATTTTTATGCCAATAGATATTAGAAATTGCTAGTTTCTTAGGACTCATAATAAATCGTATGTGTTAATGAATACATTTGTCAGTTTTTAATAAAATAGCCAACAGTTTTGCCAGAAGTTCTTGGAATACCAGCAACATAATTTGCCAAAAAACATGAGATTTGTAACCTGTTCTTTAAAAAAATAATATTACATTCAGTATTATGTATTAACAACAATTATTTAAGTATCAGTACTGGCAGGGTGGATAGTATATTTTCAGATAATATGCCCCAAGACTAACAGAATTCATCAAGAAATAAACTTTCAGGGTAATTTAATTGTTAACAATTCACTGCATATTTGTATGTTGCTATTGTCCCTCAGTGCTGCACATAGCCTTCGATGCTATTTGTAATCTTACTTAACAATCCATTTTCTTTTAAATTAAGTATACTTTAGATTTCTTCTTCTGATATTATTCATAAGACTTTTTAAAACAAGTTAAAGCCTTTCATTTAGCCAGCGTTCCTTATTTATCCTCAGGATACTAAATCTACAACCCAGCATTATATTTCTTTTTCTCTTTGTAAGCCACCTAAACAGTGCCCTTGCAGTACACTAGCAGCTCCCAGACCAAATTACAGCCTTCTAAATAATTAGAGGTGTTACATTATATGAGAAGCAATGCCTCATTGTAAACCCACTAAGTGTTTCTCTGAAACGCAGCCTTCTCCTGCACCTCTGATTACTGCAGCCATTAAGAGTCTAATTCCTGAAAAAGAAGAATTCCGCTGTTCATTTGTGATGTAAAGACAGGCCCTTCTCTATTCTGTGTCATGACCCTATGTTCTTATTTTTAAGATTTAATAAGATAGTTTCCAAACAGCAGTGCCTGTAAATTTGGATACTATTTCTATGATGCCTGTTTCACTAAAACTCAAATGTAGAAAAGATACCATGGTTTCTTGTTTCTAGGTTTTTTAATATGTTGAAGGTACTATCCTTTTTAGCCAAACTGAAACACAGCAGAATATCTACAGAAGGCGTCATCTCCATACAGGTGACAACATACTGAGTCCAAATTCTGTTTCTTAAATCAAATGCAAGAAGCCATGCACTAATAAAGGGTAGAAATTTCACTTGTAATGAGTGATAGAAACAGGGCTTAGGCTGTCAAGACTTAAAGTGAATGCATGACTAAAAGTACTGTTCCTGTTTGCCTGCAGGCAAACCCATCAATGCTCTGGATCTTATAGGGATTTAATTTTTGATTTATAAGCCAAAGATTTTTCATTTGTATTAGCAGTATAAATTCTTGTACAAGAAATGAATCATAATCATTTCAAAGTGGTCAGAAGGCTGCAAATATATTTTCTGTTCCACTGTGATATAAACAGTGATTAAAAACCAAGAAAAAAATAAGTTTACAGTTAGTTACTTTAGCTATAGTATATTGCTTCAGGTTTCAAAGCAGATGAAAAAAGTAAGAAAGAAAATTAAACACCAGGAAAAAATAAAAGAGGCAATAATAAGAAAACAGACTATTCTCCAAATTTGCTAAGCTCTGAGCACGAGTGTAATTATGGAGTCTTGGCTTTTGTGGAAGAACGATCAGCCTTTGGCCTTGGAAGCAGGAAGCAGGAACCTGGAGCTTGGTGAGGGCATTTTAAACAGAGCCAGAGCATGGGCACTCCATTTCCCAGCAGCCTTTGGCCTCAGAAGCTGGAACTCAGAGCTTGGCGAGGGCTTTGCTCCAGTATTTAAGGCTTAGGGCTTGTAGGGAGTGCAACAAACAGGAGTAGGCAAACAGGGTTGCAGAGAGGCTGTCATAGAGAGGCAGTTTGTGCAGAAGTTCATGCAGGCAGGGCAAGCAGGCAGGGCTGCAGACGCTGGCTAGGTAGGAGAGGTTGTCTTTGATTTTTCTTGCTCTTTGGCTCCCTCCTCTCACCAGTAATGGTGAATAAATGATTAAAAACTGTAAGTAAATAGAGCGTGCTTGTTCAAACACCACCTATGGTGAGAGATGCGGCTGTGCAGACCTCTTATTGCTGGAATTGTAGGGAATGCCTGAGCCTCCTGGTAGATCCGGAGGGTAATGTAAAAAACATCTGTGTCCAGTGTGAGCAGGTGAATGATCTGCTCTGTATGGTGGCAGAGCTTAGGGAAGAAGTTGAAAGGCTGAGGAGCATTCAGGATAGTGAAAGATAGACTGCTGGAGTCACGCCCTCAACCCTCTCAACAAGGGTTTCCAGGAGTCAGAGGGGTCCTGTGCTTCTCATTTCACTTCATCTCATCTCGGGTTGATGGAAGTGGTGTAGATACTGAGGAGGATTGTGTGCAGGTC